>QANY01006224.1:447182-861442 GCA_003255025.1 Datisca glomerata
GGGGGGGGGGTGTTAATGGATAAAGTTTTGTTTAGTTTGTTAAGGGGTTAGTTTAGTCTTTTATCGCCTTTTCTTTTTAGCCGTTTAGTTTGGTTGTATTTATATTCCTTCCTTTAGTTTTGTTTTAGTTGAATGCAAGATTACTCTTCATCATCTTCCTCATCACTTTCTTTCTTCTCTCTTCAATTCTTCTGTCTCTATCTCCTTCTTCAATCTTTTTTGCCTTTCTACAAACCCAACTCTGATCAATGCTATTATTTATAATAGTATCAGCAACTAAGTTGCTTAATTTACTATCCAAGAAACCCTACTGCCAAAAGTAAGAATAAGCTCCCTAACTGACTTGAGAAGGAGAGCCCAGTCACAAGTAGGAGAAGAGGCTCAATTTACACAGTCCACCATAACTTTTGAGTCACTCACAATGACAACATCTCTCCAATCATATCTTACTACTATGCAAAGACCTTCATAAATTACCACCAGTTCAGCTTGGTCAATACTGGAAGCATGCGTATGTTTGCCATAAACAACAACATGATCTCTATGTGATTCCATGACTATCAAACCAATGGAGCTTCTAAGAGATTGAGAGCAAACAAAATCATCTATATTTAACTTTAAACAACCTAGATCAGGTGTGGACCAACATTCTTGAGAACTAGAAACTCTAGCAGTAGAAACTGGAAAATGTTATCCATAATGCTACCAATAGAAACATTAGAACAAATTTATAGTGAATTAACATCCCCGAAATCTCCAAATTGACTCCTAGCTTTAGCAAAAGTCAACAAAGGGTCAATCCTCTTACCTTCAAAGATAAAATGATTTATGTCTTCCTAAATGCACCACATAACATAGCAGAAGAAAGAAAGCATTTTCGGACCTCCCTTAGGGTGACTTAAGGTCAGTAAGCCTGATTAATAATCAACACTAAACCTTAGCCTTTAAGGAATACAACTTCTAAGCTGAAGGAAGAAGTAAACCACATATGTTTTACCCATTCACAGTCAAACAGTAAGTGCTCAACTGTTTCTTCAACTTTACAATAGATGGGGTGTGAACTATCCACATCAAGTTTCCTGTATCTCAAGTTTTGTTAGGAGGAAGGTAATTTAAAACAACCCTCCAAACAAAAAAAATATTTTTAGGCCATTTTGATATTCCATAGAAGTTTCCAAAAGGATGGGTTTCCATGATAGGAAATGGAAACATCATTTCCATTGGAAGATAGAAACTCTTAATAAAAGACTCTATAACCAGACTTTAACAGGGTAGATACCATTCTTACAGAAAAGCCAAACTAAAGAATCTTGGAAGGCACAACCTGGGAGGTGGGTAGAGTGGATTCTTGACGCGTTCTTAGTGACTATAATAAAAATGTCATGAGGCAATAATGTTATTGTTAAAGGAGAGATGCTGATTGATATTTAACTAGAAGGTGACATGGCTGTTAATAATTAACATTGGATTTTTTTGTTGCTTTGTTTTTGAATAATTGTACAACAATCAAATAATTGATCAAATTTTAAAGAATTAAATAACGTGTCAATAATTCATTTATAAACTAGTGTTATAATGAGCATGTGCATATCAATCTATAAATAATTAAAATATAATTTTTTTTACTTAAAACCAGACTAATTATTTCATCTATAATTACTCTTTTTTTCCTTATCCATTTGGCCGACCGACTCGCTAACATCAATCAAACAAGAAAAGTAGGATTCCTGAAAGATCTGTATCCGTTAAGTGCAAGGGGACTCGTAAAGAAGCTTTCTGCCCTAAAACCCTAACATCCACAAGCTTAAGCAACATCTCCAATGGCTACGATTAGTTTGAGGAAGGGAAACACAAGGTTACCCCCAGAGGTGAACCGAGTTCTATACGTGCGAAATCTCCCTTTTAACATATCCAGCGAGGAGATGTACGACATATTTGGGAAGTACGGGGCGATACGGCAGATACGTATAGGCACGAACAAGGATACGCGCGGCACTGCTTTTGTTGTCTACGAGGACATCTACGATGCAAAGACTGCTGTTGACCACCTCTCAGGGTTCAACGTTGCCAATCGGTATCTGATCGTCCTATATTACCAGCAGGCGAAGATGAGCAAGAAGTTCGATCAGAAGAAAAAGGAGGATGAGATCGCCAGGATGCAGGAGAAATACGGTGTCTCCACCAAAGATAAGTGAAATAAATAATAATTAGTGTTTATGTAATTGGATTTCGAACTCTTAAACTAGAAATGGTGTAATTTTAGGTTTGTAATGGAATTGTTACTTTGTCGGTTTGATTTGGAGGACCTGTTACACCATGATATAAGTGTGAACTTTTTTTCCATTTTGGTTTTGGTTTGTACTTTTTGCCATTTATCTTTGTCCAAATCGAAATTTTTTATTTGGTTGGGCGTAAAGAAACGAATTTTTCTTCGGATTTCTAGCTTCTTATTATCTGTCATCTGACAAACGGGAGTTCAATTACGTTGCTGTTGCAGTCTAAATCTAGCTTTCATGAAGAATGGATATAAAGAAGTTTGATTATGAGTTGCATATTTGTACCAGTATAAAAATATACGCTGAATTCTTTGTTTGCTTCTGCTTGAAATTTGATTCTGTATGCATATGAATGGAAATGACAAGCAGTTCAATTTTGGAGTTTTCATTGCCGAAGTGTCCGGGTGGTAATCTTAACCATCTGCACTAGGTGGTTTAATTTGTTTTACTTTGTCATAGTGTATTTGAGATTTAGCAATTTTATTCTTACCACCATCGTTTAGCGAAATTTGGTTTCAGGAGCTTATCTAAATATTACCCTGATCTGTATAGAATAGCCTCTAGTAAATAGGTTTTAGTGGCTGCTTCCTTTGAGAACCCATAACAATAACACTTGTTGGGAACCTCTTTTCAACAGAGCTTTCATTGATTGGGAAAATTAACAAGATCATGCCATTGTTTGACTCGCTTCCCAGAGCTCAATTCAAGAGGGAATAAGGTAACTTAGACTCATTCTAAGCAGGGCTCCTTCTCAGTTAAGTCATCCTATATGCCCTTAGTTTTCCATATCACTTGTTTTCTATGAAAAACAGGGTGTGAAAATTGGTGCTCCGCCCAAGAATGTGTTTCTCACTTGGACACCAGCTTGGGAAGCCAATCTAACTGTAGATAACCTTAACAAAAGAGGTTTCCAATTAGTTTATAGACACCCTTTATGAAGGATTTGTAAGAATCAAATGTCCACTGTTTTCTCTATTGTCCATCTACACTTACAACTGGGCATCGTATTCTGTTTCAAGCTTTGAGGGGTCTTAGACAAGGTTATCCTCTTTCTCCTATTAGTAGCTGGATAGAGCTAGAGAGGATCTGGTCAATGGTATCAGGATTGGTAAGGACAGTGCTTCCCAGTCAATTCTACAAGTTGGGGATGGATGACACGCTCTTTTTCACTAATGAGAGAGATGATATATCTTCAGGAACGTCCTTGATATAACAATTTTTGAACTAACGTCAGGCCTTAAAATCAACTGCTCAAAGAGTGGTCTAGTGGCATTATTTGTGATGCAAAAAGAATCGTTCACTTGGCCTCTTTAGCAAAATGCACGGTGGGTTCCTGGCCAATAAAGTATTTAGGTTTGATTTGGCTTAGTTGGAAAGAGAGGATATTATATTTTTTCAGGATTAGAGAAGGATATACATAAGCTTCGAGGAGTTTTTTTTAATATCCATTAGTGTCCGGGCAGTTTTTGCTTCCTCTTTGAAAGAATGGACTAATTCTTTTAGTTTTGGGAAATTTACACATATATGCAGAAACTAGAGGTGTAGTTGGATAAATGTAGTTTTTGCAATGTTGTAGAACTTTGTCAATTTTTTAGAACTGACAAATTTGATTGATCATAATAACATTACTTCTATTTAAACTAAAAACTTAATTTAAATAAAATATATAAAATCAATATAATATTTCTTGTCAATCAAATAACTACAAAGTCTTAGCCGCCAGTAGAATCTCTAGAAATACTACATCTTTATCAATATTAATCCACTTTTTTTACTTTATCTAATTGATTTTCCGGTCTATCATATAAAATAGTAAAAAAAATTTGCAACCTAACACGACAAAAAGACCTAGAAAACCAAAGTCCACGGCGGGTCAATGTTGAGTATGAAGTCATAGTCGGTCCATCGTTGACTCACTTATGAAACCATAGTGGTCCATCGTTGTCTCACCTACGAAGTCATGATGGTCCATCGTTGACTGAGGTCAATCGTCGATCCCAGAGTCATCATCGATCACCATCGTCATCCATTGTCGAGATCATCGATCCATCATCGATGATGAAGCCTTCCTTGAACACAAAATCTAACTTAAAACATTAAACAAGGGTATTTTTATCTATACCGAAAATTTATATTGAGCATGCAATGAGATGACACTTCAAATTGTATATTCTTGCAAGAACAAAAAAAATAGCTGCTATATATTAAGTATGATAACTTGTCAATTTAGTATAGTTTCGTTTTAGTTTTCATAGACAGTTGGGGATCATGTTGGGATCTGACTTTTTTTCCTCCTTGTATCGCCCATTGGTTCACTCAATACAAATTAAACATCAAATTTGATACAAATTTTCTTGTAAATTGTACTGTACATAATTAACAAATGTGCTCCATGTTAACATTGTCGAGTTATCCAAATTCTTACATGTACTCACGATTTTCATTATTAAAACTTTAAGCACGTAGTATATATATCATGTTACCCTTCATCATTATAAATTAATTTGACAAGCTTCATGAACAAATTGAAAAATTAGTCTATGCTACTTGTGAACATGGAGAAATAAATACATTAGAAACTGATATCTAAGAATTAGTAAGTAGTAACCATGAATGATGAGTTATCACCCTTCTTTTTCTTTAATTTCTAATTAAAATTCTCTTATTTGTGTGAGACTAACCCCTGAACTTTCAGGTTTAACTCTCAAATTTCATCAGAGATGCTTACTTCAAACACTCCATATCACTTTCAATTTCTAAGACCAATAATGTACATAAGCATCCATGTACTAAAAACACACTCAAAGCTTTCTTCTCCAGCCAGGAAAACACCATGGTTATATAGAAGATAATTTGATGAAATTTCTTGATTCCTAGTGATAAACCGCGTAATCAAATAAATACATCTACGTCACGGCGCTTCTTTGGATTTGGTTCTGGATTTCCTTTTCTCATCATTGCCACAAATTCATCGTAGTTGATCCTGCCATCCTGCAAACATTTTGAATTTTGATTTATAATATTGTCACTGTCCTTCATGTAACATGGTCAAGGTGAATGTTGTCTTACAACTTACATTATCACCATCGACCTCAGATAGGATCTCCTTTATATCTCGTCCATCATGCATGCCAAACTCGTGAAGAGCTTGCTCTAACTCTTCAGTCGTGATGTACCTGAGTCATCATGTCATTCACAGAATCAGTGCGGAATTGATTGCAATCTCATAATTATATTTAGTTTTGGTGTTCAGTCAGAATGTACAACTTATTCAAGATTGATCATTAATATATTCGAGTGAATTGTATATAGGGGTTAATATAATTTGATCAATAGTATAGTGTTATTTTACCCGCTATTATCCTTATCAAAGTACTGGAAGGCAGTGTAAAGGTGCTCTTCTCTATCCATTCGGTTCATATGCATCGTTGCTGTGATGAACTCCTCGTAGTCTATAGTCCCATTGCCATCAGCATCAGCCTGATGACCAAATATATATTTCATATAGATCGATCTTTCATGAATATTGATATCATGAAAACTTTAATAAAAAATGATATCTTGCATACTAGCTAAGAGAAATTGTAAGTAATCCACTTACAGCTTCCATTAATTGTTTTACTTCAAATTCAGATAGCTTGGTCCCCTGCTTTGCCAACCCTTGCTTCAGCTCTTCCAGTGTTATAGTCCCACTGTTATCAGTATCTATACCCTTGAACATCTCCTTCAACCCCATGATTTCTTCCTCAGATAGACAGCCCGCAATGACCTGACAACATAATAACATTAGATGGTGAACTTAAAAGTTGTCTTACTGTTCAAGCATGCTTACATAAGTTCTAAGGTGATGCCTAAATATCTTAAGTTGTAGTACTGCTACTAGTAGAGAATACTTTATCAACTTTTCAATTATCGTAAATGGCTTGTAGTTACTTGTATTATATATATCAGAGATATCTTTACCCGAAGAGCAACTTTCTTGAACTTGTTCATTGCTCGGAACTGTTTGAGCCTATTCAAAACAGCATTGTCCAGAGGAGTGTCAGGTGCTTCCCCGTCCTCCTTAATCCAAGGGTGCGCTGATGAGAAGAAATAGACATGCTTACTGGTTTAGAACAAGGTACGTACGTCATCACATGAGAAGCATTATGGTTGATTAGCTAGAAAGAAAACTAACTTGACTCATATCTTAGATTAGAGTGCTTTCTGTAACAGTATTTTTGTACAATGCTAGAGTGAATCAGTTACCAATTTGTCTCTCTGTTTTATAAAATGATTCAAACCAATTATAACTTACTTAGAACTTGGAAGGCGGTCAGCCTCTGCTTGGGATCTGAGTTCAACATCTTCCTGACAAGATCCTTTGCTGCAGGTGATATTGAAGGCCATGGATCGCTTGTAAAATCAACGTGACCACGCAGAATCGCGTTGAATATCCCGTGTTCAGATTCTACCAACCATATTTTCTCTTGTTATGTTTATGTAAGTTTTCATGGCTTAAAAGAATCGAGATTTAAGGGAGAAATAGTGGAATGAAATAATTTTACCAGCCCAGAAAGGAGGAACACCACTGAGAAGAATATATAACATGACACCAACACTCCAAATATCGATTTCAGGTCCGTATTTCCTCTTTAGCACTTCAGGTGCAATGTAGTATGCACTCCCCACTATGTCTTTGAACACTTCCCCTGTTAAGCAAAAGATGCTTGTTTAAGAAATAGCTGTTCTTATTAGATGCTAGTTATAGTTAACCCCTAAGGAAAATGACTACTGCTTGGTAGTCCTTGCTAAAACATAGTAATTGAGACGCTTATATGGATGCTTCAACAAATCTCATCTTACTTTGATTTGTTTATGTTGTTTACTTTTCATGATCACCCCCATTTTGTGATTTTTTCATCTGTTAATGAGTGCAAAACCGACATCACGTTTCCCTCTTTCTACGTTACAAGGATTAATTTAGGGGCATGCAAACCTCTTTTAGAAGTTGCTTGATATAAGATTGAGAGTAAATGATTTATGGAATAAAATTGTAGGAATATATGATTGTGGAAAAGTAAGATGTGCAGAAAGTTAAGATTATTGTATTGGAACAAAGAAGAAAATTGAGCATTTTAGGAATAAAAGTGAAGAAGATGTCGGGATTTTGGGGGGTTTCTAATTTCGGAGGGGAAATGAAGATGCCTGAAGTCAAAGACCCTTCAAAATTCCTTCAACCAACGAACAAGGGGTTTTCCCCATTTTTCCAGAATACCTTGTATCTGTTGGTGAAACTGTTATGCTCGAAAAGTTGATGCAAGAACATAGAAACTAAAAGATTATTAGAGAGCAAACCTTGTTTGTAGAAAACAGAAAGACCAAAATCAGTGGCTTTAAGAGGAGAGTTCTCATCCTTGTTGAGCAAAAGAAAATTTTCAGGCTTTAAATCTCTATGAATGACACCCATAGAATGACACGTATGAACAATTTGAACAATTGTTCTAAGCAATGAGGCAGCAGCCCTTTCAGTGTAATGTCCTTTTGCTATAATACGATCAAACAGTTCACCTCCACCACACAATTCCATGACCAGATGAACAGAATGTTTGTCTTCATAAGCTCCTTTTAGTTCAACAATATTAGGCTGACCAGTAAGATGGTGCATTATTTGTACTTCTCTTCTCACATCCTCTATGTCTTCTTTGTTCACTAGTTTTCTTTTTGCTATTGTTTTGCATGCAAATTGCTCCCCACTCATCTTGTGTGTGCACAAGTGTGTGACCCCGAATTGTCCTCTTCCGAGCTCCTTGCCAATGGAGTATGTCAAACGGACATCTTCCATAGGTCGGCCTAAGACGGGTCCAATGGGAGCTGGTTTTGAAGGTTTGGAAGCATGAGCGGGTGAGGCTGATGGAGAAGGCTTCGGCAGGTTGGTGGGGTTTCCCGTATTGCCATTTTCTGTATTTGTGCCATATTTTGTGGTGGTTTCTCCCTTATCCGCGGAGGAGTTGCCTAGAGAGCAACAGTTTCCCATGGTGAAAGGGAGAGATGGATAGAGATAGAGAGAAGAGGAAGTGCTAGAATGGGGAAGAGTGGAAGAACATTGATTTGGGTTATGGAGAGTTGAGAAGGCTGTTTAGAGAGATGGAAACCATGCAACAGAAAGCAAAAGTAGAAAGAGAATTAGGAGGGAAAGGCAGAAAGGTTGAAATGGGATAAGATTTACAGGTTGGAGTATTGAGGAAATTATGGATTGATGAAGAGGGATTATAGGAAGAATGGGTGTGTTTGAAAGATCTTACTATCTTAGGCCTGTCTATTATGGGGTTGTAGTTCTTGTAAGGGCGACCCCTCTCACCTACCACTAATATGAAGACAGATGGATCTTTTTTCTCTCCATTAACCAAATCGAATCAAACCGAAAATCACCTGCGATTCTTTTTGTAGGTTCACTTCATCAAAATTAAATCACCACATATTTTGTGGTGGTTTCTCCATCAAAGAACTCCATATTTAATAGGGGTGTGCATGATAGGTTTGTTCCGGTTTTTAACATAAAAATTAAACCTAATCGAAATTCACGGTCTTGTTAAAATGAGGACCAACCGACTAATTATGTGCACATAAACCGAACTGCTCGAACTGCAAAATAATTTATCGGTTCGATCTAATTTTATGGTCACCAAGAATTTTTACTTTTATTTTTTTGGAAACATGCAACTATAACCAGTAGGTAAGTCACATATTCAGTTAGTTATGGCATGAAAATAGGAATTGAACTGGAAAAATTTGTTCTCTTTCAAATGGAAACCATGCTTACCGAACTAAAAACTGTTTGAGTGCGATATAATCGTTTGATCTCAAAAATCAAAATTAGAATACTAAATAAATACTAACTATTGTAATAGTAAATTTAATATTGCATTTGGAAATTATATATTTTAAAAATCATATATCATTATTGATAGATTGTTGTAACACAAGGTTTTCTTTGTTTTATCATTGGGGAAAATAAGAATCCCATCCATACAAAAAGTTTTTTTTTTCATTTTAATTTTATTATATATTCTCAATATTCTAGAATAGTCTAGAATTTTATTATAAATTAGATTTTATAATCAAACGATACTCTTTATTCAAAGTTAGTGAATGAAATTAGTAAATTAAGTCTTACAATTAAATTTCTGAACCAGTATTTTTAAGAATAATTATTAGTCAAAATTTTTTATGAAAAAAATACTAATTATTTTTTAATTGACAATTTTAAAGATACTAGCATAATCACACGTGCATTGCACTTGAAATAATAACGTTTGATGTGTTGTATAAAACATGAAATATTTATTTATATCATTAAATAATATCAATTTACTCAAATTGATGAATTTGATCATGACTCTTTTATTAACTATCATCCAACCATGTCAATTCTCTAATTGAGATTAGGGTGTTTATTATCGTCAAGACCGTGTAACCCGATTTGGACCGAATCGAAGTTGATCGGTTTGGAAGGTGTTTTCTTTATATTTGGGTGGTTCGGTCTTCATTTAGGAGGGGACCAAACTTTCAATTCGGTCCAGAATTTTAGCTAATTGTGGATCGAACTTCTCGTATCTGACTCATATATATATATTGTGGTGTAAGATTAAAAACTTACACAAACAGAGTTTATTGGCAACAATAAATTAGTGCTCACGCTCACTAATGTCTGTTGAAGAAAAAAAAAGAAAAGATTTACAAAATAGGAGAAGAAGAAGAAAACTTTGTTTCACTATTCACCAGCCTATTATGACTCGTTATTTTAATACACCCTCTCTAATTTACTGTTTAATTCCACGCATTTTGGTATCAGAGCTAAACCTGGTGAGTACGGCTGGTTATTGATATTATTGTTTACTTATTTACTTACATGAATAATTATTTATATCTAATCTCACTCTCCGCCTAAGTGGCTGGTTATTCTTATAATTGATTATTCTCTACATTATTTGTGCTTAATCTGTGAATCTGTTTATCAGAGGCTGGCGTACCAACTTTTATTTGGTTAGCTTCAGGGATCTAGGTAACACCTCTTAGATACATAAATCTTGAGGATATGGTGGTTGTAGAAGCAAAAGGGAGAAGAGTGAAGCCTAATAGGAGGTTGTAGAAGTCATCACAAAGTTAGTAACAAAATACAGTATGAAATTCTCAATAATAAGAATAATTTAGTTAGTTGAGCTATGAGTAGATTATTTAGAAGTAATTCTTCTAGTAGTAATAGGTCTACAATAACCTCAATACCTGACATGATAAATTATGAACATATTGAACTAACAGATGATCAAGTTGATCATAGGGTATGGAATATACCTAAAATCTTCAATAAAAATATTTATAAATCAACATGGTCTGTTGATTTCTTCAAGTTTCAGCATCATGTAAAAATAATTAAAAAAAATATATGCTCTTGGGAAAGAGCATGAAACCTATCAATCACTTTATTCTGATGCAATAAAGCATTATATTCAAGAATGATATAATTTATTTCATTTTGGTTCAATCCAGATTGGAATTAAACCACTCACAAGAAGAAGGCTAAATACCTCTATCTTTCTAACCTTGCGAGATGTAAGATTTACAAATTTTAATGATAGTATTTTAGGATTAATTAAATCCTCATTTTGTAATGGTTCAATCCATTTTGATTATTTTTCAGATCTGACTGTTAGTTTAGCAGATCCCCATATTTTAAAATCATTAATTTTAAATATTAAAACTAGTGGTTATTAAATACTACAAGGCACCCAACCTCTAGATTTAATCTTTAGAATTCATTACAAAGTAATTAAAACAAATATAAATTTCCAAGCCATCGATATGAGTCCAAAGAATCAAATCTTATTGATCCAATCTAGCCAAAGTAATGTCAATATTAGAGTTCTTAAAATAATCAGGTGGTCTGACATTAATTTACCTTCAAATTGGCTTTTAACTAATGAAAGTCAACCTACTCCAATCCAAAGACCAATTGAAGATGTAGATTACATCCAACAGTACATGGATAGTACTGTTAAAATTAACTTTCAATCATCTTCTAGTTCTAATCCAAAAATTTGGGAGTATAGCAAGTCTAATACCCCTAGGAATTATTTTTCTAAATCATCCATAAATAATAATCAAAGTCTAAGGATTCAACTATTAGAACAAGAATTAACAAATTTATAAATTAAAAATTAAGACTTAAAGGCATAACCACAAGTTCTCAAGTTAGCCAGTCAATCTTTATCAATTTGATGAAGTTGAAGTACCTACTAGATCAGATTTCCAAGGAAGCTTTCACTCTGTTAATCCTCAACTCTTAGTTCTGAATATAGGAACCCTGAGTCAAGAATATAAATAAGATTGGGAAGGTCTAACCCAACATAATATTGACCCAACCAATCTAAGTAAACGTAATAGGTTCAGAAATTCATATAATATGAATAAAAAAAATCATACTTGCTGAATGGAAGACATTCATGCAAGAATCTAGAATTGATATATTTTTCCTTGATTATGTTGAAGATTTTTACGAAAAAATATCAAAGTAATTTCAAAGTATAAATGGGTTAAGGAAGACTCTAGTATAGTATCTACTAGTCATTCTCCTCCAGGAAAAATCATGATTAATCATAAAAATTCTTTACTCAATACTTCTTCTTTAAAAATTGCAAAGGAAGAAGAACCAAACAAAAAGGTAGTTGAACAACTCAATTATACTAACCAGAATTTAATTACAATAGGTAAACAATTAGACAAAATTGAAAATAAGGTTGATGTTCTTAAAGAACCTAAACCTAATGAAACCCTCAAAGAAAAACCTTTAATAAACCTTTCAAATAAAACCACTTTAAAAATTATTCTAATTAATAAAAAATTGATAAAATGATTAATGAATTAAAAAATAAATCTATTGAGTCGTTTTCCTCTGTTAAGTTTGTCAACCAAGACAGTAGTTGATAATTTGAAACTAAGTCTGAAAAGATTGGTGAAATATTTCAAGAATTGATAGTAATTAACCAAGACGATAATTCAGATTCAGATAGCCATATGTCAGAATCAACCTATAAATCATCTACAATAAGTGAATTTTTAAATATTAAAAATATTAAAAAAACATTTAAAAACTTTAAAATTAATAAGTTAGAAAGGAAATGGCATAAGAACTTATGCCTCCTGATATTCAAATTACTGAATCTTCTTTTGTTAATCAATTTTTTGTTTCTGCAGAAAAATTATATAAATGGAACATTGATGGTCTTTCTGAACATGAAGTCCTCAATATAGCTAACAACTACATTACCATCCACAATTTACTTCATGAAGAAGTAATAAATCTTATAGTCACAGAATTCACATGAATACTCTATTCCTGGTGGGAAAAACATCTCACAGAAGAATCTAAAATTGTCATTCTTTTAGCAGTACAGATTGATGCTGAAGGAAACTCAATTATTGGAGAAAATTAGGAAATAATACCTGATGGAATTAATACACTCATTTACACAATAATTGAGCATTCCATTGGTACACCAAGTAATATTACTTCGCGTATTCATTAACAAATCTTAAGTCTCCAACCTTAAGTGATTTTAATTGGTATAAAAATATATTTTTATCCAGAGTTATGTCAAAGGATGATAGTAATCAACCATTTTGAAAAGAAAATTTATTAATGGATTACCCAATCTATATACACACAAAATAAGAACAATCATTAGTAATGACTTATGTAATATAGATTATGATAGTCTAACCTATGGAACAATAATTACTATAATACAAAAAGAAGGATTAAATATGTGTGTTGCATGAAAATCAACAAACAAATTAAAAAAGAAAGCAAAACTGCTAAATATGAGTTAGGAAATTTTTGTGAGCAATACGGTTTACCCTCTATTACCCATTCTCAGAAAATAGGAAAAATTTCCACTTAAGCCTAGAAGGTCTCAAAAGTCCTATAGGAAAAATTGCCACAAACATAAGAATAAAAGTTTTGACCAAAACTTTTCTAAGAATAAAAATTTTCATAAACATTTCTCTAGGAATAAAAATTATTCCAAAAAATGTTTAATAAAAAATTTGATAAAAGCAATATTACATGTTTTAAATGTGTCAGAAAGGTCATCTTTCAAATACTTGTCAAGTTAAGAATAAAATTAATCAATTAAAAATCTCTGAAGAAGATAAACGAGAATTGTTTAGAATCTTATAAACAATAGATTATTATGAAAGTAATAGTGAAGATTTAGGAGAATGTAAAACCTCTTAAATTGACTTATCAAGTTCTGACAATGATTCTCCTAACATCACTATGGGGTGTAGGGATAATTGTTGTCAAAAAATTAACGTCTTAAATAAAAATGAAGAACAATAAACCCTCTTGTTAGATTTAATTTGCAAAATTAAAAATCTAAAAATAAAACAAGAATACCTTGGAAGACTTAAAAATGTAATTCTGAAGAAAGAAAATATTAAGTCTAATAATAATAATGATACTGCAAGTCTTTAACAAACCCTTGTAAAATTCAATAGGGTAAACAGGAAAGAAATGATGTTACCTTTCAAGAACTTCAAAATAATTAATGATATTAAAATAAAAATAAAATAATTAAGAAATTCGAACACATAAATAAAGAAAGAATTAAAAATTTTAAAAATAGGAAATCTAATTAATAAACAAGAATTGAGTGAATATAGTAAATTACTAATTTCTGATAATGAGAATGAAAAACATATTAATTGTCAAGATGATGATAATTTCATCCAAATACTTAATCATATCACAAAAAAATGGCACATAATGCTCAGGATAATTATTCAAGATTTTAATTTCGCGACAATGACTCTTGTTAATTCATGAGCAGATTTAAATGTATGCACGAAGGACTAGACGCAACCAAGTACTTCAAGAAGATAAAAGAATCTTTGTCTTCTGCCAATGGTACTCGTATGTATATCAATTATGAAATACTCACATTCCATATTTGCCAAGACAATGTATATTTAAAAACATCATTTGTCTTAGTAAAAAACATGACTGATTAAATTATTTTGGGTTTAGCATTTATTGCTCTCTTATATCCATTTTCAACAAAGTATGATGGTATAATTACCTAGGTCATGAATAAACCTATAAAATTTAAATTTCTTTCTTTTCATCACAATGAAAAATTAAAGACTTTAAAAGAAAAATCTATAAATCTCATTTCTTTTAAGGAAAAATAATTGTGTTTTTTTACAAGATGAACCAAAATTCAATAGAATTGAAGAACAGCTTCATAGTCCTGCTTTTTAAAACAAAATCAAAATATTTGAACAAAGAATCTGTAAAGAATTACGTTCTGATATTCCCAATGCTTTCTGGCATAGGAAACAACATACTGTGAGTCTGCCTTATATTAAGGGATTTGATGAAAAAATATCCTAACAAAGACAAGGCCAATTCAGATAAACTCTGAGATGCTTGAGTTCTGTACAAAAAGAAATTATAGAACTTCTCAATAAAAATCTCATTAGAAGGGCAAGTCTCATTGGTCCTGGTCAACCTTTTATGTCCAAAAGGCTAGGGAAATTGATCGAGGAGTTTTTCATTTAGTAATTAATTATAAGCTCCTTAATAATGTTTTGGAATGGATAAAAGATCCAATACCAAACAAAAGGGATCTAATTAATAGAGTTAGAGATGCAGTGGTCTTCTCTAAGTTTGACATGAAATCTGGATTTTGGCAAATCCAGATAAATGAAAATTATAAGTATAAAACTGCATTTGTAACTCCATTTGACCATTGCGAATGGAATGCAATGCCCTTTGGTCTTAAAAATGCTCTCAGTGAATTTCAAAATATAATGAATGAAATATTTAATCAATTTACTGATTTCTTAATTGTTTACATTGATAATGTACTCATTTTCTCTAAATCAATAGAACAACATTGGAGACATCTTGAATCATTTGCTAAGATAATAAAACAAAATGGTTTAGTTATCTCTGCAAGTAAAATTAGGTTATTTCAATCTAAGGTTCGATTCTTAGGATTTGAAATATACAATTCTATAATCAACCCAATTGATAGGGTAATACAAATTGCTGACAAATTCCCCAATGAAATCCTAGATAAAACATAATTGTAAAGATTTTTAGGATCTTTAAATTACATATATGATTTTTACGATAAAATGAGAATTGACTGTAAGCCTCTCTTTGACGGGCTTAATAAGAATCCTCCTCCATGGACAACTATCCAAATCAAAAGGATTAAAGTCCATGTTAAAACACTTCCTTTTCTTCGCATTCCTACCAATAATTCTTTCAAAGTTGTTCAAATAGATGCCTCCAAAATTGGATATGGAGGTATCTTATTGCAAAACATTTCCCCAGATGATTAAGAACAAATTGTTAGATTTACATCTGGAACTTGGACCCAATCCCAATCAGTTATAGTACAATAAAAAGAAAATATTATCTGTTGTATTATGCATACAAAAATTTCAAGATGACTTGTTAAATAAAAAAATTTGTTAAAAATTAATTGTAAATCTGCTAAGCATCTTCTGGAAAAGGATATTAAAAATATAACTTCCAAACAAATTTTTGCTAGTTGAAAGTCTATACTTAGTATTTTTTATTTCGATATTGAATTTATTAAAGGTATTAATAATTCAGTTCCTGACTTCTTCACCCATGAATTTTTGCAGGGGCAACAACACGATGAATTTAGGCCCCAGGCCTCAAAGCGCGGAACTAAATGAGAACCTTTAGTTCCACAATTGGCCCTCATGGCCCAAATTAATGAGGAGTTCTCTACTCCTAACCAAATGACAATACTCAGGTCCATCAGACCCAACTACCAATCTGTCCTGGTCAACGAATTTGACCCATTCGCAATTTCTCAGCCCTTTGATGCCCAGTTAGTGAATCAGCCAAATACAAAATATAGAAAATCATCTCCTTATCTTCACAAAAAATCAAGTAAGAATCTTTTTCATATTGAGCTCCCATTCACTCATCTGAAAAATCCGGCTGAAATAGCAAAAACACATTTTCTTCCTGATTTTCACTTTGACCCTGGTGAAAGAGACAAAAATCTCAGTTTCTATAGAAACATTCTTTTAGAAACTAAATCTGTGAATATCATCCCAATCAAGATGTAGAATGGAAGATAATCCATCACTCATTTTACATTCTCAAAATTCTAAAATTAGAAGAATGGAAGACCCATCCTTCAAGTCTGAAAAATCTTTTGAATAAAAAATAATACAATTATTTTGACTACATTGATGCCTGGCACACAATTTTCCTGCATCAAGATAGTAATTTTTCCCACTCATGATTTTTAAATTTCGACAAGAATTTTAAAACTAATTTTCCAAAATGGTTCTTAAGGTGGTGGTCCGTTCACGATCCTCTCTTAGAACTTTTCCCAATCGATCTACAACAACGTTTTGATTTATTCTTAAAATACTATAAGCCCTCACCAATTGAGGCTTCTTTTCCTCAACTACTTTACTTCATAAATAAATTTAAATTACCATGGATTCTCAAGTGGCATACTTAATAGAAGATGAAATTCTCACCAGACAATATTTTGTGAAATGTTGGGACAAGTTCAATACCCAGAAAATAAATACATCCATCAACCAAGAGTTTGCAAAATTAAATGAACCTACTAGGCCAGAATCACAGTCAAAATCATTAGTTCATCCAAAGAATCCAGACCTAAATCAAAATCTGAATCAAGACCCTTCTCAAAGGGTAAATCCAAAGCTGCAAACCAAAAATCTAAATCAAAGGAATTGGTCCGAAAATTGCTTCTCCTGCTAGAACACAATGAAAATTCTGACTCTGGATCTTCAGTTGAGTCAAATCACCCAATAAAACAAAAATTCCAGAAAGTCCAAACATCCAAGACTCTCCATCAACAATTGACAGAGAGAGAGAATTTGAAAGGCCGCGTCATACCTCAACATATTTGATGTTGAGATAGACTCATTATTACCCTTTTATTGTTTCTTTGGCCTACTAGGCAACCTCTTTGCATTAGAGGAAATGGGTGGTCTAGGTCAGCCAGTCCACTAATTGGGCCACAATTTGGGCCCGTTATAAGGCTGAATGAAATGCTCATAGGTCCTTACAAAAATTGATCGATCTTCCGTTCTCACAAAATCGTTCCAACGATCAGTAGATTTCGAGATCCACACCAAGATTTTTCAAGTCAATCTTCAACGCACTATGACATGTATAGGCACGTAGAATATTATAAGACATTTTTTTGTCTCTAGATATTCTCAACACATGAGATCTATATATTTACTGAGAAGGAATTTAGTAAGACGATTCTCCAAAAGAACGTGATGATTATTCTTTAAGAGATTTGATTTAACATTTAATCACAAAAAAAAAATCTCTCTGACATCAATCGTGTTCTCATTTCAACTCTTGATTGATAATCTGATCAATAAAGGCTATTAGAATAATATCTATATATATTCTAGATAATGGCATATCATATTTTTAGGAATAAGCTGAAATAATATTTTATTATAAAATTACCAATTGTAGTGAGACTCACTGCATTGTGCATAACTACAGTGCCACATGGCACTGTAGTGTGCCGTGAGCCAGCACAGTGCCTTGCGACACCACTGTAATGCCATGTGGCACTATAGTGTTGCACACTCACTACTGTAGTGCCACGTGGTACCACAGTAGTCCATGTCAATTTCGAATACCCTATCGGTGATTGACACGTGGTAATTACTACGAATTAAAAATTTATTTTAATCAGATAATTATCTAGATATCAGTTAATTCAAAATTAACATATTTGATTATCTCTATCAACTAACTTATCTGTTATTTCATAAGAAAACAAATTTAGTTGACTTAAATTATTATCTAATAATAATTTCATTATCTAATTCCATAAATTAGATATTATGTCTCACTTATCGATAATGAAAAAAATTGATAATTATTTATACATATATAATTTCAGAAATTATATTTAAATATATAAATAATTTAATTAATTAATTCTTAATGAATTAATCACACATATTTATCTCATAATTATGTACTTGTCCCAGAATAAAAATTATTTTTGCAAATCAGTCATTTTCTCATGTCTTGAAATACTCACACCCTAGACAACATAGTATAAAGGTAACTTTGGGACCATTGAGCTATAATCCTAAGCTCCAATAAATCAGATTATTAATTGAACTCTTTAATTAAATACTCTTATTTATTAATTCAATTATTACACCACTATAAATATGGAATTGCACTCTTAAAAATTATAGAATGTATTTACAGAGTATTCTCATGTAGTCCACCCACATAATCATTTCATGTACTTATGTCCTCCAATTATTGATTCGTAAATTAGAACTGGTCAAAATTACCATTTTACTCTTCTAATTAGCTCTTGATCTTAAAGTACCATTAATCCACTAGTGAATGACTAATTTATAATTTTATTATAAATTTAAGCTCAATAACCATTCAGTTTCAAAATTAACACTTAAGGGAACCAATATGCGATCCGTTAGGAAAGCTTAGATTCCAAAACTTATAAGATCATGTTCACAGTCATCCACATCACTGAATCTCCAAAACAAAAGTCACTAGCCTAATTAACAAATAGATGGTGAATCAAAAGATCCAGTAGATATGCATAGGAGTTCATGACTACTCAGGATTTAGACTGATCTACATATGATCATCGAATTGATATGTATTAAATTTTTATGATAAACGGCATGTTAATAAATAGATTAATTCACATCAATCTTGTTATATATAATCTTATTATATAAAGTGGCTTCACTAATATTTCTATTCACATCAATGATCCAGATCTAGATCACACACATTCATAATGTTTAGTGAATCGTACTAGAAATCATTCATTAAAGATTTCCTGCTTTAATATGTTGCTGACAATTTTATTTATTATATATGATCTTAATTCTCTCGTACTAATACAAGACATAGTCTCATTTACGAATATATAAATTTTAGACATTTATATAAATTATTCAACAATAATTTAAAAGAACAATTATAAGAAAAATGTAATCTCTTTTTAAATTTCATATCAAAATGTCAATATACATGCTTTGAGCGCATAAGCCCCAACAGTCTCCCACTTGTTCTAAAGAAAATGTAGCATCTCTCTTAGTCTCCTATTACGCACATGACCCTCAAATGATTTTGCGGGAGGTGTCTTTGTAAAAGGATCAGCCATGTTCTGTTCCGATGCTATCTTCATAACAGTCACATCCCCTCGATGCTCGGTCTCTCTTACAAATGATATTTTCACTATATATGTTTGCCCCTCTTGTGATTCCTCGGTTCGTTGGAATTTACTACTGCCCCACTATTATCACAGTACAGGATTAGTGGCTTGTCCATATCAAGAACTACTTTTATATCAAAATAGAACTTTCTGAGCCATACCACCTCTTTCACAACTTACCAAGCAGCTATATATTCGACTTCCATAGTGGAATCTGCAATGCTGGATTGTTTAATACTTCTCCAGACTACAGATCTTCAACCTAGGATGAATACTGATCCAGATATCGACTTTTGACTGTCTCTGTTTGATTGAAAATCAGAATCAATATATCCAGTGAGGTTCAGATCTCCACCTAAATAAACAAGAATATAGTTTATCGTTCTCCTAAGATACTTGAGAATGCACTTTACTGAAATCCAATGTTCCAAACGTAGATTCGATTGATATCGACTCATAATTTCCACTGCATAACAGATGTTTGGTCTCACTGCATGACATACATGAAACTTCTAGCTGCTGAAAAATAGGGAACCTTTCTCATATCCTCTTCCCCCTGAGGTGTCTTAAGAAATTGTACATTGGACAATTCCATGTCTAGTCGGTTGTTGACCTTTCTTGGAATTCTCCACAGAGAATCTCTCCTGCACCTTATCAATATAAGATGCCTGAGAAAGTGACAAGAACTTGTCTTTATATCCCTTACGTTTTGGATGCCTAAAACATAGCTCCATTCTCCTAAATCTTTCATTTGAAATTTTTCAACTAACCACTTCTTTACCTTTGACAAAGTTTCTACATCATTCTCAGTGAGTAGAATATCAGCAATATAAAGAAGTAAAAAAATCACTATTTTATCTTTAATGTATCTATAAACACAAGCTTCGTCAACATTTTGCTCGAAGCCATAAGACTTCAAAGGTAAGATTCCAAGATCTAGATATTTCCTTTTATCTACAAATGTTTTTAAGCAACTTGCATACTTTTTATCTTGCCTCTTTTGTACGAACTCTTCTGGTTGCATCTTATAGATGCTTTCTTTAAGAGAGTAATTCAGAAAATCTGTCTTGACGTCCATTTGTCATATCCCATAGTCAAAACTAGCGGCTATGGACATAAGGATGCGAATGGATTTTAGCGTGGCCACATGGAAGAATATCTCTTCATAATCGACTCTCTTCCTTTTTGCATAGTCTTTGGCTACTAATCAGTCATTGAAAGTGTCTACTTTCCCATATGCACCTCTCTTTTTTCTTCTTGAAGATTCATTTACGTCCAATGGGTCTGACATCTTAAGGTGGATCTATAAGTTCTCAGATTGAATTAGAATACATAGATTTCATTTCATGGTTCATGGCATCTAACCGTTTCTTCTTTTTAGGATCATCCATTACTTCTTCATAAGATAATGGATCATCCTTATTAGTGTATGACACTAGGACATATGCCTCTAGTTTGTAGTGAACTGGTTGTCTCACAACCCTCCCACTATGACGTTGCATCGGGGTTTCCTTTGCAGAAACTGTGATTTCTCTGGTTTCTCGTTTATCAGTAGAAATTGAAGGTGGTCTGATCTCATCAGTCGCTAATTTCTCGAGAACTAGTTTGCTATGAGGTTTGTAGTATTACATATAGTCATGCTCAATAAAGGTTGTATTTGTCGATACAAACATTTTTTGGTCATTGTAACTATAAAAGTACCTACCTTTAGTCTCTAGAAAATAGCCAACGAATATGCAAGACCTTGAGTCTAACTTTTTGGTCTTGGGTCTAAGAATGCGATCTATGTACAGACATAGCTATGTACTAACTCAAGTGGTTCCTTATCTCTTTGGCCCTTTACTGTGAAATGTCTCTTGGTCATTTTACTCTTTAGACAGGATTCACAAACAAGAAGAGTTCCAACTTTTAGCTCTCTCAAAGCACCATGCTTTGTTAACCTATTTAACCTATCTAGATTAAAATGTCTCAACCTAAGATGCCATAAATATGTGTTATCATCATGAGAAACTCTTTGTCGTTTGTTATTTTTAGGTTTTACTACTTTAAATAATTCACAATTATTTAACGCGTGTTCAGTCGGTTTAAGCATATATAATCCATTAATAATTTTAGCATGACAGATATTGAATCCATTCTTAAAAATAATAAATATTTTATTAAGGAAATAAACTTTGAATAACTGTTCTTGTAAAAATGAAAGAGAAATCAAATTTCTCGAAAAACCATGAACATAATAAATATCGTTCAAAACTAAGTAATTATATTCAAAAAGTAAACGGATTATCCCTAATGCTTTAGCTGACATGAGTGCACCACTGCCAACTCTCAAAACAACATGGTTATCAGCCAGCTCCTTTGACGAAGCAAGCATCTACAAAGAAGAGCACACATGGTTAGTGGCTCTTGAATCAAGTATCTAGGATGACAAATCATATCCCACTAAACAAGCTTCAAGTACAAGTAAATCATATTTACCTTTCTTTTTCAGCTTAGAGAGATACTTGTTACAGTTTCTCTTACAATTACCTTCAACCCCACAATGGAAACACTTGCATATGGGCTTGTTGTCTTTCTTGTTCTTCTTGGCTTTCGGAGATATCTTGACTTTCTTTACTCTTTTGTTCTTACTCTTGTCCTTACCATTATTCTTATTCCTTTTCTTGTTCTTAACAATATTGCAAGAAGGCTTTTTCTTGATAACATTTGCCTCACCATGTTTTGTCATTCTAAGGTTGAATGTCTCAAAATTCTACAGTTCATTCAACAATTGAGTCATGTTGAATTGCAACTTGTTCATAACATAGTTGGTCGTGAATGCATGAAAAGTTGGTGTGAGTGACTCTAATATGATGCTAACTTGAGTCTGTTCATCAATGGTTACCCTATCTACTTATGCCTCGTGCATTATGTTGATCATGTTTAAAACATAGCTCCTAGTGGCCTCATGACGACTTAGTTGTCATATAGCTCCTAGTACCCTTCCTCATCTTTGTTGTCATATATAGCTCTTAGTGGCCTCACGATAAATTTGATCAGACTGTTACCCAAACATTGCCTGTAAAGATTTCATAATCTCATAGGCAGTCTCTATGCTTTCATGCATGGTTCTCAGAACATCATTAATTCTCACAAGCATGTAGCACTTTGCCTTGTTATTTGATATGATCCAAGCATCATATTTGTCCCTAATATTCTTAGGGGCATTAGCAGCGGGCTCCTCTGGACATTCCTTAGTAAGAAAGAACTTATGGTTCTCACAAATTAACATTACGTTCATATTTGATTTTCAACGTATGAAATTATCCTATTTAAATTTTCAAGAGCAAGTAAAGTAGTAACAGAGTTGCCCATAATAGACATAATATTGATAACTGATATTTAAAACATACATCATTCAATATAATTGATAAATATCTAGAATTTGAAAAGTAAATGTTATGCATGAATGCAATCTTAATAAACATATAAATTTAGTATTTACTAATCATGATAAAACAACCCAACGATTAATGTGCCACCTTAGGATTGGTCAGATTAACCTCAGGCTGTCTATGAGACATTCTCATCCTTATTAATTAAAACTTAAAATATCTCATATTTTCTCTTTTAACAATAAGGTATCGCTTGTTCGGTCAAGTCACAACTATCCACATAAAAACTTAATTATGACTTCGTGAGTGTAACCAAACATTTAAGATTTCATGACTACATTTAGAATAAAATGCCAGTTCTTACACTTAAAAAGAGTAAAATTTTTCCATAAAATTTTCAAATAGGTAAAGTTAACTCTACTCTGTTTGATTTTTAACTATGTTAAAAGACCCTGCTCAAATTTTTAATCTCACATTAGTAATAAAAACTCACCTGAATGTCTCACTAACAAAAATGGTTCTAACCCCCCTCCCCTCCCACCCCCATTATTGTGGTTTCTGAAAAATTAAAATGTTTTTGTGAACATAAATAACGACATAAAGTATAGCAAAATCACTTGAGAAACATTACCCTGGCACTCATAAATAGTCGAGTATGGTGATAGTGCAGTGTAGAGCAAAATTCTTTTTCGGATTCTTCAAAGCTCACATTAGAGAAGTTTTAGAAGGAAAACTCAGAGATTTCAGAAGGAAACGATTTAGGGTTAATGAAACTTAAGCAACTTTTTAAGGAATGAGAATGATTTGAGTTAGAAGTGTAAAGAGAAAAAATTACAGTCTTTGATGATCAATCGTAAATTTTCTACATCATAATATGAAAATCAAGAGAATAATTTAGAGAGAGAATAAGAAAATAAAGACACTATGATTTACGTGAAAAACTCTTAAAGGGAAGAAAAACCACGGGGAGACTTTGATTATATTTCATTATGGAGAAATGGTTTACAAGGCTAATGCCTGCCTATATAGTCAACTTGTTTTTTTTATGTTAAGAGTTGTTATGTTCTGTTTGGAGTTACATCTTGCCTCTATTAATAGACCTTCATATAATATGATACAACTTATCTAATCCTGTCTAAAAATAGGATCAACATACTATTCTTCTGAGATCTAGTTTACCAACATTAACAACTTAAATAAATCTTGACCGTCTGATCAATCTAATGGTCTTGATTAACTTCTATTTGGATTGCCACGTCGGCAATCCATGTACTTTTGTTTGATTGGTTTGTTCTTCATAACCGCCTAGTTGATCATACGGTTCTCGCTCTATCTTCTTTTCAATGGAGTCTTCGGTCTAGATCTTCTCACGTGCCGTGTTAAATTTTGCATGTACATTGGCCCCCATTACACTCAACGGAATTTTATTCGTTGATGTGTAATGATCATTTTTTCTACCATTATTTCATATCATTACTCTCCACATTTTTGTGCATAATTTATGGCTGTCAAACCGAAAAGCCAAAACTCACGGTTCAGTTTCATACTTTTGATATGACAGGTTCAGTTCGGTTGAATACCCCTACATAAAATACTCTTTATGTACTTCCAACTGTATTTCTTAATATTCTTTACAAATTACTATCCATAATTTTTTATTCTTTTTTTTTCACAATGAAATTCTTGTAATACAAAATGAATTTTCGCAATTAAATTCTTTTCTTTTTTTTCACAATTAAATTCTTGTAATACAAAATGAGTTTTCTAGAAGTTGTAAAAAGAACTCAGCCCTGAAGTTCTTTCCCCAACTTCTTTTCTTTTCTACTCTAAAGTTCTTTCCTCAACTTCTTTTCTTTTCTGTTCTAAAGTTTTTTCTAGAACTTCTTTTCGGTTCTGAAGTTCTTTCCTCCACTTTTTTTTCTGTTCTGAAGTTTTTTCTACAACTTCTTTTCTGTTCTGAAGTTCTTTCCTCAACTTCTTTTCTTTTCTGAAAATCTTTCCACAACTTATTTTCTTTAGTACTCTAAAGTTATTTCCTCGACTTCTTTTCTATTCTGAAGATTTTCCCATTCTTAAGACATTTTATTTTTTGTTCTCTAGACTTTCCCGTTCTGAAGATATTTCATTTTCCATTCTGAAGACATTTCTTCTTTCGTTCTCCAGACTTTCCCGTTCTAAAGACATTTCTTTTCTGTTTACCAAACTTTCCTATTCTGAAGATGTTTCCTTTTCCATTCTTCAGACTTTCCCGTTCTAAAGGCATTTCCTTTTCCGTTTTGAAGACATTTCTTTTTCCGTTCTCCACACTTTCCAGTCCTAAAGTCGTTTCATTTTTCATTCTTCAGACTTTGTCGTTCTGAAGATATTTCCTTTTCTATTTTCCCGCTCTTCTTTTCTCAGCGTATCTTTAATGAGCTGAAGGTTTTTCCTCAACTTTTTTTTTCTTTTTCGTTCTGAAGATATTTCTTTTTCTGTTCTCCAGACTTTGCCGTTCTGAAAATGTTTCATTTTCCATTCTGAAGACATTTCTTTTTCCGTTCTTCAGACTTTTCTTTTTCCGTTTTTCATACTTTCCCGTTCGAAAGACATTTCCTTTTTCTGTTCTGAAGTCTGAGGATGTTTCATTTCCCGTTCTTTTAAACTTTCCTGTTTTGAGAACGGCGTACGTAGCCACTCCCAAGGACATAGGCTCTTTAGCTAGAACCATGGCCCCGTTTTGATTTCCTTCTAAGAACAACGTACGTGGACGCTCTCAAGGATTTAGGCTCCTTCACTAGAACCATGGCCCCGTTTTGATTTCCTTCTTAGAACGACATATGTAGACGCTCCCAAGGACTTAGGATTCTTCAATGGAACCATGGTTCCGTTTTGATTTCTTTCTGAGAACGGCGTACGTCGACGCTCCCAAGGACTTAGGCTCTTTTACTGGAACCATGGCCCCATTTCAATTTCCTTCTGAGAACAGCGTACATAGACGCTCCCAAGGACATATGATCCTTCAGTGGAACCATGACCCCATTTCAATTTCCTTCTGAAAATGGCGTACGTAGAGCTCCTAAGGACTTAGGCTCATTTAGTGGAACCATTACCCCATTTTAATTTTCTTCTGAGAATGGCGTACGTAGACACTCTCAAGGACTTAGGTTCCTTCAGTGGAACCATGGCCCCATTTAGATTTTCTTCTGATAACGGCGTACGTAAACACTCCCAAGGACATTGGCTTGCTTAGTGGAACCATGGCACCATTTCAATTTCCTATTGAGAATGACATATGTAGACGCTCCCAATGACTTAGGCTCCTTCAATGGAACCATGGCCTCATTTCAATTTTCTTCTGAGAACGACATACGTAGATACTCCCAATGACTTAGGCTCGTTCAGTGAAACCATGGCCCCATTTCAATTTCCTTCTGAGCACGACGTACGTAGACGATCCCTAGGACTTAGGCTCCTTTAATGGAACCATGACCCCGTTTTGATTCCCTTCTGGTAGTAGGGCTTATGAATTGCCCCTCTCGAAGGACGTAAGTCTTCTGAGAACGGCGTACATAAACACTCCCAAGGACATTGGCTCACTCAGTGGAACCATGCCACCATTTCAATTTCCTTTTGAGAACGACATATGTACACGCTCCTAATGACTTAGGCTCATTCAATGGAACCATGGCCTCATTTCAATTTTCTTCTAAGAATGACGTACATAGATACTCCCAATGACTTAGGCCCCTTTATTGAAACCATGGCCCTATTTCAATTTTCTTCTGAGCACGGCGTATGTAGACGCTCCCTAGGACTTAGGCTCCTTTAATGGAACCATGACTACGTTTTCATTTCCTTCTGAGAATAGGGCTTATGAACTGCCCCTCCCAAAGACTTATGTCCTTAGTTCGTTCTGAGAATAGGACTTATGAATTACCTCTCCCAAGGACTTACGCCCTTAGTTCCGTCTGAGAGTAGAGCTTATGAATTGCCCCTCCCAAAGACTTACGTCCTTAGTTCGTTCTGAGAGTACGACTTATGAATTGCCCCTCCCAATGACTCACGCCCTTAGTTCCTTTAGAGAACATGACTTACGAACTGCCTACTCTCAAGGAATCGCGCCCTAATTTCCATTGTTATTGAAGAAGAGTGAAAGTTGACGCCAAGTATTTGTCATGTAAGTAGTTTGGACGTTATGATGCCATAAGTTTTGATCAAAAGTTCCAAATTGAATTCCATGAAATTCTTCAAAAAGTTAATTTTCATATGCTTCTGATGATATATAATTGGTCATGTAATTGGCTCCCAGTCGGGACAGTTTAATTAATGAATTTGACTATTCGGCATAATATTCTTTCCGTGACTTTTGATTGAAATCTTCAAATTGAATTCTGTAAAATTCTCTAATAAGTAGACTTTTGTATCTTTCCAGTGATGTAAGATTCACTGTATAGTTGTCTTCCATCAAATACATTTCAATTCCCAAAATTGATCATTCTGCATATTATGCTTTCTCGAACAGCTTTCACAAAAATTGTCATAACTTTTGCTCGAGAGCTCCAAATCGAGTTCTGCAAAATTATTCAAGAAATAGATATCCGCAGTTTTCTAATGATATATTATTTGCTATGCAATATTATAAACTCTTGTAGTACAAAATTAATTTTCTAGTTTGTACCCTTTTAAATCTGAAAACTTAACATACTAACATAGTTTTGGAAATCATGAGGATATGAATTTATTTAAATCTTTCTAATGGTAATTATATCAGACATTAAATACTACTAGAAAGTGTTTTAAAAAAGAAAACAAAAATTAAAAGCGTATTTATTCCTTAAAGTCGTCCTTAAACGCATAAGGTTCTTTTAGGTTACTAAAACAAGTTGGTAATAGTTGTACACCAGATCACCATATTGATCTCAGACATAGTTTCGACATGGTCACATGACTAAAATGCTCTCTTGTCAATTTTTGGACAAAGGTCGGTTATACCTGTAATCTTTAATTAGAAATAGTTGTATTCCTATTGCTATATTTGAAGATTGTTTAGATGGTCATAATTGAATTTTGTTTAATATGATGGAAGTTTAATTTCCACGAATCTTCACTTTTATAAAAAAAAAAGTGCTCATTTTTCTTATCTCACTAATTTACAACTCATAAAATCTACATGGTAAAACTAGATTAGTTATAGTTTTTGCATCACTTAAATGCACCAATTCTTTTTTCTCACATAGACTTGTGATCATGGTTGTTAAACTCTCATTTCGGATCGTAGGATCTTAAGATTTTATGATCCTGTCTAACTCTCACAATTCGATTCATAGGTAGAATCTTTAATTGGAAGAATCTTACGATCATATTATATTTTTTTGTCTTGAATTGGTAGGATCATACGATTTAACCAACCAGAATTTTTTAAGATATCCATAAGAAAACAATATAACCAGAATTTATTTATGGATATCCATAAGATATCCATAAATAAATAACTAACTAAATAAGTTGTTATTTATTTAGTTAAATTGCACTTAATAACATAGTGAAATTTACCATTGATTAATTAACTATATTCATGAATATTAATATGTAGTTTGATAAATTATTTTTTTCATGATATTACTAGTATATAGCGGGATCTTAAGATCCACAATTTTGACAACCTTATTTGTGATGCATCACAAATTAAATCAGATTACATTCCCTTTCAAATTGATTATTTTAGTTTATGTGCAGGCAAAAATTTATTTCTCATTGACCAATTTATATGCCCTAACCATAACCACGCATTTCCCCTTTTTGTTACATTACATCAATATAACACGAATTATTTGGATTAACGAAAGCTAAAACTCTTGTGTGTGAGGATGGATTTTCGCATCTTAATTTTTTGTAAACATTAATATGAACATTACATTCGTCAACTAAATTTATCTAATCCAATGTTTAAGGAATTTGCTGGTCCCTTAATTTCATCTTCATTTTCGAGGCCTAAATTTCCATAAAATTTTAAATTTAAAGCTAAAAAAATAAAACTTCTGATCATTCTAAAAGAAAATAATTTATGCCACAATAAACTTTCCAGTAAATTGAAAACAAAAACATTCCTAATCCTCGTAAGATTTTAATGTTTGGTTACAAGGATCCAAAACTTAGGGCAAAATAATTACAATTATTTTAGATGTTTGGTTAGAAGAGTTAGATTTAATTTAAAAGGAGAGAATTATTATAGACATTGGATTAATTAAAACAATCAAATGATTTTTTGTCAATTATATGTGTCACCATTTTTTGAAAGGGGAATGGTCACTCACCATAATAACTTAATTATTTTCTAATCTGTTGGAATAAGGAGCTAAAGTAGCAAATAGCAATTGATTAATTCATTAAAAGAAAAAAAAGATAATGGTAGTCGTTTAAGTTTAAATTGAACATTTAAGCTCACAAGCAACTATATGGTAAACCTAGTTTATAAACAAAACCCTCTCCTGTAATTAGGGTTGATAAAGAAAACATGATCTGGTATATAAAGAAAACCGTCTCATGCTGATAAAGAAAACCTGTTATAAGAAGAAAGAAAGTTGTTAAAGTTAGGAACCTCTAATTTCGTTGCTACGAAACTAAATAGCGATAATGATACTTTAGAATAAGCAAAAATTTGTTTTTAATTAGGACAACAATTAATATGTGAACTCTTGACATGTACGCTACCATATTAATACTCTTCTAATTTCGGCCATTTAAATGTTGGCTAACTATTGAGCGGTTAAATACATAGAGAGAGTAGACTTTATTTTTTGGTGATCAAGAAATAGAGTAGAGACATCAATCAATTAGAAGGATGATAATTTGTAAACAGACAGGTAGTTTATGGCCAAATTTAATTTCTTATCATTTTGAAATGAAAGATTAAATACCATTTTGAAATAAAGCTTCTAGTTCATCAGCTTGAAATTCAAAGGAAGATGAAGAGTTCTTAAGAAGACTTGTGTCATATATATGATGTAAATTGATGAGCTACAATACTCATCCTACCACGTGATCTACAATTCTTCAAATGTACATGGTTTTGTTTTCTGTATTTGTTAGAGCTCACAGCCATGCTAGTCAGCATGGGACCAAACTAGAGCCTTCATGTTAGCGGAATACCCCCTCAGGTTGTAGGGGACCATGCACATGTCATGTACCTAGCAGTAGGCACTTGAGTGTTTTTCTCAACTAATTAGAGTTTAGCCGGTTGATTCTTTAACTAATCTAGATTCTCTTTATTTAATATTGATCTAATTCTCCGTACATGTATGTACATAAAGTCTATAATCTTGGAAGTTAAGAAATCAAATACAACACTAAAGAAAACAAGTAGTGCTATTTCATCAACTTGTGATGTATCCTAAGTCTGTGTGATATAAATAGATTGGTTGTACCTTTTTACACTATCAAAATGTCCAAATCCACTTTGTCAGGTAGACTTGCATATGATTCATCATAAGTTTGTCAAAATTGCTTTTTTTCATCCTATAGATATTCTTGGCTGGCATTACATTATTTTTATTGCAGTATGTCAAAACTCTATATATTTTTATACTTTAACAGCATTTCCTCATCTTAGCATGTTGAAGCTACATTCGTGTTTCTTTCTATTGAAATAATAAACTTGATTTACTAGTTAAATTACATGTGCAGTGCACGTGATATGTACATTTTTATTATTTTGATTATTTCTTATACATTATTTATTCATATAAATAAAGAACTTTGAATTAGATGCATTTATTACTATATAAAATTATAAAATTGCAATTATATCTTTTATACTTTTCATAAGTCTTACTCATCAATTTTCTTCCGATTCAGTTAGTTACGCTAGAAGTGTTGGGGGTTATGCCATCAAAACATGTGTATTGACATTTTGATATGAAATTTAATGATGATTACATTTTTCTTATAATTGTTCTTGTAAATTATTGTTGAATAATTTATATAAATATATGAAAATTAAATATTCATTAATGAGACTATGATATTGTATTAGTACAAGAAGATTAAGATCATAAATGAATAAAATTGTTAGCAACATATTAAAGTATGAAATCTTTAATGAATGGTTGCTAGTACGGTTTATTAAACAATATGAATGTCTGTGATCAAGATTCAGATCATTGACTTGGATAGACGTGTTAGTGAAGATACTTTATATAATGAGATTATATATGACTGAACCGATGTGAATTAATATCTTTATCAATGCCCCATTTATAATAAAGATTTAATACACATCAATTCGATGATCATATGTAGATCAGTCTGAATCTTGAGTAGTCATGAACTCCTATACATGTTTTTTGGATCTTTTGATTCACTTATTAAGGTTTGTTTGTAAAAAAGACTCGTGACTTTTATTTTGGAGATTCAGTGATATGAATGTCTGGAAACATGATCTTACAAGATTTAGATTCCAAGATTTCCTAACAGATCGTATATTAGTTCTCTTAAGTGTTATTTCTGAAAATGAATGGTTTTTTAGCACAAATTATAATAAAATTATAAATTAGCATTCACTAATTGATTAATGGTACTTTAGGATCAAGAAGTAGTTAGAAGAGTAAAATAATAATTTTGACCAGTTCTAATTTACGAACCAGTAATTGGAGGACAGAATTACATGAGAATACTCTGAAAATACATTCTATAATCACTAAAAGTTTAATTCTTTATTTATAGTGGAGTAATAATTGAATTAATAAATATGATTATTTAATTAAAGAGTTTAATTAATAATTTGGCTTATTGAATCTTAGAATTATAGGTCCATGGTCCCTAGTCACTTCTATATTACGCAGTCTAGAGTATGAATATTTCAGGACATGCGAAAATGACTGACTTACAAAGAAATTTTTATTCTTGGGCAAGTATATAATTATGAGATAATTATGTATGACTAATTAATTAAAAATTAATTAATTAAATTATATAATATATATATATATTTTACTGTTTACTGTTTACTGTTTTTGTGAATTATTCTTGCATCTTAATACCCCATCTCTAATTGCTTTAAATTACACTGAATTTCGCATCTTTTGGTATCAGAGCCAAACCTGATGGAGATAATTACTGTTACTTAAATTATCTACATAATTAATCTGTTCACCTTCTGTTATGGTTTTAAATTAAGCTTTCTTCTTCCCTCTTTTGTAAATCTTTCTTCTTATTTTTCCTTCAACATTAAATAGTGATTTGGGAGCACTATTTAATTGTTGCCAATAAAACTGTTTGTGTAAATTTTGAATCTTTCACTTTAATACGGTATTTATTGTTTTTATGAATTATTCTTGCATCTTAATTCCCCCTCTCTATGCAGATAATTTAAGTAAACAGTAAATATCTCCACCAGGTTTGGTTCTAATATCAAAAATTGTGGAATCAAATATAATTTAAAGCAATTAGAGAGGGGGTATTGAGATGCAATAATTAAAGAAGATAAACAGTAAAACAATATTGTATTAAGGTGCAAGATTCAAAACTTACACAAACAGTTTTATTGACAATGATTAATTAGTGCTCCCTCTCAATAATTATTGTTGAAGGAAAAAGAAGATGAAAGATTTACAGAAGAAGGTGGAAGAAGAAGAGAGCTTTGCTCTCAAAACCAATTTTTTTCTCAAATAGTTTAAGAGTTGAAAACGAGTTCTGAGGAACATGTGGGTGAGGGCTACTTATTTATAGCCAAGGAAAGTGGAGTTCACCGGAAACACATCACTTACCCGAACTATTCTATTCTATAAAAGTAAAAACATTTCACATTTTTACTTTTGTGTATTGTTGACTAGTAACAGTAAAAAGCATAAAATAGTTGCCTAATTATTTGACAACTAGTATAATTATTACAGAAAACTACAAATTACAAAGATTCGTTGATAATTGTAATATTGGATTCTTGCGGCTTCATCATTGTGTCTTGAAAAGAGTCATTGTGATTGTTGTTGTTTTATTTCGATGAAGCCATTGTTGCTGTTCCTTGGTAATTGCTATCTTGGAAGTCAATTAGAGAGGGGGTATTAAGATGCAATAATTAAAGAAGATAAACAGTAAAACAGTGTTGTATTAAGGTATAAGATTCAAAACTTACGCAAACAGTTTTATTAACAACGATTAATTAGTGCTCCCTCTCAATAATTATTGTTGAAGGAAAAAGAAGAAGAAAGATTTACAGAAGAAGGTGGAAGAAGAAGAGAGCTTTGCTCTCAAAACCAGTTCTGAGGAATATATGGGTGAGGGCTACTTATTTATAGCTAAGGAAAGTGAAGTTCACCGGGAACACATCACTTACCCGAACTATTCTATTCTATAAAAGTAAAAACATTTCACATTTTTACTTTTGTGTATTGTTGACTAGTAACAGTAAAAAGCATAAAATAGTTGTCTAATTATTTGACAACTAGTATAATTATTATAGAACACTACAAATTGCAAAGATTCATTGATAATTGTAATATTGGATTCTTGCGACTTCATCATTGTGACTTGAAAAGAGTCATTGTGACTGTTGTTGTTTTATTTTGATGAAGCCATTGTTGTTGTTCCTTGGTAATTGCTATCTTGGAAGTCATTATTGCTATTGATAATTGATTAGGGTATCATCATAGCCGTTGCATTGGAGAACTATTATGATATATTTATGAAATTCTTGGTTTTTTGGCATTTTGCCAAGGACAAATTCTTTTGTTCATTTACAATAATATTGAATGGGTCCTTCAATTACTGAGGAGTAATCTTTCTAAATGATTGATCTTTTTATTTAATTTGGTGACTTGACTCTATAGATGATTCAGAGTCAGATTTATCATTGTCTTCTAAAAAGATAAGCGTTTTTTGGATTAATTTTTTCTCCAATTTGGATTTTGGCGTCTGTGATTTACTCTTTGAAGAGGGTTTTGATTTGGTTATGGATTTAGATTTGGATGGGTTGGACTGGATAGTTTGATTTGTGGATCTGGGTGAATGAGCTCATTGATTTTTAATGGAGCTTGGATAAAGGATTTGCTAGTCTCATAATGGGATGGATACTCGCAAATTCATAATTGATTTATGCAATTATTTTTTGGATAGTCAATTTATCCCACCATGTAACATAATATTCTCTAGTGAGGATTTCATTTTTAATCGAGTATTGTCATTTCAAAATCCAATGTATTTTATGTTTATTTGAAAAACAAAGTACTTAGGGAAAGGAGCCTCAATTGGTGAGGGTTTGTAACTTCTAAAATTAAATTGAAATATTGTTGTAAATCGATTGGAAAAAGTTCTAAGGTAAGAACATGAATAGACCACCATTTAAAGAACCAATTTAGAGAATCAATTTTGAAATTCTTATCGAAATTCAAAAACCAAAAGTGAGAAAAATTACTATTTTGATGCAAGAAAATCCTGTGTCATGCATCAATATAGTGAAAATAATTATATTATTTTTTATTCAAAAGTACTTTGAAACTCGAAGGATGATTTTTCAATCCAACATAGTTATGATCCTGAGGACAGAGAAAGAATGGTAAATGATTCTTTCATAAGAATTTTTTATTAGGCTAATTTTTATGGATTTTATTTTTAAGAGAATGTCTCTGTAGAAACTGAGATTTTTGTTATTGTGTTCGGGGACATAATGGAGTTTGGAAATGAAATGAGCTTTGGTAATTTGGGTTGGATCCTTTAGATGAGCGAATGAAGGCTCAATATGAAAGAGATTTTCGATGTGTATTATTTGAAAATGTGAAATTGGTTGGTCAAGTGATTGAACATAAAAGGATTGTATTTGGGAAAGGATCGAATTGTTTGACCAAAGTTGATTGGTAATCGGGTCTGATGGACCCAACTATTGCTGATTGAGTTTGCTTAAGAGTAAAAGACTTCTCTTTAATTTGTGCCTTAAAGGCCAGTTGTTGAGTCGAAGACTCTGCTACTTTTGAACCATTCATCACATGATTTCTGAAAGTAATATTGATTCCTTTTATTAAGGATTCCTCAACATGCTTATGATATTTTTGAAATCCATTAGATATGATGAAGAAAGTTCCTTCCAGTATCAAAAATATTTTTATTGTTTTATTTGAAAATTGCTTGTCCCAATAGGTTCATAGTTAAAATTTTTCTGTTATCATAACAGATTTCATTATCTTTGTGAAAACCTATTTTCCACCATTTTTATACCATTGAATTAATGCAGCAATGAAGTCATGCTTCAACCCAACATCTTCTAAACTTTTTTTCCTAATTCATCAATCTAGTCATTTCTTAGGTATTCAAATCTATTATGACTATAATTACTAAATGAGAGTTTTGAGCAAAAAGCGGCTAACTTGCCATCGAGCTTCTTGATTTTAAAAGAATTTCGATTGAGTATTCTGAGTTTTGCCCATTCCTATTCTAGCAGGTCAAATTCTTCAACTGTAGATTCTTAGAATGATTTCTTGCAAAAATTCATGAGAAAGAAAGTTAGGAATTGAATTAATAATATGAGTAAATTAAATATTGAAATGAAAAATGCTAAAAATAGATTGTTACCTGACAAAACTTTGTTTGTAAGGAATCTCTAAACAAGTTTTGCAGATTCATAATTAATTAAAAAATATATTTAATAAAACAACTTGTATGATCTGATTAATGAAATAATAAAATTCAAGTCCTGTAAATTTAATTGATTGAATTTCTTGCAGAGATAATTAATTTTTTTATTACCTTGGCAAATAATTTAAAGTATTTTCAGTATGGTTTAATACATTTGCTAATGTAAACAATCAAGAAATGCAACCAATATTGTCTAATAAGAATATTATTAATGCAGACAATCTAGAAATAAGGAATTGGTTAAAAATTTCATTTATTGAACTTGAAGTATTTTTAAGATTAAATGGCATTATTTTATGATTACTAAATGCAATAATATTATTTATTTGATTTTACCAAAATCTAGACTTTATGTCAATCTCAGAGAATACGTCAGTATTTTTAAGTCTTTCTATTAAGTCTCTTTTGTTTCGTACTGGATATTTTATCCATCTCAAAATATTGTTAGGAGTCTTGTAATTAATCACCAGATGATGAACTCTTTGTTTAAATATTTTATTTTGATATTGAAGAGCAGGAATTTGAAGTTGTTCTTCAATTGTTCTGAGTTTCATTTTTCCTTGTAGAAAATGATGTTTTGAAATATACATTTGTCTTGGTAAATATGGACTTTGGAAATTTCACAATCAATATGCATACGAGTACCATTGGTAATTGATATATATTCTCTTATCTTCTTGAAGTACTTGGTAGAAATTAGTCCTTCATGCATACAATTTAAATTTGCTTCTCAATCAACAACAGCGATTATTATGAAATCAAAATCTTAAATACTTATTCTGACCATTATGTGCCATTTTTTTATTTTCTTGTGATTAAGTTTTTGGATGAAGTTATCATCATCTTGATTGATAATAGGCTCTTCAACCTCATTATCAGAAATTAGAAATTTACTAAGTTCTCCTAGTTCACTAAATACATGATTCTTAATTAAACTCTTTATTTTAAAAAAGTTTAATTCTTCTTTTCTTTTTGTGTTTAAATTTTTTAATTCTTTTATTTCAATTTTAATATTTTTTATTTCTTTCTGAAGTTCCTGTAATGTAACTTCCTTTTATTTTCCCTTAACCTTATTGATTTTTTAAGGGGTTTGAAAGGCTTACAATATTATTATTAGATTTAGACATTTCTTTCTTCTGGATTACTTTCTTAAGTTTTTCTAGATATTCCTTTTTTAATTTTGAATTTTCAATTTTGCTAATTAAGTCTAACAAAAGGTTTTATTGTTTTTCATTTATTATCTATGACATTTATTTTTTGACAACAACTATCCCTACACCCCATAGTGATGTTCGGAGAATCATTGTCAAAACTCAAAGAGTTAGATTCTGATATTCAGGGTATTCAAATTCTCCTAAATCATCACTATCACACTCATAATATTCTATTGACTCTATAATTCTAAACATTCTTGTTTATCTTTATTAGAGATTTTTAATTGATTAATTTTATTTTTGACTTGACAAGTATTTGTAAAATGATCATTCTGGCTATATTTAAAACACTTATTAATAAATCTTTTATTAAATTTTCTTCTAGAATAATTTTTATTCTTAGAGAAATGTTTGTCAAAATTTTTATTCTTGGCGAAGTATTGGTTATAATTTTTATGCTTATTTTTGTGGTATTGTCTCCTATGAGGCTTATCATTCCTTCTAGGACTTAAATGAAACTTTTTTCCAGTTCTCTACGAAGAAGCAATAGTGGATAAAGCATACTACTCACAAAATTACCTAATTTATATTTTGTAATTCTATTTCATTTTTAATTTGTTTATTGACTTTATGTCAATACACATTTTTAGACTTTTTTTATGTATTATTATACCATAGGTGAGACTATTATAGTCTATATCACCTAGGTTATTACTGAGGACCATTCTAATTTTGTGTGTGAATAAATTGGGTAATTTATTAATTAATTTTTCTTTCAAAAATGTTTGATTACTATCATCCCTTGTCATTACTCTGGATAAAAATATAGTTTTATACCAGTGAAAATTACTTAGAGTTGGACACTTAAGATTAGTAATTGATCATGGACACACAAAATAATATTACTTGGCGTTCCAATGAAGTGTTTAATTATTATGTAGAGAAGTATAGTATCAGGTATTATTTCCTGATCTTCTCCAATTATTGGGTTCCTTTGGCATTAATCTTAACTACTGAAAAAATGGTATTTTTTTATTCAAATTCTTCTATGAGATCTTTTTCTCACAATGAATGAAGTATTCCTGTGAATCCCGCGACTAAAAGATTGAGAACTTTCTATTCAGAAAGTTGTTACCTACCATCACCATATGATGTAATATGTTGAGAACTTTCAGTTCAGAAAGTTCAACAATATTTCATTCGTATAATTTCTCTGTAAACACAGGAAATTGATTAACTAAAGATTTTTTTTAAAAATTTGAATATCAGAGGGAATAAGCCTTTTAGGTCATTTTCTTTCTAATTTATCAATTTCTAAATTTCTACGTGATTTTTCAATATTATTAATGTTTGAAGATTCACTTATCGTGGATGATTCATGAGTGGATCCTGACCTATGATTTTCTGAATCTGAATTATTGTGTTGATTAATTACCTTCAATTCTTGAGGTATATTATCAATAATCTTTTCAGATTTAATTTTAGATAATTCTAAATTTTTAAATGATTCTTCAATATTATCAGTGTTTGAAGATTTACTTAATGTGGACGACTCATTGGTGGACTCTGACCTATGACTTTCTGAATCTTGATTGATTAATTTTAATTCTTGAAGCATTTCATCAATCTGTTTATTAAGGAAAATAATATTTAGAGTGATTTTGTCTGAAAACGTTATTAAAGGGTTTTCTTCCAAAGTTTCACTACATTCAGGTTTATGAAGATCATCAACCTTATTCTCAATTTTGTCTAATTGTTTACCTATTGTAATTAGACTTTGATTTGTGTAACTGAGTTGTTCAACTACTTTCTTATTGGTTTCTTTTTCCTCTGAAATTAAGAAAGGAGAAGCAGTGATTAAAGAATTTTTATGGTTAACACCCTTAACAGAGGATGATTTATTAATTTCTAAAATTTTTAATTTTTGTTCAACTTTTTTAACGTTTCAAGATTCATCAATTGTGAAAGATTCATAGGTTGATTCCAACCTATGGCTTTGTGAATTTGAACTACCGTGCTTCAATTTTCGAAGTTTATCATTAGTAAGTTTTTCAAATTCAGAATAATTATTTTGGTTATCAATCCTACCAGAATAATGCTTCTTCAATATTTAATGCTTCTTCAATATTTGAAGATTCATCAATTGTGAAAGATTCATAGGTAGATTCTAGCCTATGAGTATCTAATTCAGAAGTACTATCTTGGTCAATAACCTTAACAGATAATTTAATTTCTAAATCTTTGGATGATTCATCAATATTATTTGACAATTCATGGGCTTCTGACCTAAAATTTTCTTCAATATTATTGTTGGAAGTTTCATGAATTGTGGATGGCTCATAAATAGATTCTATCCTACTATCTGATTATGAGATATTGTCTCTTAAAATTTCTAATTTTTTAAGTATTTTTAATTAAGATTTTTCTCATAATGAATTTGGAAGAGTTCAATAAATTCTTTTTTAGGTAAAGAATTTTTATGATTAATTAGGATTTTTTCATATGGTGTATGACTAGCAGTCACCACACTGGAGTATTCGGTGACCCATTGAGATTTAGAAATTACTTGAATATTTTTCTCATATGTATCATCCTCAATATAATCAAGGAAAAACATATTGATTCTGAATTCTTGCATGAATGCCTCTATTCAGCAAGTATAATTCTTCTTTGGTCCATATTATATTTTTTTGACCTATTACATTTATCAAGATTAGTTGGGTCATCATTGTGTTGGGTTATCATTTTCCAATCTGATTTATATTCTTGGTTTAGGGTATCTGGATTTAAATTTTTAGAATTTCTTAATTCTTGTTCTAATTTTTGAGTCCTAAAATCTTGATATTAATGGATGATTTAGAAAATGAACTCCTAGGGGTAGTAGATAGGCTATACTCCCTAATTTGAGAATTAAAAGATTGGTAATTAATTTTAATAGATTGTTTATTATTAAGGTTTGTCTCACTTCCTTGAGAACTTATTCCTTTAGGTTCTAGACTTTTAATTTTTAAATTTTTTAATTCTTGCTTTATTCGACTTCTAATATCTTGATCATTATTAATGGATAATCTAGAAGAAGATTTAAAGTTAATATTTTTATTGGGGTTTTTGGTTATATTCCATACCCTATGATCTTTTTTATCATGTATAAGTATTTAAAATGATCTTTTTTATCATCTTAAAGGTATTCAAAATATTTATGATCTACTTGATCATCTGCTAATTCAAAAATTCTTCATCCATTATGTCGGATATTGAAGACATTGTAGACCCAATGCTACTAGAAGAACTACTTCTAGATATTCTACTCATGACTTAAATAGTTAAATTATTCTTATGATTGAAAATTTCATACCGTATTTTGATTACTAATCTGTTGTGACTTCCACAACCTCCTACTAGATTCTCTCTTCACCACTTTGCCCTTACAACCACCCTACCTTTGGGATTTACGTCTCTAAGAGGTCTTATTATGGTGCTTGAAGCTAACCAAATAGAAGCTGATATGTCAACCTCTGTCGAAGCAGATTCATAGATTAAATAATCAAATAATACAGAGAAATAATCAAGCATAAAAATAACCAGCCACTTGGGCAAAAAGTGAGATTAAATAAAAGTAATTATTCATGTAAGTAATTAAGCAACAATAAAAGCAATAACCAGCCATAACATGTGGTGAACAGATTAATTATCCTAATAATTTAAGTAAATAGTAAATATCCCCACAAGGTTTGGTTATGATATCAAAAGACATAGGATCAAGTATAATTTAAAGCAATTAGAGAAGAGGTATTAAGATTAATTATGCAGATAATTTAAAGCCATAACATGCGGTGAACAGATTAATTATGTAGATAATTTAAGTACCAATAAGTATCCCAACTAGGTTTGGCTCTGATACCAAAAGATGCTAAATTCATTGTAATTTAAAGCAATTAGATAGGGATATTAAGATGCAAGAATAATTCACAAAAATAGTAAATATCATATTAAGGAGCAAGATTCAAAACTTACACAAACAGTTTTATTGGCAACAATTAAATAGTGCTCCCGCTCACTATTTAATGTTGAAGGAAAAAGAAGAAGAAAGATTTGCAAAAGAGGGAAGAAGAAAGCTTTGTTTCACAAAATAAGTTTTGCTCTCAAATGGTTTAAGAGTTGAAATGAGTTCTGAGAAACAAATGGGAGAGAGCTACCTATTTATAACGAAGGAAAGAGAAGTTCACCGGGAACTCATCACTTACCAGAACTATTCTATTCTACAAAAGTAAAAATATTTTACATTTCTACTTTTGTCAACTTTTGACTAAGAACAGTAAAAAGCATGAATAATTATTATCCCGATCTTCATTTCTGTCATAATTGTTGTTGTTTAAAAGTCATTGTGACTTGTTTGTTGTATAATGGAGAGTGTCATTACTGTCATCCTTTGATAATTGCTATCTTGGATGTTGTATCTTGAATGTTACTTGTTTCTTAAAAAGTCATTGTGACTTATTGTTGTGCATTGGATTCCTTGAATGTGGAGAAGCCATTGATGATCATTATGATTGTTGCATTGTGTTGAGGTGTCATTACGATACATCTTCAAGATTACTTGATTGTCTGATTTTGATTATTCAAACATTGACATTTTTCCAAGGATAAGTTCTTTTATTCATTTACTAATTGATCTGATTTTGTTCATTATTACTAAGATTGATATTATTGAATGGGTCCTTCAATTGCTGAGGAGTAACTTTTCTGGATGATTGGTAATTTGACTCTATGAATAATATGATTCGTCTTTGTTCTCCAAAAGGAGAAGCATTTCTTGGATTAATTCTTTCTCCAATTCGGATTTAGGCTTGATGGCCTTTGATTTACCCTTTGAAGAGGTTTCAGTTCAGGTTTTGATTTGGGTTTGGAGGAATTCAAACTTGATAATTTTATATGTTGAGCTAGGTTAATTGGCTCATAAATTTTTAATGGAGCTTGGGTAAAAAGATTTGCTAGTCTCATACTAAGATGAACACTCGCAAAATAATTAATGAATGCAATAATTTTCTGAGTATTCAATTTATCTCACCACTTGACATAGTGTTTTTTGGTGAGTACTCCATTTTTAACCAAGTATTGTCATTTCAAAATCTAAAGAATTTTGTATTTGTTTGAAAATCAAAGTATTTGGGGAAATGAGGCCTCAATTAGTGAGGGCTTGTAAACATTTAAAAATAAATTGGAACATTGTTGTAAATCAATTGGAAAAAGTTCTAAGATAAGACCATGACTGAACCACCATTTTAAGAACCGATTTGAAATTGTTATAAAAAATTTAAAAAACTGAAAGTGAGAAAAGTCACTACTTTGATGCAAGAAAATCTCGTGTCATGCATCAATATAATCAAAATAATTATTGTTTTTATTTAGAAGTATTTTGAAACCTGAAGGATGGATTTTTCAAACCTTCATAGTTATGATTTTGAGGATAGAGAAAAAATGGTAAATGAATTTTTCCTCAAAATTTTTTATTGGGCTAATTTTTATGGATTTTGTTTCTAAAAGGATATCTCTGTAGAAATTGAGATTTTTATTATTGTGTCTATGTACATAATAGAATTTGAGAATGAAATGGGCTTTAGCAATTTGTGTTGGATCCTTCAGATGAGCAAATGAAGGCTTAATATGAATGAAATATATTATAATAAATTGTTGGTCAAGTGATTGACTATTTGAAAAGGGATCAAATTGTTTTACCAAGGTTGATTGGTAATCGGGTCTGATGGACCCAAGTATTGTTGATTGAGCTTGGTTAAGAGTAGAAGACTCCTATTTGATTTGGGCCTTAAGAGCCAATTTTTGAGTCAAAGACTCTTCTATTATTGAACCATTCTTCACATGATTTCTTAAAGTGTTATTGATTTCTTTTATTAAGGATCACACAGCACGCCTATGATATTTTAGAAATCCAAAGAAATTTCCTTTTAGTACAAAAAATTCTTTGATTAGTGAGAATTCAAATTAAAATATTTCTTGTCCTCAAAAGTTCACAGTTTAAATTTTTCTGTTATCATAACAGATTTCATTATCCTTGTGAAAACCTAATTTTCCATTTTTCTCATACAATTGAATTAAGATTGTACTGAAATCATGCCTTAATGTAATTTCTTCTAAAATTTATCTAATTCATTAATCCAGTCATTTTTTAGATATTCAAATCTGTCATGACCATAAGTAATGAATGAGTGTTTTGAACGAAAAGCATTTGTCCTGCCATTGAGCTTCTTGATTTTAAAAGGATTTTGGTTGAATATTCTAGGCTCTACATTTCCGTATTCTAGTAGGTCATGTTTGTCAAATTTCCCCAATGTAGAATCCTGGTATAATTTTCTACAAAGATTACAAGTAGGGTCAAGAATTTAATTACTAATACATTGGAAAAATTAAATATTGAAATCAAAATTGCTAAAGATAGATTGTTACCTGACAAAACTTTGTTTGGAAGGAATATCTAAAGATGTTTTGCAGATTCATAATTAACTAAGACAAAATTTTTATTTAATAAGGCAAATTGTATGATTTGATTAGTTGCCTTAATAACAAAGTAAATTTAAAATTCAGAAATCTAATTTTGGATTGAAAGAATTTGATTCTTTTTGCAAGATAATTAAAATATTTTATTTTATTATCTTGGCAAATAATTCAAAATATTCCCAGTACTGTTTGTCATATTTAAAGAAAATATTATCACTGTAAATAATCAAGAAATTCAACCAATATTATTTACTAAGAAAGCAGTCAATTAAGAATTGATTAAAGAATTCAATCATTAAATTTTGAAATTTACTTAAAGTAAATTTAAGATCAAATGGCATTATTTTTCATTTATAATGGTCACATATAATTTTGTATTTGTCAATCTTATTAATCTGGATTTGCCGAAATCCAGTTTATGTGTCAAACATAACAATATCTCTAAATTTGTTGATTAAGTCCATTTTGTTTTGTATTGGATATTTTATCCATTCCAAAATCTCTTTGAAGAGCTTACAATTAATTACTAAACAAATATCTCCTTGTTCAAAGATTTGACATTGAAGAGCACAATTCTGAGGTTGTTCTTCACAAGAAATTAAATTTATGGATTTGTAAATAGAATTTGTTTAAATTTTTCAATCTCTCATTATGAGAAAAAGAAAGAAATTTGAATTTTAGAGGTTTATCTAAGAGATAAGTAATTATCCCATCATATTCTGTGCTAAAAGGATACAACAGAGAATTAAATGATAAACCTAAAATAATCTTGTCAGCCATATTTTTTACTAAGACAAATAATATTTTGAAACATACATTGTCTTCGCAAATATGGAATTTGAGAATTTCATAATTAATATGCATACGAGTACCATTGGCAGAGGACATAGATTCTCTTATCTTCTTGGAATACTGGTAGGAACTAGTCCATCCTGCATACAATTTAAATCTGCTCCTGAAACAATAAGAGTCATTGTTGTGAAATCAAAATCTTGAATAATTATTTTGACCATTTTGTGTCATTTCTAGATTTTGATGTGATTAATTATTTGAATGAAATTATCATCATATTGATTGATAATAGGTTATTCAATCTCATTATCAAGACTTGGAAAATTACTAGGTTTTCCTAGTTCATGATTTCTAATTAAACTCTATATTTTGAAAAAGTTTAATTCTTTGGTTATTTCTGTGTTAGAATTTTTTAATTCTTTTATTTCAATTTTAATATTTTTAACTTCATTTTCAAGTTCCTGTAAGGTAACTTTCTTTTCTTTTCCCTTAACCTTATTGAATTTTTCCAAGGTTTGTGACTTGCACTATTATTATTATTACTCTTAGTATTTTCTTTCTTTAGAATTACTTTCCTAAATCTTTCTAAATATTCTTGTTTTAATTCTGGATTTTCAATTTTGCTGAATAAATCCAATAATAGGTTTTCTTCATTTTTATTTAAAAAATTAATTTTTTGATAACGACTATCCCTACACTTCATAGAAATGGTAGGAGAATCACTGTCAGAACTCGAAGAGTTAGACTTAGAAGATTCATGGTATTCAAATTCTCCTAAATCTTCACTGTCATTCTCATAGTATTCTATTAACTATATGATTCTAAACAATTCTTATTTATCTTCATCAGAGATTTTTAATTGATCTTTAATTTGACAAGTAATTGTAAAATGACCATTATGGTCATATTTAAAATTCTTAATTTTTCTTTTGTCAATAAAGTTTTTATTGATTTTTCTTCTAGAATAATTTTTATCCTTAGGAAGCATTAGTCAAAATTTTTATTTTTTGAATAATATTGGTCAACAATTTTATGTTTATTTTTGTGGTATTAACTCCTATAAGGTTTGTGGGTCCTTCTAGGGCTTAAATGTGAGTTTTTTCTATTTTTGTTTAAAAGAGCAATAATGGGTACATTTTTATGCTAACACACATTTTTTAGACTTTCCTTATGTACTATTGTACCATAGGTGAGACTATTATAGTTTATATTACTTGGGTTGTTACTAAGAACTATTCTAATTTTTTGTGAAAACAAATTGGATCATCTATTAGTGATTTTTTCTTTCAAAAGGGTTGATTAGCATCATCCCTTCTCATTACTCTTGATAAAAATATATTTTTATACCAATGGAAATCACTTAGGGTTAGACATCTAAGATTAGTGAATTGATTATAGATACACAAAATAAAATTACTTGGCGTTCCAATGAAGTGTTCAATTATTGGGGTTCCGCATCAATTTTCACTGGTGAAAGGATGATATTTTTGGATTCTTTTGTGAGATATTTTTCCCACCAGGAATGAAATATACATGTGCATCCCATGACTAAAAGATTGATTACCACATTGTTAGGCAAACTATGTGTGGTGATGTAGTTGTTAGCTACCATCGCCATATGTTGTAATATATTGAGAACTTCCTGCTCAAAAGTCTATTTATATACCATTTGTACAATTTCTCTGTAGACATAGAAATTGATTAACTATAGAATTTTCATAAATTTGATTATCAGGAGGAATAGGCTTTTTAGGCCATTTCCTTTCTAATTTATTAATTTCTAAACTTTTAAGTGATTCTTCAAAATTATTAATGTTTGAAGATTCACTTATCGTGGATCATAGGTGGATTCTGACCTATGGCTTTCTGAATATGAATTATTGTGTTGATTAATTACCTTCAATTCTTGAGGTATGTTATCAATAATCTTTTCAGATTTAATTTCAGATGCTTCTAAATTTTTAAATGATTCTTCAATGTTATCAATGTTTGAAGATTCACTTATTGTAGATGACTCATAGGTGGATTCTGACCTATGGCTTTTAAAATCTGAACTATTGTCTTGATTGATTACTTTTAATTCCTGAAGTATTTTCATCAATCTGTTTATTAAGGGGAAAAATATTTAGAGTGATTTTTTCTGAAAGATTTATTAAAGGTTTTTCTTCCAGAGTTTTACTAGATTCAGGTTTATGAAGATCATCAACCTTATTCTAAATTTTGTCTAATTATTTACCTATTGTAGTTAGACTTTGATTTGTGTAACTGAGTTGTTCAACTACTTTCTTATTAATTTCTTCTTCCTTTGAAATCAAGAAAGGAGAAGCAGTGATTAAATAATTTTTATGGTTAATGCCCTTAATAGAGGATGATTTATTAATTTTTAAAATTTTTAATTTTCATTCAACTTTGTTATGTTTCAAGATTCATCAATTGTGAAAGATTCATATGTTGATTTTAACCTATGGCTTTCTGAGTTTGAACTACTGTCCTTCAATTTTTGAAGTTTATCATTAGTAAGTTTTTCAAATTCAGAACAATAGTTTTTGGTTATCAATCTTACCAGAATAAGATGATTTATTAATTTTTAAATTCTTTAATGTTTCTTCAATATTTAAAGACTCATTAATTGTGGAAGATTTATAGGTGAATTCTAACCTATGAATATCTAATTCAGAAATACTGTCTTGGTTAATAACCTTAATAGATGATTTAATTTCTAAATCTTTGGATGATTCTTCAGTATTTTTTGAGAACTCATGGGATTCTGACCTACAATTTTCTTCAATATTATTGTTGGAAGTTTCATGAATTCTGGATGGCTCATAGGTGGATTTTATCCTATGGCTATCTGATTCTGAGATATGTCTCCTAAAATTTTGTAGTTTTTAAGTATTTTTTCATAAACAGTTTTCTCATAATAAATTTAGAAAGGTTCAATGAATTCTTTTTTAGGTTGAGAATTTTTTCGATTAATTAGGATTTTTTTAGGTGGTGGATGACTAGCAATTATTACACTGGAGTCTTCCTTGACCCATTTATATTTTGAAATTACTTTGATATTTTTCTCATATATATATATATCCTCGATATAATCAAGAAAAAATATATCAACTCTAAATTCTTACATAAATACCTTCCATTCAGCAAGCATAATTCTTCTTTGGTCGATATTATAATGTTTTTCTCAACCTATTACGTTTATCAAGATTGGCTGGGTCATCATTGTATTGGGTTACCCTTTCCCAATCTGGTTTATATTCTTGGTTCAGGGTATCTGGATTCTAAATTTTTAAAATTTCTTAATTCTTGTTCTAATTTTTTAGTTCTAAAATCTTGATTATTAATAGATGATTTAGAAAAGGAACTCCAAGGGGTAATAGACTGGCTATACTCCCTAATTTGAGATATAAAAGATTGGTAATTAATTTTATTAGATTGATTATTATTAAAGTTTGTCTGACTTTTTTGGCAACTTATTCCTTTAGGTTCTAGACTTTTAATTTTTAAATTTTTTTAATTCTTGATCTATTCAAATCCTAATATCTTGATCATTTAATGGATAATCTAGAAGAGGATTTAAAGTTAATATTTTTATTAGAGATTTTAGGTATATTCTATACCTCATGATTTACTTGAACATCTGCAAAGTATTCATAATGATCTTCTTGATCATCTGGAGGTATTCAAAATATTTATGATCTACTTGATCATCTGTTAATTCAAAATGTTCTTCATCCATTAAGTCAGATATTGAAGATTTTGTAAACTCAATGCTATTAGAAGAACTACTTCTAGATAATCTACTCATTGCTCAAAAATAACTAAATTATTCTTATGATTAAAAATTTCATATTGTATTTCGATCAGCAATCTGCTATCACTTCTACAACCTCCTACCAGGTCGAATCTTCACCATTTTCCCCTTAAAACCACCCTACCCTCGGGATTTACTTATCTAAGAAGTCTTATTATGGTGCATGAAACTAACCAAATAGAAACTGATACGTCAGATTCACAGATTATATAATCAAAGATTACAGAGAAATAATCAAGCATAAAAATAACCAGCCACTTGGGAGAAGAGTGAGATTAAATATAAGCAATAATTCAGGTAAGTAATTAAGCAATAACAAGGCATAACATACGGTGAACAGATTAATTATGCAGATAATTTAATATATATGTGTATATATATNAGATATGTTAATTTTGAATTAGCTAATATCTAGATAATTTTTTTATTAAAATAATTATTTATTTTGTAGTACTTTCCATGTAAATCTCTAGATCTCATGTGTTGAGAACATTTAAAGACAGAAAAAGTATCTTGTAATATTCTACATGCCCACATACATCCTAGTGCATTGAGAATTGACTTGGTATATCTTTGTGTAGATCTCGGAGTCTACTTATAGTTGGAACGGTTTCATGGGACAAAGGATCGATCAATTTTGCAAGGACACTTGATTAAGACTACAGAAGGTATATGATTCCTAACTTTGTATGTTGTAGATTTAATATATAATTATATAATAGATCCTGACTAATTGAAAAAAGTTTTTAATAAAAAGTTTTTATTTGATTACCGTGGCGTTACGCAAGTTTTATTTTATCAAAAGATTCATTTTTTTAGTAAAAAGTTTAATTTTTAAATGGCCACGCGCCATACGCTTCCATGGCGCACGAGCCTTGACGACCAATAAGTGGTATCAGAGCGGTCATTATATATTTATATGTAAAATGTTGTGTGGATTTTCTTGCATTATTCATATAATATGAGATATGTATGAATGGATGGATGTTTATGTTTTTTGAATGTATGAAAAATAATAGATCGTTAATTGTATGGTGATTATTGGGTTAGGCTTTGTTCTTTAATTTTTTTCCTTAAATCTTGTGTAAGCCATTTTGGGGCGTAGGAATTTTTATAATTTTATTTTGAATATTTATTGTAATTATTCTGATCATGAAAAGATGAATAACGCACGAGACGAACGATAGAGGAAAAAGAAAAGAAATAGGAATTCTCCTAGAATTTCACGTTGGCGCCACTGATTAGTAAATGTTAAATTTGTGTGTTTATTATGTTGCATTCATGCATCACATTTACTTTTTGAATTCTAGATAATTATCAATTATATTGAATCTTGTATGTTTTAAATTTTAGTTATCATTATTATGTCTACCATGGGCAACTCTGTTACTGCTTTACTCACTCTTGAAAAATTAAATGGTGATAATTCCATACGTTGGAAAACAAATATGAACTTAATACTGATTAGAATCATAAGTTGATTCTTACTAAGGAATGTCCTAATGAGCCTGCTACTAATGTCCCTAAAAATGTTAGGAAAAAATATGATGCTTGGATCATATCAAACATCAAGGCGAACTGTTACATGCTTGTGAGTACGAATGATATTCTGAGAACCAAGCATGAAAACATGGAGACTGATTATGAGATCTCGACACGTGAATTATGAGCTGCATTCTGATCAAAGTCGTCATGAGACTAGTAGGAGCCATATGACGGCGGTGAGATAGGGTACTTCTGTGCGAGAATATGTTTTAAACATGATCAACATAATGCATGAGTCAGAGGTACATGGGCGACCATTGATGAGAGGACTCAATTTAGCATTATACTTGAGTCTCTCACACCATCTTTTTCTGCATTCATGACCAACTATGTTATGAACAAGTTACAATTCAACATGATCCAGTTGTTGAATGAACTGCAGACTTTTGAGTCACTCAATCTTAGAATAACCAAATAGGGCGAAACAAATGTTGTCGAGCAAAAGCTTTCTTACACTATTAAAAGTAACAAGAGAGGGAAGAAAGCCAAGACATCGCCAAAAGCCAAGAAGAACAAGAAAGATAGCAAGCTCAAGGGAAAATGTTTCTACTGTGGAGTTATGGTCATTGGAAGAGAAGCTGTAACAAAAATCTCTATGAGCTAAAAATAAAAGGTAAATATGATTTACTTGTACTTGAAGATTGCTTAGTGGAATATGATTATTCATTCTAGATACTTAGTTTAAGAGCCACTAACCATGTATGTTCTTCTTTTCATATGCTTGATTCATCAAGGGAGCTAGCTGATGGCAAGGTCATTTTGAGAGTAGACAGTGGTGCGCTCGTGTTAGCTAAAGCATTAGGTACAGTCCGTTTACTTTTTGGATATAATTATTTTGTTTTAAATGATGTTTATTATATTCCTGGATTTTTGAGAAATTTGATTTCTCTTTCAATTTTGCAAGAACAGTTATTCGAAGTTTCTTTTATAAATAAAAAGTTTATTATTTCTAATAATGGATTCGATGTTCGTCATACAAAAGTTATAAACATACTATATAAGCTTAAGCAGAATGAACTTGGATTAAATAATTCTGAATTATTTAAAGTAGCAAAACCCTAAAGTAACAAACGACAAAGAGTTTCTCATGATAATGATAACACATATCTTTTGCATCTTAGGTTGGGACATATTAATCTAGATAGGTTAAACAAGTTAACAAAGCATGGTGTTTTTAGAGAACTAAAAGTTGGAACTCATCTTGTTTGTGAATCCTGTCTATAGGGCAAAATGACCAAGAGACCTTTCACAAGAAAGGGCCAAAGAGTCAAGGAAACATTTGAACTAGTGCATAGTGATGTATGTGGACCGATCAATGTACAAGTTAGAAGTGGGTATGAGTATTTCATCACTTTTATTGACGATTACTCAAGATTTGGTTATACTTACCTAACGCAAAGAGAAGTATGAAACTTTTGAAAAGTTTAAAGACTTCAAAACTGAAACTGAAAAATAATTAGGTAAATCATTGAAAACTTTTTTATCCGATCGAGGCCGTGAATACTTGGATATCAAATTCAAGCATTATTTGATGGAGTGTGGAATCCTATCCCAACTCACAAACCTCAAACACCACATCAAAATTGTGTTGCAGAGAGGAGAAACCGAACCTTATTGAATTTGGTTAGGTCGTTGTTAAGTTACTCATCACTGTCACTTACATTTTGGTGATATGCACTACACACAAAAACTTACATATTAAATGCCTTCTAAGTCTGTATATGGGGGTGTCCAACTCACGTTCTTAGATCCAAGACAGAAAAGTTAGACTCAAGGTCTAAAGTATGCATATTCATTGGCTAGGGTCCAGAGACTTGAGGTGGGCATTTTAATAGTCATAACGATCAAAAGGTGTTTGTGTTAACAAATGAAACCTTCCTTGAGAATGACTATATGAAAAACTAAAAACTTCGTAGCAAAGTAGTTCTCGAGGAATTAGCGGCTGATGTGATCATACCACCTTCAATTTCTTCTAACAAATGAAAAACCAGAGAAACCAGAATAATTTATATAGATATCTGAAAATTTCATATTCATTAATGAGACTATGATATTGTATTAGTATGAGAGAATTAAGATCGTAGATAATAAATAAAATTTTTAGCAATATATTAAAGTATGGAATTAATGAATGATTGCTAGTGTGGTTCACTAAGAATTATGAATGCGTGTAATCTAGATTAGTATCATTGATGTGGATGATATCTTAGTGAAGGTACTTTATATAATGAGACTATATATGACAGGACCGATGTGAATTAATATATTTATTAATGTGCCGGTTATAATAAAGAATTAATACACATCAATTCGATGATCATATGTAGATCAGTCTGAATCCTGAGTAGTCATGAACTCCTGTACATGTCTACTGGATCTTTTGATTCACTCGTTAAGGTTTGTTTATAAAACAGACTAGTGACTTTTGTTTTTTAGATTCAGTGATATGAATGGCTGAGGACATGATCTTACAAGATTTAGAATCCAAGCTTTCCTAACAGATCGTATATTGGTTTCCTTAAGTGTTGTTTCTGGAACTGAATAGTTATTGAGTTCAAATTTATAATAAGATTATAAATTACTCATTCACTAGTGGATTAATGATTCTTCAGGATGAAAAGGTAATTAGAAGGGTAAAATGATAATTTTGACCAGTTCTAATTTACAAACCAATAATTGGAAGACAAAAGTACATGAATTGAGTATCAGTGGACTACATGAGAATACTCTGTAAATACATTTTATAATCACTAAGAGTTCAATTCTGTATTTATAGTAGAGTAATCATGGAATTAATAAAAAAAAATATTTAATTAGAGAGATTAAATAATAATCTGGCATATTGTAGCTCAAGATTATACGTCCATGGTCTTCAAGTCACTTCTATACTACACAGCGTAGGGTGTGATTATTTCATGACATGAGAAAATGACTGACTTGCAAATGAATTTTTATTTTAGGGCAAGTACATAATTTTAATATAATTATGTGTGATTAATTATTTAAAATTAATTAATTAAATTATTTATATATATGGAAATTTTACACATATAAATAATTATCGGTTCTTTTTCTAAATTATTGATAAGTGAGATAAAATATCTAGTTTATGAAATTAGATAATTAAATTATAATTAGATAATAATTTGGATAAGCTAAATCTGTTATTTGTGAAATAACAGATAATAATTGGGATCAGCTAAATTCGTTATTTGTCAAATCTGCAGTTGTGCACCATTATACAGTGGGTCCCACTGTATTGGGTAATTTAAAATTAAATATTAATTTTTTAATTATTCTTAAATATATGATACGTCATTATCGAGAATAAGATACATATTTTATTTGAATGACATTAGTTGATGAATAAATTGATCAGATCATTAGTTGGTCCACAGAGAATTGAGTTGTGAAGATAGTTGCTCAGAGTGACTTTTTCTATATGATTAATAATTAATCAAATCTCTAAAAGAATGATCATCAAGTTCTTTTAGAGAATCATCTCACAAATGTTCTTATCAGTAAATCTCTAGATCTCATGTGTTGAGAACATCTAGAGACATAAAAAGTGTCTTGTAATATATTATGTGCCCACACACGTCCTAGTGCGCTGAGGATTGATTTGAAAGATCTTGTAATATATTTAGTGATCGTTGGAACTGTTTTGTGGTATGGGGGATCGACCAGTTTTGCAAGGGCGTTGATTAAGACTATAAGGGGTATATGATTCATAACCTTGTATGTTGTAAATTTAATATATAAATATATAATGGATCCTGACTGATTGAAGATTTTTTTAATAAGTTTTTTTTATTTGGTTATCGTGGCGTTACGTAACTTTTGTTTTATTAAAAGATTTGTTTTTATTAAAAATTTAATTTTTAAATGGCCACGCGCCACACGCTTATGCCGTGCACACGTCATGACGACCAACAAGAACGTCATCTATATATTTTTTAGTTTGATTTCTTTAAGTATATTATTACTTTATCTGATAAATGAAGTAAAAATAAGTTTTATTCTTTAATTGATTATTGATTTAATTTTTCTAATGTAAATCTTAACGATGAAATAACTTAATATATACTCATGTCTAAAATTAAATTGTAAATTAGAAACGATAAATAAATAAAAAGTTTGCTCAAAAGATACATTATTTTGAAAAATAAGAAAAAAAGAAATTACCATTAATTGTACATCATTAATAGACGCAAATGTAATTTTGAAATTGTAACATGCATAGTGGATAAAATGGTTCAAAAATGATACTTCTTCTCATCACACTTTTAATAATTTAGTTAAAAGAGAAAACAATTGGTCCAAATGGCATAGCACTTGTTCCACACGTGATTTGTATAGTTAGTATTTTTCTTTTAAAGAAGAACTTTAATTAGTATTATTATAATTAATCTTATAACACCCAACTGTATGAATCATTATAAATAAGTATTTTTGAGAGAAACAAAATTGAAAATATTTCCATGTTTCAAAAAAAATTATCAAACAAATCTTTTCAACACAAAATAATTAAAATTATCTATCATGCATTAAAATCATAAGTGTTTGAACATAATTGTGCGTATGTAGTATTGCAGATATAGTCAACAAACAATATTGTGTCATGTGTAGTTCTAAAAGGGAAAAACTAGATTTTAAAAGTTTCTCCATCTCTAAGCCTCTTTTTATGATACTAGTTGAAAAACACGTGTGAAGAATTTTAAGATTATAACATAAGTTTTAAAATTATTATTAATGTTGAAATGAATACATTAGATTTCAAAATATTATAAATATAAAACAAAAGAAAATAATAATGATAATTTTCTCATACTCACAATTAAACTATTACAAATAAAAAGAAATTGAACAGGTCGTGCATCACTTAGAAATGATATATTTATAATAAAACTATTACAAATAGAATGAAATCTTGAATAAGTCATGCATCATCCGGAGATGATAAATTTTCTACAAGAATTATTTAATTAAATAACACACAATCCTAACAAACTTATATCATAAGATAAGATGAAAAGAAACCAAAAATACTATTTGAGAAGAGGAAACTAAATATGACAAACTATTTTACTACGGATAATGGATATTAAAAATCAATTTATACTTATTATAAACTAAACAACAAAAGTAATCTTACAAATAGACAATAACTCATTGTTCTTGACTGGAGCAATGTTTATGATATAATGATCTCTAAAATCATATGTGTGATCATTCACGTTCCTAATAACATAATATAAATAACTAAATTTTATAAAGTATTAGTAAAAGAATAAATAGTGAATAGAATTTTAAATGGATTAAATATAAAAAAAACTTAATCTTATATTATATTAATCTTATATTATATTTAGTAGAGCTTAAAAGGTAAAAGGAAAAATCAAAAGGAAAAATCAAAAGTTTCTCCCCCTTAAACTCCCTTTTAATATAGTAGATATTGTAGATTATATATATAGATTATAGATTATAGATTTCTTTATCATGTATTTTAGATTTTCCTTAATATATTTTTTTTATTAAACTCCCTTTTTGAGAGATTGTAGATAAGATACATGCATTGTTTTGATGATAAAAAATCATTTTAATTAATGATACTATAATTTAAGATGCTTACACAAACAAATTTAAATGACCAATAAGCTTATACAACATGTCAAATTGAGGGTCAATTTTGGAATAGATTAATCATGAGTGGATAAAAGTGTCCAAAAAAGGATTATCAACTCATGTCATTTTTAATATATTAGAGATTATAGTTGATCTCTATAATTTTCTTGTAGTTGCTAGAGTTTCAAGAATCTTCATGTATTTACTAGTCTCTAGAATACTGTTGTATTTCTTAGAACTCTTATTTAATGATCGGTTGATTTTAGTTATCTAGAATAATCTACTAGTCATTTAATTATTTAGAATTGTCTATGGAGTCCTATAAATAGATATATTCTCCCACCATTTTTTATCAAGCCAAACGAACAAGTTGAGTTCAATAACAAAGGCCCCTTCCATCCAAAAATATTCTCTCCAATCTTCTTCTTATTTTTCAACACAGCTTAGTAACAAAGGCCTCTTCGATCCATGTTTTTGTCATTCATCTTGCCAAAAGTCAAAATTCTTTTGACCATTATTGAGTGCGGGCAAATAAATTTTCATAGCTGGGAAGAATGACCAGTTTTAATATGTTACAAAAAAAGTTTTAATAGTTTAATAACCATGCTGCCTCAACAATGTTTCTTGAAAAAAATGAAACTAAGAAAAATGCTACTTGGTATTAGAAAGAATGGTACATGTTCTAGAAGTAGATGGTATGAAATTTTTAAGTCATAGTCCACGAACTGTAAACTTCATTGGAATCGTAGATATGCATGAAGCATACCCTGTATTACAGTAGGAAGGGGGCCTTATGAGGTCAAACTTGAAATACATATCATTATTTGATGGACGTGTCAGTTGAGAGGGTAATGATGAAGGGGAAGCATAAGGAAATTAGCAAAACTAAGACATTTACACACATGTTCTTCAACCTAAATATCACAAGTTGATATCAACCAATAATAAGCTTCCACAATAACCATTTACAATCTCATATCGCTTGTTATTGGTTAATACCAACTTGTGATATTTAGCTTCAAGAACATGTGTGTAAATGTCTTAATTTCATTATATTTCTTTTATCGTTACCCTATCAACTGACACGTCTATCAAATAATAATATGTATTTCAAGCTTGACCTCATGAGACCTCATTCTTACTGTAATACATGATATGATTCATGCATAACTCCGCTTCCAGTAAAGTTTACAGTTTGTGGACTATGACCTAAAAATTCTTAAAAATTTCACACCATCAACTTTGAAACATGTACCATACTTTCTAATACTAAGATAGCATTTTTCTTTAATTTCATTTTTATTTAAGAGAAATTGTTAAGGTATCATAGTTACTAAATTATTAAATTTTTTTGGCAACAGATTAACAACTGGCCATTCTTCCTAACTATAAAAAGTTACTGGCCCCACTCAATAATTGGCTGAACTTTGACTTTTAGCAAGATGAATGGCAACATGGATCGTGCCTTAGAATGACAGATCAATGTTATTTCTCCATGGCTATTAGCAATGTAATACTTTGTATATCAATGAAAATCAGGTATATTACTAGTTGTCAATATATCTAATTTTTTTATTATATGTAATTTACTTAAATCTTATCTTATATATATAAAAAGTTGGAATGGATACCTCATAGAACATAAAGTATTCCTACCTAACTTTTATCAAATGTCTAAATATGAAATATTAATTACTAATTATAACAGCAAATATTAAAAATTATATGATTATAAAATTACCAATAAGTGAATGATGTTTCTCATGACCTTATTTATAAAAATTTGTAAAAGTAAAAGTAATAGAACAAATCATCACATTCGTTTAGGACAAATAAAAGAATAATTTTTAAGTGAACTTAAAAACCCACTTAATTGGTTTTCCCTCGGGGAACACTACTTGGGTGGTTTTGTTACCTAATTTTTTGTAAATCATTTTTATTAGAATAATTTTTGTGATAAAACTCTAATTAAATAAATAAAAATTACAATCTAAGGATTTTTTGTTATAAAATATTTTTTATTTATGTTTATACTTCAAAAAATTACTATATATATATACACATATGCATATATATATACATATGCATATATATACACATATGCATATATATACACATATGTATATATATATATATGCATATGTGTATATATATATATATATAGTAATTTTTTGAAGTATAAACATAAATAAAAAATATTTTATTTATGAGGAAAAATGGAGGAATTCTGTTTTCTTAACTTGAAAACGCTTTACAAATAGATGTATTAATATATATCTAATAAATAAATTAATTGTAGTAGAATTTAATTAAAAAAATTAAAAAAAATTACATAACGACAGAAATCACTATTATTAAAAAAAACAAAATAAAACCACTAAGTGGCATTTACCAAGGGATATACCGGTTCTTTTCCTTGACGTGGTGGGCATAGTCATTAGAAATGACAGTCACACTATAATGGTTACGCTTAAGGGCTGTTTCATTCGGGTTAAGTAAGAATGCTAGAAAAATTAAGTTATTGAAAAATTTTAAGTGGTAAAATTAGATGACAAGATATTAAGATTATCATATTTGGTAATGCATGATTAAGTGAAAAAAATTATTGAAAAATATGATTTTCTTATTTGGTATGTAGGATACTTGGGTAAAGTTGTGTGAAAAAATTTGATAAAATTGTTGGGAAAATTATATAAATTATATTAAAGTAATAAAATTATTTATTATTTATAGTTTCTTTTTTATCCACTTTTAATTTGTTTTCAATGGTTATTTATAGATTCCAATACACATTATGTCTTATATATACACACACACATACATTATTTTACGCACTAATTAATTAACTATTTTATTAACCCATCAATAAAATTAAATTAACTATTTTTCTCTTACTACGCCAAAAACTAAAATAATGTTTTGCTTACACCGTATAAATAAATTTAATGATGAATTGTTCATTATTACATAGTAAAATTGTATCCGTTAGCAACTACTAAAAAATCTTAATAATTTATGCGTGCATGATTAAATTTATTTTAGGGAAGAAACTAATTTTAATTTTAAAAAAAACTTTGAAATTATTAACATATATTCTAATCACAGTCATATTCCACCAAATCTCCATGCAAACCATAGGATAATTTTGATTAGCTATATATTGTTGAATGCTCTTAGCCAATTATCATTATTTTATTATTCGAGAAATATTAATCAACATCGAAGTCATTGATTATTAGCTCGGTATTGTTGGTAATCTGTATACATGCTGTTGTGATTAGTATGTTATTAATTTTGGTAATTTATATACACGATTATGTCTTTCGAGAAGGAAAGGACGAAAATTTTTGTTATGAGAAACACTTTGATATCTTGTTATATGTGCTGCTAGATCTCGATTCACATGGACTTTAAGAGAATGGTTTCAAAGTCTTAGTCCTTATCAACGGCTGACTGTAGCCCGTAGCTCTGATGCTGACACACTTTTGGGAATGTTAAATAAAGAATTCATTGGGGATTTCTAACTCATTGACAAACGAAGTCGTCAAGACTTTTTCGAAATGAAATGTTGTTCATTGGAACGCCGTGATTTACTTTGCCCTTATCTTCTTCAATGAGGATGGTCCCCCAATGGTCATCACTGGCATCTGTCTGTAGGATACGCAATCCTGTGTCAGGATTCTTTAATGGATAAGGATTTTGGGCAAGGTCTTTAAGGGCTTGGATCGCCTTAGTGTGGGCAGGGTCCCAAGATAGGGGATTCTTTTTTAGAAGTTTGGGCAAGTGGCTGGTATAGGCGGCTATATGAGGGATGGAATCTATGAGATAATTAATGATCCCAAGGAACTGTTGGATTTGTTTGACTGTTAAATCAGTATTTGAGAATTTGAGTAATTCGATGGCTATATGAGGACCTGGTTGGAATCTGCCATCTTCAAAGATCATACCTATAAATTCAATACGGGTAGCACCATCGGCCTTCTTGGTGGAGAGCATAATCCCGTAATGTTTGATGAGATCAATAAACTGGGATAATAAGAGTTGATGAGAATGCGAATCTTCAGAGAAGAGCAGAATGTCATCAATGTAAACCAAGACACTGTGCAAAATGGGCTCAAACATTTGGGTCATGGCCTTTTGGAAGAGCGAAGGTGCTTCTTTCAGGCCAAATGGCATGACGGTCCACTGGTATTGGGTATTCGGTATACAGAAAGCAGTCTTATACCGGTCCTCAAGATGAATGCCTAACTGCCAAAACCCAGCTTTAATGTCAAACTTAGAAAATATCTTGGCCCATTTGAGATGGACAGATAAAGTATTGGGCTTTGAAAAAGGAAACTTATCATCTTGGAAAAACAGGTTGAGAGGTTTATAGTCTATCACCAACATCTTTTTCCCACGTTTGAGTTCAGCTCGTTTTTTAACATAAAAAGCCTGACAGGTCCATTCAGATTTCGTGGGCTCAATAAGACCCTGCTGGAGAAGAGATGCACATTTTTCTCGGGCCAACGTAAGATTATCGAGATTCATGCTAGGATGAGTGGCCTTGGTAGGATTGAGGTATAGCCACCTATACCAGCCACTTGTCCAAACTTCTCAAAAAGAATCCCACATCTTGGGGCCCTGCCCAGACTAAGGCGGTCCAAGCCCTTAAAGACCTTGCCCAAAATCTTTATCCATTAAAGATTCCTGACACAGGATTGCGTATCCTACAGCTGGATGCCAGTGATGACCATTGGGGGACCATCCTCATTGAAGAAGATAAGGGCAAACATTTTTATTGTGGGCATGCTAGTGGACAATTTAAAGACTCTGAGAAGCATTATCATGCCACCTATAAGGAGATCCTAGCAGTAAAAAAGGGGATTGAAAAATTCAGCTTTTATCTCAGCCCATATGAATTTACTGTCGAGATGGACAACACGTCGTTCCCCGAGATGCTTGATCCAAAAAGAAAAATTCTTCATGATAAACAACTCCTCATGTGGAAAGTCTGGTTCTCATGCTATAAATTCTCAGTTCGTCATCTCAAAGGACATCAGAATACCATTGCTGATTATCTCTCTCGACCTCAGAAAGATAACTCCTCTTCTGCTCAGACCCTCTTTATTCTTACTCTTTCTGATCCTCACTCCAATCTCACTATGTTGATCATATGCATACAAACATTATCAGAATTAATTAAAAAAAGCCAAGAATTGACAAAGTTATTAGTGTATGGTCAAATGGAACATTTATGCATGTGAATTAGTATATTCAACCAGTTGTGCGCAACTTCATTTGGACTTTTCAAGTTTTCCATCTCCATATCGAATTAATAGGCTTTGGGGGCCTTGCCTTATTCCATAAGGTATCTTTGAATACATTACCCTTAAAATTAGTCTTGAAGTTTGCACAGATGTGCCTCACACAGAATCTGTGCTCAATCCCTATTTCATTTGATGAAGGCAACAACCCCTTTCGTTAGTCAAAAATGAAGTTGTCTATGATCAATGTCTTCAATTAATAGATCTGAGAACCATCTCCAAGCATCTTTAGTCTTTTGCTCAACTACAGCGATGACAATGGGATAAATGTAGTCATTCTTATCTACTCCAACTACCACCATTAATTGATCCTCACATACTCCTTTCAAGTGGCATGCATCTATACTAATAATAGGCATACATCCACTTAAAAATCCCCTTTTGCAAGCCTCTAAATTGTCGTCATGTGATGGGTCAATCTAGTAATACTCAAATTCTCATCTATAGGATTACAACTTTGGTATTGAATCAAATGGCACCCTCCGAAGGGAGGATAAAAGCTACACCGTCTCAATGCGCCATATTAATTCTTACAATGTTCTACTAACAGTGGAGATCATCAATGTGTCAATATTGCCATATAAACTACTCCCGCAAAATGTGTATTTTACTTATATAACATCTCATGATTTATGAAACCTTAGTGAAATAAAACACTTTTAAGTTACTAAGTTAAAAATTAAATTTAGAAAATTAAATTATTCTTCTAAATTGGTTGTAATCTTAAACATTTTAAATCGTAAACTTAATATAAAAGTGAAGTCTCAAAAATTAATAATGAATTTTCAATTCACATTACTTTACATAGATCTGCAAATCAAAACTGCTAATCTTATTCATTCAATCTCATTAAATTATCGTTAGCCCGTTATAATATTTTCTAAAATATTTTTGAAAATAAAACTAAGTCCATGAATGCATGTAATGTCATAATATGAATACGCACTTTTCTATAATGATATCAATATAAAAATATAATATGCAATCAAAATTTGAATTAGAATTTGCCGAGTCATTTGGATATTCAAATTACAATAAAGACAAAAATAAGCAAATTACAATTTTGTCTTCTTGTAGTTCCTAGTAATCGGCTCAATCTTGATTGGGGTCAGGATGTCATCGGAGAGTGATAGTAGACCGTACCAGGCTAAGAATCTGATAGGTCGAAAAGTACATCACTCAGTATGCGGCCCAGCCATAGACTACGGGAGCATTGGGAGCTGCGGACAACGCCCAGCCCCTGCACGCTACAGTGTTAGGGCGTTATCGCGAGCAGCCTACTAGGCGCAGTGTACCCATCCTACATGGTGCTAGGAGCAGATGCATTCAATCTACGTGGTGCATGGCGCGTCGGTCTATCCACAGCTGCACGGACGTGCGGTGGTCGTTGGTGTAGAACACGAATGCTTAAACCGGGCTTAGGTTCTCGATTTCACCATTACAACAATGACTCCCAAAAATAATATACATTACATCCTATACCTAATGTTTTTGGGATTACAATTATTTATCTAATCAAAATAAAATAACAATTAGAAGATATTGAAGGAACCATACAATTAAAGACCAAAATCATTATCCATACATTCAACACATCAATCATAAGCATCAATAAAATATATATCTCATGCATAGTGCCTACTCATCATACATTCATGAATGCAAATTAAACTTTTTTGTAATCATTGATATAATCACAACATTAAGTTAATATACCGAATAGTCGACTCTGATTTCAATTGTTGATTTTGTAAATCAAGAACCGACGTACACAACAAAATCATCACGCTCGACGATCGGAACGTTAGCAACAAATTTTTTTCAAAAAAAAACATTTATGCCAGTTCAATCTATTTATATATTAATTTAACATAATGAATTAAATTTATCTCCGGATAATGACGAGACCGATTCTTCAAACATTTCACTTACAATCGGGTTCTTTGAACTCATCAAGAATAACCAGGTTCTTTGAATCCTTAGATCTTTCACGCTTAATCTCTGGTACTAAACAAACAAAAGAATGAGCATTTAACGAAATGAGATTTTTCACACGCTCACATTTTCGGATCCCACTATAATCTCACACATGAGAAGGTGGGAGAGAGAGAAAAAAACTTTCTAATTTTCTCTCTAGGGCCGAAAAATTCAAAGAACCATATATATATATATTCTCTCTCTCTAATTGATGAAAATTCTTAGAGAGAATAAACACTCTCTATCCAAAATTCTTTTTTGTGTATTCTTAGAGAGTCTTAATTCTTGACTCTAGGTCTCGTAGAGACCATTTTGATGATAACAAAATATTTCGTGTATTGATAAAATATTGTATGTGTACTAGCATTTATAATCAAGTTATGAAAAATTGTAAAATATTGATGGACACATGAAGTATAAAGGTGGAGTATATCGAGACTTTGAGAGACTATTCATATGGATATTTAAAGTATATTGAGATATATTTTTTAAAAGTGTTTGTGACAAAAGATTGAAGAAAAATAAAGTCAAGTGATAAAAAAAGATAAAAGAGTTTTTATATGGTTTCAGAAAACCTTGCAAAATTTATTTTACAGGGTTACAGAAAAGCTACAAAAAGCCAGAGGAAAACTGGAGCCAATCTGCCACGAGAGAACGTCTTCCCATCTTCAGCGGTCGTCTGCTCCTTGTTGTATTCTCTCAACAACTATAATTTATTAATCTTTAATAAACCAGGGCTCGATAATCAAGGCATCAGTCGTTCGTTCCCTGCTGTTACATGACAATAGTTTTTTTACACCTATAAATAGAGGGTTCTTTGAAACTTTGAAGACACATCAATTGAGCACAAAACTCTTATACTTTGAGAGAATAAGTCTTCATCATATTGTGAGAGCGAAATTTGTGTATCTATTCTTTGAGAAAGTCTTGTTATTAATCTCTTGATTTTTAAAAGAGAAGTGAAAGGCGTTATTGCAGCTTGTAGAAGCAATCGGTGAAAGGCGTAATTACTGCCCGTGAAACTAATTATTTGTAAAGGTTTGATCTTCACCCGTGAAAAAGATCGTGGTAGTGGATTCTTCAAGGAAGAGTCTTGGAGCGTGGATATAGGCAATAAGTGTTGAACCACGTAAAAATCCTTGTGTTTAATTATTCTTCCCTTATCCTCTTTAAATTATTGCACGATTATTTAATCTCTTTATATATTTGTTTGTATTGATTCATAATAATTATTTTTCAAAACGATTATTTTTTTAAAACTTAAATCACACAAGATATGCCCGCTCTAAGTGTGCTTTTGGATCCAATAATTAGTATCAGAGTTTGGTGCTTAAATTAATAAGACTTCACCGTCTTGAGCTATGACATCCTTATAAAGAAGGGATTTTCTTCGAGAAATTATTTTTGGAAATGAAAATTCGAATAATATAAATATTGATAAATGTGATAGTGATGATAATATTTATGATACATATGAAGAATTGAATGCCTTTCTAACAAAGCTTCAAAGGACCCTCTAGTTATAGACGTAAAAAATATAGTCGTTGGGGTATGACAGAGGGAACAGACGACCCCTGTCTTGACCGATGATTTGTTAGAGATTAAAAAATATGCCTTTGAGAGAATACAACAAGGAGAGGACGACAGTTGGTGATGGGCAGTATTCGCTCGTGGCATTTTGGCTCCAGTTTTCCTCTGACCTATTATAACTTTTCTAAAACTTTGCAAAAAAAGATTTTTATTGGGTTTTCAAAACCTATAAAATTTATTTTAGACTTTATTTTTTTCTAATATTTTGCCACAAACACTTTTAACAATATATCCCAATATACTTCAAATATCCAAGGAGAACTTTTCAAACTAAAATCGAGACCTTACGAGTAATTTCTTGAAGTCTCGGTATACTCCACCTTCATACTTCATGTGTACATTAATATTTTATAATTTCCTACAACTTGATTATAGATGTTAGTACACATAAAATATTTTATTATCATCACAATAGTCTCTATAAGACGTAGAGTCAACGATCTCCCCTTTTTTATGATGACAAAAATTGGTTGTAAAAAAAAAAGAAATCAATAGAAGCATTGCAAACAACCACTCTCTCCTCTTATTATCATAAAAACTAATCACGTTTTCCCATTTTCATGGTTTTAAGATGACATTTTGTTAATCAAAACAATTTATTTCTCTCCTTAGAAGACACATAGACTTCCCTCTAAAGATAGGTAATATGATTCTAACAATCATTTAAATCGAGGATTTTATTTAAAATCATAATTTGTAAAACTTTCTCCGCCTTTTTCATATACTAAAGCTTTCATTGACATTCAAATATATTTCTCTTTCAAAACACTTAGTATAATGAATATAATAAAATATTTTAGCTCCCCCTTAAATTACGTATTTTTTAAAAGATTTTTCTAAATTAAAACTTATTTAAAATAATTCAAACACACATAATATCGAGTTAATAGAAAATGAAGCACGAGATCAATAAAAAGAAACATAAATAGTTACTTGAGTTTATCCAAGTTCTTTTTCTTAATCCAAATGTATCTTAATTTAACCATGATAATACATTAAGAACAAGTCATAATCAACGTATAAAATATCGAATAAAATATACAACAACACAGCCGACGACAAATGATCTTACTAAACCAAAAAGATATCGATCAACTAACTGGTAGAGATGTTGGTCCAACATGCTCATCACATGCAGCAGCAATGGAGTAATTGTGATTGTTGTACGAACGAGTAATGGAGCCAACCAATCCTTCTTTTTTTTTTTTTTACGTGGAATATGCATATGTCTCCTCCTTAAAAGAAAATTTAGTAGGAGCTGGAGGACAATGATCCGTAAGAAGAACAAACTTAATTTTATCAGCTGTTAAGATAATGTATAGGTTGTGCTTCTAATTAACATAGATCGTTTCTTCAAGTTTGCTTTCTTTCTATATAGATGCAAGAGGGCTCGTAGATGACATGTTTAATTACTGAAAAATAATAAAATATTCACGTAATACAGACTCATGTTTTTAGCATAAGTAATAAAATGAAATAAAAACTCAAAAATAAACATACAATAATGTGCAATGATATCTCAACTTCCATAAACATATGCACGCTTAAACAACACATATATTTATAAGTTAGGTAAGATAATCCAATATAATTAATTACGAACCTGATATCATACCTAGCACTCCAGTAATCCGGTATTAACTAACGTAATGAGAACTAACGATAAACAAATTGAGTTAAGTGTATACCATTATTTCATCTTCTGACTTGTGCTTGTAGATAACTCTACTTAGGCAGGTCGTTGCCAATTACACACTTATCAAGGAGATCGCATTGGAAAATCATACTCATAATCATTGTTTTGAGTACCCTCCTTTAGGGAGCCTTTGATATTGAAGACGAGGCACCCTGGGTACTATGATCCAATAATGGAGACCGTGGGTTCGATTAAGAATCCATCTCCGACTTGAATTATAAGACGTAATATTTTATGATCGTGGGTTACTAATTGTCATTAGATAACCAGTCAACCTAATCTTTAGTAACTTACCTCAATTATTAAGCATGCTCAATTAGTAATTTTTTGTTTAAACTAAACCATATTAAAGTACATAATCACATGCTTTAGGGTTAGATATTTGATGCCCCTAATCAATTAGGTTTAATCTTATCTTCTATAATGCAATCACAAACGCCTATTTTAGAAATCTAAAGCACATGATATCTGAAAAGCGATCATGCATAATATAACATTGTCTAAGCATGCTTGGGCACGAAACAAAATATTCAAAATATTGGGCTAAAAGATAAGTATAACATAACTTAAACGATTAACTCTATCTTTGTATAAACCTTTCCTCATCTTAATTCAAAGAATAATAATCTTAGAGATAGGTTGAGATGTCATCCACGACCCCCACAACCGTCTATCATTTCATTGCCGTCACGTCAACCATCAGCCACCATTACCAACGTCGCCGCCATGATGCACATCCACCGCCTTACTGTGGCTACTGCCATGGCGTGGCTATCAGCTGCCTCGTCTAGGTTTGAATATACAATTGACGAATTTCGGTTCCATTTCACTATAAAATTGATGATTTTTGGTGTTATTCAAATGTTAAATAGATGAACTTTGGTTCGATTTGACTATAATTGATGAAATTTAGTTTTTGGTTATTCAATAGCTGATTCAATTTGGTTTGATGATAAATTGATGAATTCTAATTTGATTCGATTATAAAATTGATGAGTTTTAGTATCAGTTATTTGATTATAAAATTGATGATTCAATTTAGTTCGGTTATAAAATTAATTAATTCTAATTCCGTTTGATTGTAAAATTGATAAATTTTAGTGTTATTCAACTGTAAAGTTGATGAATTATGGTTCGATTCGATTATAAAATTCATAAATTTTAGTTTGATTATATAATTATAATATTAATGGAATTCAAATTATACTTATGAGTGAACAATAGAATTACAATACACAGTTTTCATTATGTATTGTTGTTTTTTTTTTAAAAAAAAGGCTAGTGAATTTTTTGGGTAGCCGATGAATATTGGATATTACCTTACTCTATCCATATATAATGAGTAAAACTTACCCACTCAATAAAAATCTACACCCATATATAATATTTTTAATCCACATATCAGGCTAAATACCCACGGGTATAGAGAGTATCCTGGAATTGGGAAGCCTGTTGTAAATACTTCCGCCTTTGTTTCCTTTGACCTGATTATTTCTTAGAGATGTTAATTGTAATTGTAGGAATGTAAAAAAATGTGTTATAAATGAAATTAGAGGTGGCAATCAAGCCGACAGTGAACGGCCTTGACGGTTCATGGATCGGTCTTAGACCTATTTGATGGGCTAGACAGTCCGGTCCCAGGCTTTTCTCCTCTAAAATGTGTTAAAATTTACAAAATTGCTCTACGCAAGAGTTGAAACTTGATGAGGAGGGAGAAAATATAAGAATGATACCACTAGGCAAAATGGATATTATGTTACATTTGTTAATTACCTTTTATTGATTACATTAAAATCTCAATAGGAAAAATATGTCTTAATAAATAAAAATAATTATAAATATTAATAATAAAAATGTGAAATATGATATCTCCAAGTAGCATAAAATTATTATTTTATTCATTGCATCTGAGAATTACATCACTATAAATTAAGTACATCTCAATTAGATTAATGTCCGTCTATCTATCAACCACTTGCAACAATCTAACAAATCATATTTAAAGTCAATTATTTTATGACTTCCAATAATAGTTTATAACTAGGCACATTGCAATTAGATTGTCACCCGCTTAATTAAAAAAGCAGTTACTTGCAAATATCTCAAAATAAATTACGCGTGATATTCATATTCACGCAAAAGTTAAAAAGATTCTAAATAATTAATAACTACGGTATATAATGTTCTATAACATCTAAAATTTGAAATTCTTGAATGAGATCGTCTTCTCATTGTTGTCTTCTTCCGACATCATTTCTTCGATCCTTTACACAAATAAACTCATTTTAGATTAAGACCATAAATGTTGAATTGTAATAAAGTGAAAACTAATAAATATATAGAAATTTTATCTTCATATATGGATATATCATATCTATTGAATTAAATACATTTATCGTAAAATTATATAATATAAAGAATTTGACAGAATGCCATGAAAGACAATAAAAATAAAATATAAACATTAGTCTAACAAATATTGTTTTAGTCTAGTCGTAAAGAGTGATTTTAATGAGGCAGCGGTTATAGATTCAAAATACAGTATGTTCATATTTCATATATTTTACAAATTAGAAGGCATACTTAATGGCTCGGAGCGGGCCATGCCTGTGAGCCGAACCAGTTTGGGCCAACATGTACGGTCTGGTCCGGTCCGGCTGCGGTCTCCAAATACTAGGCTTGAAATGGATCATACCTAAGCTAGCGGACTTGGACTGGACCAGTTCTGTGCAGTCCGGGCCAATCCAACCAGTTTGACGGACCAGACCGATCCAATTGTCATCTCTAAAGCACAATCACTCTTAAAATCTATAGACTATATGCTATCATTTCTTTTGGAAGAAATTGTGGATAATATTTTGTCAGTATACTCTAATCCAGGGAGGAACCCCCACAAATTTTTGAAAGAAATGCATATGTATATTTATATTTGAAAAAATACACATGTATAATTATATACATGGCCCCAAATAAAAAATAGGTTCACTAATATAATGAGAAAAAAAAGATATATTCGAATTAATGTGTAGTCTATATTATAAGCCATAAAGTGATCGTGTATGCTATTTAATTTAAGGTTTAGTAATTATGATTGCTAAATTTTTATTGGTCAATTTTAATGTTGGAAGTTATTATTGAAATATTGTAACATTGATAGAAATGTGTACTTGAGGAAACGTAAAACAAATATGGATTGGTCATTCTTCTTCTATGAGAGAATACTAGAAACCATCAATAATGTATTATTAAAGGATAGAAGAGGAATCACAATTTTCAAACCAATCATCAACAAATTGTTCGATGATCAAGGAATTATGTGTCAATGTATGTTTATAATCTATCAATATGAATTGAATGTAAAAATCATGAAATTCTAAAATTTAGAAATTAGGATATTGTATTATGAAATTACAATTAATTGTTAAAATGTTTATATGTGGTATCAGAACCTAGTTGAAAAACTTATGATCTTTCTAGATGAAATCTGATTTCAACTTATGATTTTTGGTAGTTTGTCAACTGTCAAAGTTTCTGTGATTTTTTTTTTAAATCTCATAAAACCGCAACACAGGACTTTAAGTATCATTTTATGACTTGATATATTGAAACGTGACTTGATGAATTGTGAAAGGCATAATGACCGTTCGAACTCTACAATTTGGTTGAAGATATTGTTTGCCGAACAAATTGATTTTTTTTTTTTGAATTTCGGACCTATTTTATTTTTGATAATGGTAAGTTGATAAATTGCATAATGGATGTTGAGTAATATAAATTGTACTGTGACAATTCGGGTTACTAGTAATCGGCACAAATTAATTTATGACTTTTTGTCAGTATGACGTTCTGATTTCTTGATTTCTTGGTAATGACAAATTTCAAGTATCTTTGCATGTGATATGCATGATCAATTTCAATTGAAATACATTGTATCTTTCCTGATTTGCTATTGGGTCATATTGGTTGCAATAACCGCTTAAACTCATGGCTGTGCAATTCAGTTGTTTTACGAATTGAAATTGTATCAAGTTTTGTTCTGCTGCATTTTGGATAAAGGATTTACCAATTGTTTTTCTTCCGATGCAATTGTTAATTCCATGATTGTTGCAATTTATAGTTTCTATCTTGAGTCTCATAAAATACAGATTCATATTTTGATGGCAATTCGGTAGTTTCCATCTTAAGTTTCATGGAATGCCTATTCCGATATGGATGACTATTTAGTTTAATCATTTTAAGCCATTTGTTTGATTTTGTGACTTAATTCTCATTTTAATTTTATCGAAATTCGGTTATTATGCTTGGTAAAACTGCATTATGGCTGGTGGTTTGAAAACTACCAACTAGTTTTGTGATGGGCTACTCCATTGTTTGGCTTCATATTTAGGCTTTTGTGAAGTCTGAAATTATGATAAGTGGTTAAATGTTGATTTGCTTTCCCTGTGAAAGTTTTGAAGACTTGCTCAATTGCCGATTCTAACATCTTTTGCATGAAATTGTGAAAGTTTTGAATATACGGATTGCATGTAAATTGCAATTTCATTTTTATGGATTGAATTGAATTATTGTTTTTTTATTTCGATGAAGGACAAAAAATCATGCCTTATGCATTTCTTTTCAGGTTCAAAGTATGTTTATTTGAGCACTTAGATGCTAAATTATGGTAAAATTGAATGATTATAATGATGAAAGCTTTTAAGATGCTAGTTTTGGCGAACTAGCTTCCAAGCATTTTGGAGTAATATTATCATAAATTGAAGTTCACATTAAGTGAGTTTGTTAGTCACCAAAGTGACTAAACTAGAAAGTTTTATGGATTAGATTTAGGGGTGTTCAAAACCAAACCAAACCGGTCGAACCGAGCCGAACTGAAAATGATCGGTTTGGTCGGTTCTTTGTGTATGTTCAGTTCGGAAATATCCCTGAACCGAAGTTTCGTTTCGGTTCAAAATTTTGATGGTTTTCGAACTGAACTGAAACTTTAAATTTATATTTTTTTTTATATTTTATATATAGTTTCTTATAAAATCAAACCGAACCAAACCGAAGCAAAACTTTAATTTTATATATTTTTTTCAATAATATCATTTAAAAAATATTTTTAATTAATAATATCGAATCGAAGAACCGAACTGAACCGAAGAACTAAAACGAACCGAACCGAAACTTACGATTCGGTTCTTTTAGTTTCACGGTTCGGTTTTATCATCGAACCGAACCGTGAACACCCATAATTAGATTTATGTAAATATTTTTCAATTGCCTAAGATTTTGATGCTTGCTGATGAAAAATGACATGATAGTATGTTTAAATGTTTTATCACGGGCATGTTGAAGTTTATTTTTTATGAATATTTAAGAATCGCTCAAAAGGTAGATTAATTATTCATGTGAAAATGAACACTTTTTACTCTATTTGACTTTGTTATATATCCAAAGATAACAAGTATATCGAGTGAACGTATACATAGGTATCAAATTAAGTAAATTATATATACTTGCATCATTATAATTAATGGTATGTCGTAGTATCACCCAAATGAGATCTTCGACTTACATTAATTGTTTTGAATCTGAAGAAGATAATTATGTTATAGTTTACAACACAAAGCATTAATGTTAGAACTTTTATGAAATTTTCAAGTATATACTCACGTTTCTCTTCATTCACTTGTTTCTTTTGTTCCTATTTTAATGATTTTTCTCATAATGGTGTAAACAAGTTCAATTTCACCTAAGTGTTCTGACCTTAAACTTAGCACTTCAAGTTGAGAAACTCGCTGCTATTACTGAGTATAGCAGTATTGAGATATTTCCACAGTTATGGGAAAAAGATGAAACAAATTAAGCTTGATGTTCATGTGAATGATTGTAAATGTGCTATGAAACTGATAATAAATCACTTACTGGAACATTAATGACTTGCTTTACAATCATGATATTTGATAGTTCTCACAACAAGCATGAGTATATTTTTGAAATGACAAATCTAACAACAAAGCTTAAGTTCTTAAGAATCAATATGGATGGACATTTCCTAGTATAATTTATTATTAATTCTTTGTCTCTTGCTCGGGCCATTTCAAATGAACAACAACACTGTTAAAGACAAGTGGTCTATCAATGAATAAGCCAATATGTTAGTTTATGAGGAACAAAGGCTCAAGAAATGAGGAATTCATTATGTTCGTCTTTGATCAAGGAGCTGGAAGAAAAGTTGGAGCCTAAATGGGCATCAAGAAAATACTACACAGGCTTCTGACAATGGTTTCTCAAGTTTAATGATACCATGACTTCTCTTAGATCTAAAGAAAATAATATGTTCGGTGTATTTATCTTAAGATCAGTGAGAGTAAAACTATGTTTATAGTTTTGTACGTTCATGACATTTGCTTGCCAATAATGACCATCTTGGTATTTTATATGAGACCAAGGAATTTCTCTCTAATAGTTTTGAAATGAAAGATTATGAGAGTCAACTTATGTGATAGAGATAGAAATATTCTGAAATGGATATATCAACAAAGTTTTAGAGAGACATAAAAGGAGAAATACTCAGAAGTAGTTGTTCCACTTCAGAAATGTGATAACTTACACATTATGAAATGTCTAAAGATTGAACTTGAATGCATATTTTATGAAAAATGTGAAACAATATGTAATTATTACATTCACTATGAAAGCTGGATTTGTGACATGTTTTGAGGTCCCAGTTCATGGTTTATAGTTGCAGAATTTTATTTTAGGACTTGGGATTGTTGACAACGTTGTTAAGCCACTGAAAAATTATTTTGATAAATCTACAACGATCTTCTTTTTGAAAAACGACAAGTATTCGAAGGGTGTTAAACATATAGAATTGAAATAGTTTGTCGTTAAAGAAGAAGTTCATAAACAAAGAGTGTCAGTTGAGCATATAAGCACCGACTTTATGTTTGCTGACCCATTAAACTAAAGGGAATGCACTAAAGATATTCAATGATACATTGAAATAATGGGTTTTGTGTTGTTACGAGATCACTATGTGATTTGCATTTATGAATAATTATTTGATACTCTGAGTTCAATGTTTGTGTTTATGATATTTCATGTTTATCTATTTAATATACATAAATGAATAGATGAATATTTATAGGGTTAATGATTTGTTGGGCCATTATATACTTCTTATTTATAGGTCATGTTAGATTAAGAGCTAATATTGTGGTACATGGAAGGAATTATGTTAAAATAGAGACGTATGACTGCCATGAATCATATTAGTTACTTGTTTAACTATGACATGATGCAGCTAGTAGAAAGAAAGGATTTAGCATCTATTATGCCTATTATGATCTCTTTATTAAACCATTGACTAAATATGCACATGTTCAAGTAGGAGAATGTAAGCCATAAAGTGACCATGTATGATATTTATTCTATTTAATTTAAGGTTTATCAAATATGATTGCTAAACTTCTATTGGTCAATTTTAATGTTGGAAGTTATTATTGAAATATTGCAACCTTTGATAAAAAGTGCAATTGAGGAAACCTAAAACAAATAGAGATTGATCATTCTTCTTCCCATGAGAGAATACTAGAAACCATCAATAATGTATTACTAAAGGATAAAAAGAGAAACACAATTTCCTAACCAATCATCAATAAATTTTTCGATGATCAAGGAATCAAGTGTCAAGGTATGTTTATGTTCTATCAATATGAATTGAATGTGAAAATTATAAAATTCTAAGATTTGAGAATTATGATATTGTATTATAGAATTATAATTAACTATTAAAATGCTTACATATATTTGATTAATAGTAGTAAAAGCATGCCTCACATCACACTGAAAGAATTTACTGGTATCGATTTAAAACTTTCTCATAATTTGAAGCCTGAAAGTATTATCTCTTTTTCAAGAATAAACAAAAAAATTAGAAAAATACAAAACTACATTCAATCATAAGAGTTGAAATTACAAAACACTACAAACAAATTTACAAAACACTACAATTTTGTTCTTCAATTTCTTCTAACATTCACACAAATCTTTCACAAAAGTCAATGAATCATACTTAATCACTCACAAGACGGGCATTTGAATTGGGACAACATCACAAATAAGAAAAAAAAATCAAATATAGTCAAAGATAATATAAAAATAAAAAATAGCCATCTTTAATTGTAAACAAATAAAAACCAAATTTGGGCACTGAAAATTGTTCCCCAAGCGCTAGCGAAATTTTGATTTTTTTCCACAAAATTTACATAATATATATTATATATAAAAAATATATTGTAAAAATCACACAAGTATATTTAATATATATTGTGTATATTATATAAACTACTAAAATTTAGAATAAGTGGCGTGCTTGTGTTTAAAAAGTTTTCTACGTGAATTTTTTTTCTTGAAAAGTGTGTTAGTGTTTATATACTTGTGATCATTTTTGTGATTTTTTTTAAATGTGAGTTTTCTTCTTTTGTTTCTTTGGTTAGATTTATTTTATTTATTTTATCATTGTTAATTAGTTTTGATAGTTTATAATGTAATATATAAAATGACCGTATTCTATTACTAGTACTTGATTTGAATATTTTGTAATGTAATCTATATGTAGCTTACTAAAGTTTAAACAGTTTGAATGATTTTTATGATTACATTATAAAATCATGGTTTTAAATTACCAAGTTTGTCTTATTTGTTGCATACCAAGTTTTAAATTGTTCTTTATATCCTAGTTTTACATCACATTTAAAAGCATATATATAATTCTAATGATTTAGAAATATAAAATTTCAGATAAATGATTTATTAATTAGTCTTGAATTAGTATACTATAACAATGACTTAATCTCAAAAGACTATGGATGCATTTTTTTGTACATATATACAATCTTACCTTTCATGAGAAAGATATGCAATTATACTTAAATTGGTACATGTTTTGGCCCTCCAAATTTTCTGGTTCTGTCCATGCTTCAATCAATTTAATATAAGAAAATAAACTCAATCTAAATTTAGAAACTTGTCTAAATCTTATTAGATATATCAAAACTACACGAACACGATTGGCTCAGCACAATTTATGCCCAAATATCTCTCTTATATTCTACTCCAAAGATTTGAAGCTAATTATGCAAAAAGTCTGTTGAAATTTTGTTAAAAAAATAATGTTTCCTTTCACAATATTCAGTAAATTAAACCCAATTTGTGTTAACTGTTTTCTACTTCCTTTAAAAAAACAACATTTTTAAATATGTTATGAAAATTGTAATAACAAAGCCTTACAATATTTGCTCCCACTCTCTACTCTTTGATTCTGCCATGGATATCAGGAAGGAGGTACGCCTTGAAACATGGCCTTCTAAAGTTCAAATGAACATCATATGTATTTTCTTCCTTTATAATATCCTTTCGTTTTTGTTTTTTACAAGTTAAGAAATATCTCATACTTTGAGGAAATGTGAGGTTATTAATTGGATTATCACCCAAAGAAAAAATTTATTTCTTTGAATGCTCTGAAGGGTCATCGTTTGGTTATGATTTGGAATTAAATTTCAAACAATAGAGAAGAAAAAAAAATTATTTAGTCAGAGCTGAAGTTTCTGAGATTTTTTTTTTGTGTTAATGTTTTTAATTAGTAGTATCTTTCAAAAAAGAGTTGGAATCAAACTATGTGTTCGATGGAGTTGCTTTTAGGTCATTCCAAGATTTATAAAACAGAAAAACCCAAAACAAATTCACCAACCAAACATATATATACCCTCATTCTTCTTTTTCTTCTTCTTTCCCTCCCTCCCTTTGCCTATTACGGATGCATTCATTTGATACCAAATATAATTTTTTTGATAAAAAAATACAAGTGTGATTGTGGTGCTAAACAGTGTAATGACTTGACAGTACATCATTGCTCTCTTAATAAATATAAAACCTAAATTAGGAAGGAAAAAATGAAGCTTAAAATGTGACTAAAATGAGTTTATATTTCACTATGATTATTTATATTGTAACTTAATACGTCGTTCACCCGGTTATGCTGTACAAAATTACTCCATTTCAATGTGATAACATTCATGCTGAGCATGATTTTGTTGCAACTTTGGGACCAAACATTTAAGAGCATTTTGTAAATTTAACATCATGGATTTGTTAAGTAGTTTTAGGATGTCACATGTTAGAAATTAATAGAAAAAATAAGATATAGTGATTCAAACCCATAATAACATAAGTACGAGTATAAAATTTAATCACAAGTGCTAATTTATGTTTTGTCCAGAAAAATAGATGGATGTCAGTTCCAGAATTTGGAGGGTGGGATCACAAGGCCAAAGGAGCAACAGACTATTCAATGGTGTTTTCTAGAGCTCGTGAAAATAGGAAGCAGCATAAAACTGATTTGACTGAGTTCAAACGTTCCAGCCTTGGAAATGAACAAGAATTCATTGCTGCTACTCATCATCTTGATCATCAAGATGACTCGATTATGGTCAGTCTTCTTTGTCTGTCTCCTATTATTTCATTAACATATTACTAATTTGATACATCAATTTTGTCAGACTGATTTTTCATAGTTTATGCTTATACAATTAGTTCAGAGATCGGTCCACGTGAGGTGACTGTGAAGTGTAAATTGCCTCATCCTTTCAACTTAGTCCCAACGTCAGATCTTTCAATTTTCGCACTCTACACATGGATCCTATCATTACAATGAGCACCTATTTAAGCATTTTTCCACAATTTTATGTTAGACCTAACCTTTATAGAAGGCGTGATCATTAAAGATTAAATGCTCTAATCTTTACTAACGAGATTATGGTGGTTCACCTTTGATGTGAGAGCCACATTCACTTTACTCACGACAGGTTTCACTATAATGAAGAATGATAAATTTAAAAATGATCTCTCAAGCCTCACACCTCTAAGGTTTACAACGCGCACAAGTCAATCGCCTAATATCTTTTATATAGTGAGGATATTAGGGTAACTAAAAAGAGAGAAAATACTAAAAAAATCCTTCAATATATAAGACGTGCAGGCTCTACACTCTAACAATCTCTCATTTGGAGGCTAATCCACCATCAAATAAGTTCACACAACTCCGAGCATAGTCATCCCTCTACATCAGCTACAACTTTTTATCCATTAAGTAAGAAATTCAGCTGACGTTGTGTGCGACTTTAGCTTCTCAATCCTGATCGGCTTCGTTAACTTATCAACTAGATTTTGACTTCCCTGAATTTTCCCAAGAGCAAAGACTCCATCTGCTAAAACTCACCATATGAAATGATATCAGACTTGTATATCCTTTGTCCTAGCATGATACACTAGATTCTTCACAAGATGAATAACACTTTGACTAACATAGTGCAAATCCTCTTCCCTTACTTTTGACCTAGTTCTTTCGAGAAAGATTGCAACCATACCATCTCCTTACTAGCTTTTATCACTGCAACATACTCTGCCTTAGTGGTAGAAAGAGCAATTATCTTTTACATTTTTTAGACCCAGCTAACTGTTGTATTACCCAATGTGTAATCAAACCTAGTGGTACTCTTCCTATTATGTCAATATTATCAGGCATGTTTGCATCAACATAAACTTATAGATTTAACTTTGATTTCTTGAAAAATTAGGCTGAATCTATAGTATCTCTCAAACACCTGAGAACCCACTTTAGTGCCACCTAGTGTTGCTTTCCCAGATTGTTTATATATCTACTCACTATTATCGTTGCACGTGCTATATCTAGTTTGGTACATACCATGTCATACATAAGACTATCAATAACATAACCATAAGGCAAATTGGCCATGTAGGCCCAGTCCTGCTATGTCAAAGATGATTGCGTTTTGGATAGACTAAAGTGACTTGCCAAGAGGGTGTTCACAGACTTTGCTTAACTCATGTTAGACTTGCCAAGTACTTTCTTCACATTTTCTTTTCGTGACAACTGTAGGTGACCATTCACCCTATCTCTATTAATCATCATCCCGGGGATTTACTTTGCTGCCCAAAATCCTTCATTGCAAACTCATTTGACAACTTCCCTTCAATTTATTAATCTCCTTTATGAAATCCCCTACAATCAACATGTCATCTACATATAAAAATAGAATGATATAAGAGTTGTCAATTTTTTTCACACCACAACAATGATCTGCTTGGCAACTCAAGAACTATTCCAACATATGAACCCATCAAACTTCTTGTACATTGACTTTGAGCCTGTTTTAGACCATACAAGTTCTTTTGAAGTTTGTACATCATTTTCTCATTTTTCTATATTTTAATATCCTGTGGCTGCTCTATGTAAATTTCTTCCTCCAAAGCACCATGAGAAAAAGCTATTTTTACATATAATACTCCAAGTGTAAGTATTCCTTTACCATTAAACCAAGCATAATTCTAATTGTGGTTGAATCAACTGCTGGAGAGAAAACTCCAGTATAGTCATTGTCTTCCTTTTGTTGAAACGTTTTACAACAAGCCTTACTTTATACCGTTTGATTTCATTGTGTTCTTCTTTAAAACGGTAAACAACTTGTTATGCAATGCCTTTCCTCCTTTAGGTAAGTTTGTCAATTGCAATGTCTGATTGGAATTTAATGAGTCCATCTCATCCCTTATCGCTAGCTCCCACTTAATTGATTCATCTATTTACATCGCTTCCTCATAACTCTTTGGTTTACCACTATCAGCCAGCAAAATGTAGTACATAGAAGGGGAAGTGGTGCTCTAATATTTTCGGAAGATCTTCTAGATTTAATCACAATATTATGTGGATTCATTTCTGAAGCTATACTCTCTTAATCTTCCTGGTCACTATTTTTCAACTCAATTAATGGGAAATGTTTCAACAGAACAACAACTGGCTTCTTTAATTCAGGAATGTGTTTTCTAATTCTATACCGAATCTCTCGTTGTGCATCACTTGTTCATTGAAGATGACATCATTGCTCCTGATAATCTTTTGATTTCTATCATCCCAGAACCAACAACTAAACTCGGTATCGCCATAGCTAATGAAAAAATTATTTTTATATTTAAATTCAAGTTTAATTTGATCAGCAAAATTAACATAAACACATGAAACACAACCAAATACTTAAAAAAAAAAGGTTTACATCTTTATTGCTTCAAAACACCTCTGGTATTCTCTAGTCCACAGGTGCTGAAGGTCCCATGTTAATAAGATATGTTGTATGTTGATTGCATCATCCCATAATGTCTTTAGTACTCATGTATACAATCTTATACTCCTAGCATGTCCAGTCAGGGTCATATTCATCATTTCTGCCACAACATTCTATTGTCGTAACCCTGGAATGGTTTTTAGCATCTTGATCCCATTAACATACAGATCGTGGCACGTACATGTCAACTTCCGTAGGGCATAACTTTTGACATGAGTGGAACCACGTGGCCTGAAAGATCGCAAATCAAAGCTTATTTAGAGTCCTACAGATGTGATAGGATTTACCTGTCGCAACCCAGTTTTGAATCCAAAAAACATGGACTGTGCAGTTTTAGAATTGCTGTAACAGACGGATCGTGGCACGCACATGTCAACTTACGTATGGCATGACTTTTGACATGAGTGAAACCATGTGGCCCGTAAGATATAAAATCCTAGCTTATTCATAAACCTACAAGTGCGGCGGTTTTACCTGTTTGAAACCATCATTAATGTATTCACCTCCATTATCAGACTGTAAGCATTTTAGCTTATAATTTGTCTCGTTCTCAACCATAGCTCTCCACTTTTGAAGGTATCGAAAACATCATATTTATTTTTCATGAAATAAACTCATATCTTTCTACTTGAGTCATCAATAAACATCACAGAGTACCTTGATCCTCCAAGGGATGCAATAGATGCAAGTCCCCACGCGTCAATATGAATAAACTCTTATTTCTTTACTTTTAATTCTCTGCTTACTTTAGCAAAACTTTTTTGCTATTTTAAAAAGATAGAGTTCTCAAACAAGCTATGATCAATAGTCTTCAACTATGATAGCTTTTTCTTTGATAAAAGAACTTTCATTCCCTTTCCACTCATATACCTAAGTCTATAATGCCACATACTCAAATTAACCTTAGCATTAGCAACTGCAACTGTATCCTTGCAACTACAAGACATATAAAGTGTTCTAGTTACATTTCCTTGATCTATAACCATAACGCTCTTGGAGGCTTTCCATGCACCACTAGCAAAGTCACATCATGCCCTTCATCATCAAGACTACCCTGATATTAGATTTTGCATCGAATTTGGTACAAGAGTTTTCATTTAGATCTGTTTGACATTTTCAAATGAACGTCACCCATACCAACATTATCTAAAGGTTCTTCATCATCTAGGTAAATCTTACAATAATTTTCAGTAACATAATTTTCTAGAATTTCTTCTTGTGCAGTGGTATTGAAAAAAAGCTCTTGAATCTAAAACCCAAGAGTAAATAGGACGGTCAACAGACAAAAGTAAAGCATCATGTGTCTCTTCAGTTATTGCATTTGCAGCATCCTCTTTCAATGCTTTGAAGTTATTCTTTATGTGGTCAGGCTTCTGGCATTTCTAGCACTCCACCTTTCTTTTGGGTCTGGATTTACTTCTTTTGTTCATCGACTTTGACCTACCATTTTTGCGGTTAAAATTCATCTCATGACACATGCCTCTAGTTTCACCATTCAATGCATAACTTGATGTAGATGTCTCACGTGAATATATTTTGTGAACTTTCTAAGCAAGAATTCGATCTCTAACATCGTTGAATCTAAATGCATCACTTCCAATAGAATTACTAATCACTACCTTCAAGGGCTCCCAACTCTTCGGTAAAGTGGCAAGGAAAATTAAGGCGCGAATCTCATCATCAATATGCGAAAATATTGTTCACGTCAGAATAGTGCTAGCGGTACTGTACCGGCGTTGAACAGTGGCTGTCCCGCGTGGCAAGCGGCTGCAAGCGGTGAGACAAGCAACGGTAGAGATGGGCGGCGATCGGAGAGTCCTATCATCGATGACAACTGTTGTCACGTTTTAGGAAAGTTTTCAACAAACCATGCAACCAACTCTATTACTAGTGTTTCATTAAAATTCAAACTCTTTTAATTATACATTTAAATTTTGACATTAATGTAATTTCAAAATTAATTATTATTTTTTGATTTTATGAAAATAAAAAATTAATAGGTTATTAGGTTTGATCCAAGTTTTTTTTCATCAAAATTAATCTCCACCGATGACAATTGATTGAAGATCATATTGAATTCATTGAGATGTGATGCCACTTGACCGCCTTCTCCCATCTTTAAATTAAAGAACTTTTTCATGAGATGTATCTTATATTTGCATAACGCTTCTCATACGTGTCGGCTAGTACTTGCATGGACTATGTTGTGGTCTTCTACTTTGCAACGTTATGAGTCATATTCTTCAATAGTTTTAATCGTATGACTCCCAGTACCCGTCGACCAAGGAATGCCCAATCCGCTACCTATGATGAATCTGATTTCTTTTTTGATAGAGGTAAGTACATCTTTTAACTATAGAGATTATCTTCAGTTTGCATTCTCCTAAATGCAAATTCACATTGTTGAATTTTTTGATTCCATGAAGAGACCCTCCTTTTTCTCTAACTATCACTCTAAATCAATACTGGTTATTTTTGCTAACCATCGTGTATGAAAACAATTTTTCCAACAAACCTATACCACTGACAAAAAAATCACTATTCATGAATTCATTTGTTCGCGGCGTGAATTCACTGTTCACGTCGCATATTCAATGTTCACTTCTGTGAAATCCTTGTTCACGTCGCGAAATTATTGTTCAGTTCCACGATACCATTGTTCACTTCCGCTAAATCACCATTCTCTACTTCGTGAAATCATTGTTCACGTGAATAGTATCCCCATATAAAACTGAAACAAAGTTAAATTTGTCACAACCTAAGGTATTTAGATGTTAAGGATTAAACACCCTAATCCTTATTGGCGATAGTAATAAAAGAGAACGCAACAAAATAATACACAAATTTTATAGTGGTTCACCCTCAATGTGAGAATTACGTCCACTTTAGCAATTGCAGGTTTCATTATATTGAAGAAGAGTAAATTTACAAAATGTTCTCTCAAGCCTCTCAACTCTCTAGGTTTTAAATATACATAAACTGACCACTCAATATCCTTTATATAGTAAGGACATTAACAACCAAAAAGAGATACAAAACCCTTGAGTATTTAAAGCATGTAGGCTCCGCACTCTAACCCTAAATTGTTTGATTTGAGTTGGGAATCAAATAATCACCAACATTAGATAGTTATAATAGATACAAGCAAATATGTAAGCATAATTTTTACAAGTAAATGAAAAATTAGTGATATATTTTTACATGGTTCGAAAATTCTAGTCGTCTACACCAGCTCTCCAAAGACCCATTAAGGATTTCATTATCAAGATATTTCTTATGGTGGAAGACCAAACTCTTATAGCTCTTGCTTCAATGATAATATGATTATTCGGTACAATCTTCCCAGTTCGGTAGACCTAATTTAGAGGTTTGGTTTTATCGTTGACAACTCATTTTACTTTAGACATTCAAAAACTCGTACGGTCGATAGTTGGCTCAAATGAGTTGATTGTAACCAGTTCCATCGACCTACCTTTCCAATTTGATCAACATGACCAATTAGTTTAGTTCCGAATGTCCCAAATGAAAATTTACAATTGCCTAGAACTTGTTCACATATTTGCGGATTCAAATCCCCTCCTGTTGGGGATCCAAACAGGAAAGATCTGTTTAGAAAATCTCAGATGTCCGTTTTGATAATGGATGGACGTGGTGATAAAGGTGCTCTAAAACATTTTTTCTTTTTCTTTTTTGTTTTTTAATTTATTTTTTTCTCATGTCAAATATGATCCGTCTATTTTTAAATCAGAAGGATCAGAGATAAACAAATCTTTCTCCTATTCTAAAAGCAGAAGAGGATCTAAATCCCATATTTGCATACACAATGTTCGTTATATCACTGATCTAAACTCCTAGAAACATATTTGAACAATCTACTTCATTTTGACTATGACAAAAAATTAATTGATGCAAAATATTCACTCCCCTAAATATGTGCAATCTAGTGCCGGTCACGTCTTATTTCAATCCAGGACTTTCTCTCCCTTAGGCTATGGGTAAAAGATGCAATATTATTGTACTACATTATCACAAGAAACATTTCAACTCCCTAAAAATGTGTATTTTTCTCAAAAGATATTTCTCCCTCCATAATTTGATCTTAATCAATGATCTCATTTTTAACCAATCTTTTTAAACAACTTTCAAATTTCCTTTAAAAATGTTATTTTTTACAAGCGCACACATATGAATGCTTTATTGTTTATTAATTCCCACTAACTTGACATACCTATTATTCTAACCTCATTAGCCATGGCCCATAATCAACTCATTTTTCTTTTTCACAACTATCTTTTTGAATAATTTTCCTCTTATTGAGTAATTTCTCGTTAATTGAACTCAATTATAGCCATCATCTTCTTCTTCCCTTTTAGAATCTCTGAGATAGATCGACAAAAAAATGACACTTTTTTCTTTTGGAACCCTCGTTTAGATTCTCGATGGATATCCATTCATGAGTTAGTAATGATCCTATAAATTTTTCACACGTATCCATTCCTCACTTTTAGAATCTCGTATTGAGTTCGTAATGATCCTATAAATTTTTCTTGATTTTCGGAAACTTTTGTTCTTCCATGATTTTTTAGACCTATTTTCTATGATCTAGTAATTAAGGGTGAATTTAAAAGTGTTTTATTGAAAACACTTAAATGTATTTAAAATATTATTTTAAATCATATTTGTTTGATAAAATGTTGTTGATTAAAGCAAGTTTTAGCATGTGAAAATATTTTTATAAAAAATAAATATTCAAGTATTTTTTAAAATATTTAAGAACAAATATAAACATCTTGTCAAGTGATTCATACAAATATGATATATAATAGTGTTATTAATTAAAAGTGTTTTGATGAGAAGAAATTCCAAAGACACCCTAGCTAATTTCACCAAAAAACTCTTAACTAAGTCTATGTACCAAGCAACTTCAGAGAATTTAAAATATTAGTAAAGTGAGCAAACATATCACTAATGCATTTATTATCTTCCTAAAAAGCTTATGAGTACGTGTAAGCATGCATATTAACACTGTTAGTTGATTTGTTTCTCATGGGTTGTCTCAAACATATGGCGAATTTCTTCAGTAGAAATACATATAATGATTTTATTTAACTCATTTTTATTTAATGTACAGTATAATATACTAATGACTTTAGAATTAAAAAAATGACTTTAGTATTCACCTTTGCTCAAACATTATTGGTGAAATTATATATAATGATTTTAGAATTATTTTTGCAATGCAGAGGAAAAAGAAGATCCTGACTTACATTAACTGCTGCATTAGGCCTTGATATGCAAGAATATGTGGGACTATACTCAAAGTACGAAGTCAATGATTATCTTCTTTGAATAAATTTTATAAGTTGTGACTGTATATTGGTAGAAAAGTGAAATTCATAAATATAAAATCTCACTGCAATATAAAGTTATTCTTCTTTTAAGTATGTTTATTTGCTTATGAATTTCCAATTGGTGTAATGATAATGATTTGAGAACAATTAAGTTCATTTAATACTTGGGTACGAAATTGATTAATAAAAATGAAATGAATCATCTTATGTTAGGCCAAAAGAAAGTGATATGCTCAATAAATCTAGGTCATTGACTCAGATCTTAATTGCTCATATCAATTAAACATAAAGATTAAAAAAAATATTGTGATGTGATTTTTTAAGATCGGATTTTAGTTGTTATGATCTAACCAACGACTAACGGTCTAGATCAGACAAGATAAACTGTATTGGTCAGAAGGTAAGGGATCTAATTTTAGTAACGAATACTGAATAATCATAGTATAAATAGTGAGTCATGTCGTCTAGAGTGACGTGTCAAAAAAAACGCGTGGCATCTTAAGATTCATCCACGTGGCACTTGTGTGGCATAACTGATGAACGATACATGATGATAACAAATCATGTTTGTAAGAGACGTCCCTAGACTTCTAAAGGTGCCGATACCATTTTATGAAATTATAAATTAAAATGGCGTACTTTGTCTTTGAACTTAGAAACAAAGGTTTGAAGGTCTTTCCTTGCTTGTGAACAATATGGCGGTTATGTGATCTGATAAGATTAGGACAAGGCTACGTTATGTCTCTTTTGTGAGGTATAGCCTCATTAGGAACCTTGAAAATGACCCTTTTTGATAAAGAAGGGTCCAAAAGCGTCATGCGCCTCTGTTAGGGAACACCCCAGTCATGCTTCCTTTAGGAAGTCCGAAGGTAAGCAAGGTAGTACACCCACCGCTGGGAAGGCCCAGCGGCGGGTAGGTCTAATAAACCCACCATCGGGGAGGCACAATGGCGGGTGGGTCTTATAGACATAGTCACGTGATTTCCATACCTTTGTAAAGGACGAGTCTGTGGTCCCTACTTGACCACATCCATACGAAGGGATCCCTGGTGTCATTATGATGATCATCAATTTCACACTTTCTGAGGCAAAACATTAGAGAATATTCTCTTAGAGTTCTCATCAACCTTAGAATAGTAAATGAATTTGTTACCTTCTGGTGGTCGTTTAAGAGTGCTTGTCCTTCACCCTTCTAGACACACATCTCCCACGTTCCGAGGCTTACTTATCATAGACTAGGTCACTCAAATCACACATCACCTTAAAACCCCTAAATATTTTGGCAATCTTCCTGGGAAGTGGTCTATCTAACATAACTTTCATTGTGTATGGCTGGACGTGGTAGAATCACCAGAGCTTCTTCCCATTTGGGAGGGGACAATGTCAATCCGTCGATAGAGAACCATGACTTGGAAGAAACTACTTCTAGGGAGAGGCTCAACCTCGCCGTCGTTGCTGCTACCACCATGATGACAGTGGAGCAAACTAACGCTATCAGGGATCTACATGCTTCTAACGCCGAGATTTATAATCTTCTGGGTACGCTGGCAACTCTCATCACAACTGCCTCCCTCCTCCATCGTCACAAGTCGTCAATATTATTTCACCCTACACGTCGAATCAGGCAGATGGCGACAAACCTATTCCACCTACACATCTCGGGGGTTCATCCGGGTCTGGGATAGCAAACAGTGACCAGAATATGGGTCATTCAAGCAACCCCCGTAAACGTCATCATCCCACCGACGACCTTTTCACCAGCCTTCTCGCATACTACGTCTAGCTCGATCAATGGAGCTAACCTTGACTCGTGGGAAGGCACTCCCCCCGCCTATATATACTCCGACCGGGGAGGGAAGTTCTTCACTTCCCATTCTCGGCTTGTCACTAGCTCTCTCTCCCTCGTCAATCTATGCCTTCTAATTTTAACACTCTGCCCGCATCTCATCCCTGTCCAACATCTTCCTTCTTCCATTTTCCTAAAAAAAACCATGGCTCCTAAAAAGACCATCCTTACATATTCCGAAGAATCCCCCTAAACTGAACGCCCTCCTAAACTGTGCGATCTTTCGTGAGATGGAAAGCAGCGTGGAGGTTGATACCCCTCCCGATTCGACGTTTTTTTATAGAGGGCGAGGTTACTGGCGACTGTGATTTTTTTTATGGCGGGTTTTGTTCTGCTGTAAAGGATGACCCGTGGTGATTTCCCAAGACCCACAGCGGGTTGGTTGGAGTGGTGCGAATACGTATTCTCCTTCCTGGAGTATGTTACTACTTTGAAAGAGGCGGGTAACTATGAAGCCTTGAGAATCAGTTTGCCCTTCCGCATCCGCTGTGATGTCAACGCTATTGAGGCCTTTAAATTGCGTTAGAGCAGGCAAACACACACGTTCATCGTCGAATGGGTGAGTTTGCACCCACTTTGGAGGATGTCCATGTGCTCACGCGACTACCATTTTTTGGAGACCACGACACATTTGAGAGCGTCGTCACTACTCAAAGAAGGAGATTTTCAATGTCTGGGGTGAAGGCTTGACAAAATCCTATAGGCCCAATGCCTCATATGCACATGTATACACTTAGGTGGATGCTCATAGAAAGCAACTATCTTCTTTCCGTCAAACTTTTTCAACAAATGCCACTGTGAGGCACCATAGTACAACCGCCTTCGGGCATTATGCTTACCCGTCTTCAGGCGTTCACCCACATGCCTTCATACATGAAGGAACACCCTTTCAGGACCCATGGACACGCCTTCATGCTTCACATAGACATGGCTTCAGGCTCTCCATGACACGCCATCAGGCACCCATGGTCACGCCTCTAGGCTCTACATGGACATGCCTTCAAGTTCCCCATGGCACTCCTTCAGACATTCATGGACACGCCTTCAGGCTCTACATGGATACACCTTTAGGATTTGCTTAGAAATTGATTTCAAATATTTCATTATGGTGTAATCCTAAATCAACAAATTCTATAATTAATTAATCTAAATTAAAAATATAAATTGTTATGATACTTTCTCCATAAATCAATAATCAACCATGTTTTATCATGTTTCGTGGCCCCCTCCTACTTATATTAATCTCATAGTAAAATTATGTTTGGGATATTCTCTGAAAAAACTCTTTCTGGTTTATTCTTTCATCATTTTCGTTCCTCACCGCTGAAGTTTTGTTTGTCATTCTAATTTTGTATTCTTCCATTTTTATATTAAAGTTTTTCTTTCACCTAGAACTAGATCTATATTGGTTTGTCCTCCACCTAGATCTATATCTATGGTGATTTTTTCTCCACCTAGATCTAGAGTTATGATATTTTACATTGGTAACATTCCTTTTATGATTGTCTTTGATAGATCTAGTCCAAATCTATAAGTTGTGATGCTCGATTTTACCAAATCATTCATTAGATCATTTGACAGAGTGTATTTCAATCGATTTCAGTCAACCAAGTTTTTTGGGTAGCGGAGGTACTTAGAACGAGCCAAGATTTTGAGATAAAGCTCTAAATTGTCCTCCATGTTCATTCAGTAATTTTCTTATTGATGCGACTGATTTATGTATTTTGGTTTTTAAGGTTTTCTGTTGATATTTTGATACTTGATTTATCTTTGTTGATAGATTTATATTTTCTTGTTATCTTGATTTAGATCTGTACTATTTTTCTGAAATGAATGAGATGTTTGTAAAATAAATTCTCATAGCAAAATTCAATACAAAATGCGTACACTAGTATTATGTCATATGGGAACATAAAATCTACCTCTCACTATAAATATTCACATATATTGCATTCATTTATATTTTCACACGTGAATTTATACATATATTGCCCATTCTTTACAATTGATTACATGAATTAGATACGAACTATTCATTGCAATTTACTTTAACTTAATTGCATTCTCTTTCAATTTCAAAGTTAAACGAACATGATTTGAACATGAGACTCTCTGACAATTATTTAAATTAAGTTATCTCATACATTCGTACTTTAAAGATTATAAGTTTAAGTTATGAAATAATATTTTATTAGAAATAAGCCTATTGGTCTCAAGACTAAAAAGAAATATGTAATTAGCTAAAAAAAAAGTTAAAATACTCAAACAGAAAGTGAAGTTGAAGATCAGCTCCCACAAATCCAAACATACATTAAGGTGGCTTTAGGAATCTAGAATGCCAAACAGGTAGACCTTCTAGAAGGGAAATTTTCATGCTATTTTAAAATGACATTAGACCTCGTTTGGCAAGCAATTTGAAGAGCAAGTTGGCCTAAAACCAGGAAACCTGTTTAGAGCACAGGGAGGCATCCTAATTAATTAGCAATTTAATTAGTATATAATAAATATTTTAAAAAGTTTAAAACAATTATAAAAAATACCTACCACTTGATAAGCACTAGGTTTTAATTTTTGTAATAAATAACAGAGAAAGTTATATTTATGGTCATCATACTTTATACTAAGTTTCAATTCTACATTGTAGAAGTTTTTTCAAAAAAATTAAAAAATAATGAGGAAAATCAGATGAATAAATATTTAATAGACCAATAATTTTATTGATATAGAGGACGTGAGTAAAAAAACGTTAGCCACATCAGTAATACATTAAGATTTGTAACAAAGAGTTGAATAGTTATTCTAATTGAAATATTTTATAACATTAGATGATGTGATTGAGAAAATTTAAATTATAGTTTATCAAATTACAGTAACTATGTATTTTTTTCTGAAAAACTTAAACCATTAGACAACAAATCAGATCCGACTGGGATCCGGAGAAATCCCAAGAGATATTTAGGAAGCCAGCCATGTCGTTGACCAATGAATGACTCTTCCAATAAGTGAAACTACACGTTGAAATGCATTTGATTTAATCTTGGAGGAATCAAACTTAATTTTCAAAGGATCTTAGATATGATATGATTATATTTAATGGTTGATCATTTGCCAATATGAATGATGAACACATCTTAATAATTTATTTATCAAATATAAAATATGATATTCTTGATTTATTAAAAATAAATGCATCTTTCATTTTTATGATCATTAATCTTTAATATATTAAAATTAATGAGAAAAAAATCATTTTTAAACTATTTTGTCCACACATTTTTAACAACCTTAAATTTACACTTGAGTCTATTAATGGTGTAACATTAAGTGTTAATTATTTTTCTTCTTATGTTCTTTCTAATTTAAATTTTATTTTTAGGCGTGAAAATATATTAAGTTATTTCGTCGTTTAGAAATATATAGAAAATTCAAGCCATCATCAATCAAACATACTTTTAATTCATTTGTCACATAAAATCGTAATAATATACTAAAAGATGAAACTTAAAAAATATTTTGGAATGTACATATATATTTTTCTAGTATAATTAACTTAATTGAATATATTTTGATGGGTAAGACCTATGAAAATCATAACAGTTTATTATAGTTTTAGTATTTTATTTACTAATAAATCTATTTTATTCAATTTTTTATTTTCATGAATAAATAATCAAAATAATAAAAACGAATATCATGTGCATGCACGCGTAACTTAACTAGTCCTTCAAAAAATTAAAAACAACTCATTTTCTATTAATATTTTTTTGGTTAAAATACAAATTCAAACTACAAATACATGAATTTGAATCGTTTACATTCTGGAAGAGTCATCTTCAATTAATATGTGATTTAGATCTACAGTACATCACATTGAGTAAGTAATGATTAGGATCTCAATTATAATAAACACAACAAGTTAGTAAAGAAATTATTGTGAAACTTTGAACTACGATACACTTACAAAGCCATCATGCTACACAATGTAACGAATGCAGACCTAATCTGCATCTTAATTTTTAAAATATATTATGTAAAATTGAAAATGTATGAGAAAAAAGCAAACAACGTGGGAAAAGCTATGATGATGGCTTTAGAATTTTCATGCAAAAGCAATAATCTAATCTCCAAGGATTTTTAGGATGATAGATTCTCTCCATCCAACCCCATTAGCTATCGTTAATAATTTGTTTTTAAACAAATGCTATCATTAATTATTGACCTTTTGAAGTTGTTAAAGGGAAAAGTCAAGTCATTAATATAATAGACTATTTCTAGATTGTTATGCTTGCAAAAAGGTTCAATGTTATTTCATTTAAAACTAAGACAATGTTGATTTATAATTTAGTGGGTAGTTAAAAGATGATGGAATGAGATTGAAAATGACCCACTACTTCTTCATTATCTTTGCTTAATAATAATGGCGATTAGTAATTACTTATGCAGAGGTTCAAAGAGACTGTACTGTACTCGTTTATCTTGATAATTATTTATGTGATCTATCTTTATCACGACCTTTATATTTGAAAATAACTCGAGTTCTTATTGGATAATGCCATACCATATCATAAGTATGGTGTCTAGATCAATACTAATCAACATAGGTAATCGTTTTGACTAGATCTGGTCCATTACCAAATTTTAGAGTGTTTTTTTATTGTTTTTGTTTTTTCTTAACTCGTTTGGATCCGAGAAGATCTATATGATGAATCAGATTAGACGTGTCTACCCTATTATCCGATACCTAGGGTCAGTTTTTACTTTTTAAAAGTTTTTAGGCAAAAACACCATGTGAAATATTATTTTGTTAAATAGTCGTTAATAACAATACTTAGAAGAATAACCATTTTAGTCAACAAAAATAGAAACTACATTTAACATAATACTCATCAAATTTATTTATATAGAGTTTTCTTAATTAATAACCAAATTAAAAGAATTTTTGAATTTTAAATTATCCGAGGAGATTTGTCAATTTTTTCATTAAGGTAAACTCAAAAAGTTCGGTTATGTAAAAACATTAGCGGATTGACTTTCTAAATTAACTCACCTTTTAGAATTTAGTAAATTTACGAACATTATCATGTAAATGTATAATTATGATAATAAAGATTTTTATGGCTTATATATATTACCAGTAGCAGCATGTACAAGAGTCGAAATGGGAGTAGGTCATTTCACGTCATCAAGTAACATACATGAAGGAAAAATTGAGCAGAATTAACAACTGCATTGGCAAATAATAATAAACAGATAATATACCATCTGCTAAAACTTGAAGAACTCTCAAAGGACTAACATATTCACGTCCAATACGTTGTTGTATCCTGCAAATATTTCTCTTTATAACCATACAGTTACTAGTACGCCTATTATGATTCCCAATACAAGAGTCAAATTAGGGACTTCCTACTTAGGGATGTTTGATTCATTCTGAATTCATATGTATGTGTGAGCGCGCACGTGTGAGTACAAACTATAATTATATACTATTTCTAACATATAAGTACATTAACATATTATGCATAAATATTTAGTAGTAAGATTGCTTTTCTCATCGTAATATGAATGTTCATTGTGATCAATGTGAGTATTAACTAATATTACTAAATTTATCATATAGTACATAACTTTTTTAAAATCAATTTACGTAAATAATTGTTATATGCATAATTTGAATAGTCTGACTAGTTTATGAAAATAATTATAATATTTTTGTAAATAATTAAGTAAGAAACATTGTATTCTATGTAAAAACAAATGATGAGAGAAACTATAAAAAAATACACAAGTAATCATTGTATCAATTATATTTGTAAATGATCAAATGTTCTTCCGTTAAAAGAACTTTGGGAAAGGTTCCCCATGTGCACTCCTTCCTAGTCTTTGACCCCCACACATTTTAAATGTTGTATAGATCTGCCTGGGTTTGGGCATGGTCAGGAAGCAAAATCACGAAGCGGCAGAGCTTCGCCACTGATGTCTAAAAAATATTTTTTAGTTCTATCATCAGAATCAATATGAACGTAAGAAACACAACCAAATACTTTAAGAAAAGAATGGATTACATCTTTATTGCTTCAAACCTCCTCTGGTATTCTGCAGTCCAATGGTGCTGAAGGTCACTTGTTAATCATATACGTTGTAGTGTTAATTGCATCATCCTAAAACGTATTTGGTACTCCTGTATACAATCTTGCACTCTTAGCACATATAGTCAGGGTCATATTCATCTTTTCCACCACACCATTCTGTTGGTGTGACCTTAAAATGTTTCTAGCATCTTGATCTCAGCATCAGCACAATATTGCTTGAAACCATCATCAGTGTTTTCACCTCAATTATCATACAGTAAGCATCTTAGCTTACAATTTATCTCATTCTCAACCATGACTCTCCCCTTTTGAAGGCATAGAAAACATTATATTTAATTTTCATAAAATAAATCTGTTTTACTGAAAAGTTCAGTTGTAAAGCTTTATGCAATCTTCTTCTTTCACGTAAGCTTTCTTGGCATGAAAAACTATAAAGCACAAACAAATAACCCTCAAGACAAAGATAACCAGAGGTAGGGTTCCTCGCTTAAGAGCTTCTGATACCAAAGTTAGTAACTTGGATTAATTTTGGTAGATTTTTCCTAAGAGGAGAGTTGCTTACTTTACACTGTTGTAGTGGAGTATTTATACCTGGAGCCTTTGGGGAAGAAAGCTTCGACACTGTCGCTCAAGGAAGCGTGCCAAAGATGCCTTAGAGATATGGCGATTTTATCCTGTCATGGCGAGTTGTGAGTGACATTTAATGTCCTTATCCCATGAGTTGACATAAAGGCCGAGATGACTTGAAAGAGACTCGTTTGACATGAGAGGCAGTGACTAGATTCCTGAATTAGGAGATTAATAGGGAGATGCCACCCTAGTCCCTACTTTAGGTGTGCAATGATGGTGGTGATGCTGGGTCGTTGTTCAGACATTCTAAGTCCTCAGCGTGTGCTCTTTCTCTCCCTTACGAGCTTCGTCTAGCCTGACCTTTCCTCATCGTGGGATGGTGAGGCCAGGCCGGGTGGGAAGCCTGACGCATGACTGGGACTTGGTGAGATTCCCATGTTGCACATCGTGGCATCGTCGGGATATATGTCTTCCTTTTATTGGTTTCTAGGATAGATCCACAATAGTTTCCAACAGTCGAGGACTCTGTGTGGGTCATATATGCTCGGGTTTGAATAATTTCGTGCCTATCCTCGAGTATGTGTCGAATTGCTTAGAGCCTTAGCGGCTTTAATTAACTCATATTAGCGTGACTCTCTCCCATTAGAATGTCCTCAACGATCGAGTTTGTGTGGCCTAAATGCTTTTTAAGATAAAATTCACTACACGTGGGCTCCTATGCTTATTGAAATTTGAAATTTTCTGCCTCTCGAAAGTAGCGGTAATGATGATGCGTGAGAAATGGGCGAGGACCGTTTGATCCTGGCTATTGAAGCGTCACTTGTCACATTGACAAGTGTGTGGGTGTCATTTGATTCCTTGATCTTGTCAGTTCATAGATCGATGGATTTCTGATCTGTTGGATTATTTTATTGGTACTGATCATTACATGCTGTGAGGTCTATAAATGAGTGATTTTCCTCGTGTTTCTCACCTTTTGCCCATCTGAGAGCGACAAGCCCCCTAACAGCTTCTTTTTTCGCCCATCACCTTCTTTTTCTCTCTTTCCTTTACATTACTCTACCTGGGGGATTCAGAGACCTTTGTCGATCTCATGGATTCAAGTTCATCGATCGAGGCCACCAGTTCACGTGTTAACCCTAATCGTTGCATGAATCCAGGCTGGAGTTTCAGCTGTTGGGGAATCGATGACTATCCCTCCTTTATGACCGATATAGATTTAGTCCACATCTGGAAGAAGTACCATCTCTTAGATTACATTCACATACAGCTGCCAAAGGCAGGCGAGAGAATCAGCACCCTGCGACATTGAGGGATAGGCTAGCGGCTTTGGAAGGTGGGCTGCGCTTTCCCCTGCATCATTTTCTTCCAAATATGGTTTTTATCAATGGAGATAACTCTGGCTTAACTCTAACCTAACTCTTGGAGGGTCCTCGTAGGGTGCAGGGTCCTGTGGAAGTTACACTGTGGTAAGGAATTCTTGTTAAAGGAATTTAACTTTCTGTTCCAACTGAAAACTCCTCGTAATAAGCCAGGTGAGAAGGCTCCTTCTCGGGCCACATGCTGGTACTATATTAGTAGTAGGACCAGGGGTTTTGGGGGGGGTGGGGGGTGAAGGTACTTGTGGACAGTGTCCCTACTTGGAGTAATGAGTTGAAAGACTGTTGGTTTGTGATCTCCGAGTATTAGGATTCTCAACTTAGAGATTCAGAGATCACATACTCGACAAATCAGGTCTTCGAATCTGTAGATGAGATTGTGACTTAGAGTAGAAAGCATGTTTGCAACTAACCCCCAAGTTAACCTCTTCTTCCCTTTTTTTGTGCGCAGTGGGGATGCATAAACTAAAAGCGATTTCTACCAATTGCGAGGCCCGAATCCTTAATCTAGATAGGATCCCGATAAACCAACGTCATATTAGTTTCCTCACCTCTCACACATCATTTTTATAGACCATATTGTATCTAGATCCTCCGATGGGTTTAGCAGCTAAGGTATGTGATGAGGCCTGTTTAGTGGGTTCGAGCTAGCGAAACTTGTCTCTCGTAATTCCAAAACCCCTTCCTAAAATCATATGTGACGTCATCTGCACATCTTACTACCTGCCCCCTCTTGTTGTGCATGGCCTTATTGTCGTTATTCTATTTGTTGTAGAAACGCCCGGGGGCACTCCTCTACCCAAATCTTGGGCGGAGTTCGAGGGCATTAAAGCGTAAAGCATGGAGGTCGTTTGGTCCAAAAAGCTGGCAAAGTCAAAGGAGGGGAGGGTCCTTCCCGTACCTTTTCCTCTTACCTGTCCTCTGGGAACGTGAGGGGTGCTACCACCACCTTTATCTTCCCCACATCCTTATACACACGATTCTTCTTTGAAGACTGTCGGGAGCCTCCCCAAGAGGCCTCAGTCATCCTCCGAGCAGGATACGTCACAGGACATTCTTGATCTTGTGGCTCCTAAAGGGTCCTCCCAATCCCTTCAGTCAGCTCGAGCTCAGTCTAAGGCAACCGATTCTGATATTGAGGGGCTCCGCCTAAACTTCTTGGGGTCATTTCTGGGTTTCGGTCAACATAGCCTTCATGGTCAGAAGCCCAAGGCTCCAATGACTCTGGTCGTGGAAGAAGAGAATCCTAATTCTCGGGACTGAGCCCAGGGAGAGGTGAATCGGTTGTTGGAATGGTTGTATGCGCATGCGGATCCTGGGAAGGGGGTTGGTCTTCTCCAGCTGCCGGAGGTAGAGTTTTAACTTGCTTGGATGGAAGTTTTGATTTTTCCTCATTCCTGCTTCATGAAATTTTAAGCAATAATTCCAACTATCCTGGGTAACTGGGTTACCTTTATTTTTCCTTTCTTGGGGGCTCACCCCTTTGAAGGAGGTCAGATTATGTGGCCCTCCCGTAGCTTCAAGAGTTCTTTAAATATTACTCCGCACATGAGGTCTTGTCTTGAAGACCTGCTTTAAACTGAGCTAGTTCCTCATTTAACATCCGGTCGTGAATCCCTGCTCTAGAAAGTGCCTTTTACTTTCTTTTTAGAGTCTAACCAGATATTTTTACTCTAACTAGAACTACATACCCGTCTAACAAGCTAGAGTGTTTCGCCAGACATTACTTTTTCCTTTTTGGAGTCAAGCCAGACATTTCTGCTCTAACGAGAGCTCATTTCTCTTCTGGCAAGCTAGAACACTACGCCATACATCACTTTTTCCTTTTTGGAGTCCAGAAAGGCTTTCTTGCTCGGATGAGAGCTCCTTTCCGATATGGAAAGCTAGAGCGCTACGTAAAATATCATTTTTTTCATTTTTGTAGTATACTCATACATTTTTGTTCTGACTAGAGCTGCTTTCCCATCTGGCAAGCTAGAGCGATGCGCCAGACATCATTTTTCCTTTTTGGAGTCTAGCCATGCATTTCTACTATAACTAGAGCTCATCTCTTATCTGGTAAGCTAGAGCGCTACGCCAGACATCATTTTTTCATTTTTGGTCTGTTCTCTGGAGAAAATAGCCTTTATTTTTTATGTTGGGTCCAGATACAATCCTTCACCTCCTTTTTTGTTTATTGATAGTAGACCTTTAGGTGCTCTGCATTCCAAGGGTGTGTCAACACCCGTTCGTCCATGTCCTACAATCGATATGTGTTGGGGCGCACTACCTCTGTTACAAGTAAGGTCATTTCCAGTTGTGCACAAGGGCTCTTACTTTCATGTCTTTCTTTTTTCGTAGGACCAGATAACCCGTTTGAAATCGACACATCTTCATCCTAGAGTTGCCGTATCGTGAGACTACGAGTTGGTGAGCTTCTTTTTATAGATTGGTTTGGTCCCGTAGTTCTTCTAGATCATCCAGGTAGTGCCTTAGCTTGATGGCAATCTGCTACGGGTTGTACCACTAGACTCGGTAAGAGGGTATGTCTGTTTCCATCAATATAACAGCCTCTGTGACGAAAGCTAGTTTGTAGGGGGTTTCTCCTGTTGCTGTTCTTTTTGTGGTCCTATAAGTCCATAGGACATTCTTTAGCTCGTCGACCCACAATCCTTTCATTCCTTCCAGTTTGGTCTTGAGAGTATGCTTGATAGTTTTGTTTACTGTCTCTACCTGTCCATTGGACTGCGGGTGGGCTGTGAAGAGGTGAGGTGCCTGATTCCGAGACGATTGCACATCCACAAGAATCTGGAGTTATCAAATTATGTACCATTGTCTGTGATGATGGTGTGGGGGACGCCAAACCTGCATATCACGTTCTTCCATATGAATTCTGCGGTTTTGTACTCCGTGATGGAGGTTAAAGGCTCTGCCTCTACCCACTCGGTGAAATAGTCGATGACGACAATGACAAACATATTCTGGCCTTTTCCCATTAGTAGGGGACTGATTAAATCCACTCCCCACTAAACAAATGGCCACGGACATGGAATGAAGGTGAGGGGTTGTCGTGGTTGGTGTGGAATGTTACCGATCCCCTGGCATTTATCACATTTTCATACAAAATTCTTGGTATATATGATCATCGTTGGCCAGTAATACCCCTGCCTTTTTAACTTATGGTGCAGCGCCCCGGCACCACTGTGGTTGTCATAAACTTCCTCATGGACCTTCTTCATAACATATAGCGACTCATCGGGTGTGATCCACCTCAGATAGGGATATGAAAATGCCTTTTTTGTATAGAGTCTCATCGATAATTATATAGTTAGCTGACCTCAGGTGGAATTTTCGGGTGACTTTCCTATCGAGTGGTAGAGTTCGATCTCATTAATACTTGAATATGGGGGTGATCGACGATGGGGCCACTATTTCCCTACTGTTTTCTAGCACTTCCTCTCCACTGATGCTCGGGAAGGAGAGAAACTCCACTAGTATCATCCTACTGATCTCGATGTCATAGGCAGAGGCCAACTTAGCCAATTCCATTAGTATTCTAGCTTCGAGATATTTTCTGAGGAAGGCTCGTAATTGGGCCAGAAATCTTGTAATATTGTGCTCAATGTTCTCACACCTTGTTGATCTAGTTGACAATGAGTTGGGAGTTGTTGTAGATCCTCAATGTTCTCACATTCAATGTCCATGCCAACCTCAGCCCCGCGAGCAATGCCTCATACTTCGCTTTATTGTTTGAGGCTTTGAACCCAAAGCGTAGGGCATACTCGATCCGAGATTGATCGGGTGCTAAGAGTAGTATACACGCTCCCGTATTTGCTTCCTCTTCATGGCATGCCATCATCTCTATGATAAAATCTGCTACTACTTTCCCTTTAATAGAAGTTCATGGGATGAACCAGAGGTCAAATTCACTAAGTTCGATGGCCCACTTAGCTATAGGTCCGGAGGTCTCTGGTTTCTGGAGGACTTGCTTGAGTGGGGAGTTTATGAGGATTTGAATGGAATGGGCTTGGAAATATGGATGTAGCCTCTATGCCACAGTAACAAAGGCGAGTGCAATCTTCTCCAAGTTCGGGTAGCATTTTTCTGCCCCACCATGGTCTTGCTAATATAATAGATTGGCTTCTGGATGAGATCCTCCCTGACTCGGACAAGGGTGGCGCTAACAGCCGTTTCAGAGACCACTAGATATAAAGACAACACCTCTCCATACACGAGTTTGTAAAGTAGTGGTGGGGAACTCATGTAGCCTTCCAGGGCCAAGAAGGCCCCCTAACATTCCTCGGTCATCTCGACTTTCTAGCCCAACTTTCTGCCTATGGAACAACCCTGGTGAGGCCAAGTCGAGTAGGAAACCTAGTGCATGATTGGGACTTGGTAAAATTCCATGGCGCGCATCGCGACATCATCAGGATAAATGCCCTCCTTTTATTGGTTTCTGAGAAGCATCCACAAAAAAACCCATATCTTTCTGCTTGAGTCATCAATATCTTAAGCCTCTAAAGGATGTAAAAAGAAGCAGGTCCCTACACTTCAGTATAAACAAACTCTAAATTCTCTACTTTTAATACTCTATCTACTTTTGAAAAAGTAACACTTTTATGTTTTTAAAAAATAGAGCTCTCATACAAGCTATGCTCAAATAGTCTTCAAATATGGTAGCTTTTTCTTTGATAAAAGCACTTTCATTCCCTTTTTGTGCATATACCCAAGTCTATAATGCCACGTACTCGAATTAACCCTAGCATTAGCAACGACAACTGTATCCTTGTAACTATAAGACACATAAAGTCCTTGAGCTATAACCATAGCTCACTTGGTGTCTTTTCATGCACCACCAGCAAAGTCACGCCATGCCCTTCATAATTAAGGTTACCCTGATATTAGATTCCACATCGATTTTGGTACATATCTTACTTTCCAGAGTTTTCATACAAGTCCATTTGACATTTTGAAATGAACGTCACTCACACCAACAATATCTAAATGTTTTCCATCAACCAACAACATAATTTTCTAGAATTTATTGTTGTGTAGTGGTATTGAAAAGAAGCTTTTGAATCTAAAACTCAAGAGCCAATAGGGCATCAACAGATAAAAGTAATGAATTACATACCTCTTCAATTACTGCATTTGCAGCATCCTCTTTCAATGCTTTGAAGTTATTCTTTATGTGGTCAGGCTTCCGCCATTCCAGCACTTCACCTTTCTTTTGGATTTGGATTTACCTTTTTTGTTCCTCGACTTTGACCTACCACTGTCGTGGTTAAAATTCCTCTCATGACCATTGCCTCTAGTTTCACCATTCAGTGTCAAACTTGATGTAGATGTCTCATCTGAATCTATTATGTGAACTTCCCTAACATCATTAAATCTTTACACTGTGCTTCCAATAGAATCACTAATCGCTATCTTCTGGGGCTGGGCTCCCTACTATTCGGTAAAAAGGCCAGTAATATTAAGACACAAATCTCATCACCAAAATCAATCTCAACGAATGACAATTGATTAAGATCATATTGAATTCATTGAGAAGTCTTCCACTTGAGAACCTTCTCCCATCTTCAAATTAAATAACGTTTTCATGAGATGTACCTTATTATTTGCATGCTTATCATACATGTCAAATAGTAACTGCATCAACCCCATTTTGGTCTTCTCTTTTGCAACGTTATGAGCCATTTTCTTTGACAGTTTCAATCGTATGACTCCAGTACCTGTCGGTTAAGGGGCGCCCAATCTGCTACCTATGTCGAATTTGATTTTTTTTCCAGATAGAGGTTAGTGCATCTTTTAACCATAGAGATTATCTTCAATTTTCATTCTTCAGATTACAAATCCACACTGTTGAATTTATCAATTCCATGAACAAGCCCTCCTTTTTCTCTAACCATCACTCTGAATCATTACTGACTATTTTCTATGAACCGTCGTGAATTTAAACAATACTGGTAACAAACTTGTCCGCTAACAAAATAATCACTATTCATGAATTCATTTGATCATGGCGTGAATTCATTGTTCACGTTCATGAATTCATTGTTCACCTTCATGAATTCAATGTACACTTCCGTGAATTCATTGTTCATGTGGCAAAATCATTTTTCACTTCCACAATATCACTATTCACTTCCGTGAAATCATTGTTCTCTACTTCAGAAAATCAATGTTCACGTTAATAGTATCCCCATAGAAAACTGACAAAAAATTGAATTGTCACAGCCTAAGGTCTATAGTTTTTAAGGACTAAACGTTCTAATCCTGTACTAGTGATAGTAATCAAAGAGAAAATGCAACAAAAGAACACACAATATTTTTATAGTGGTTCAATCTCAATGTGAGAGCTACGTCCACTTTAGCCATTACAGGTTTTCATTATATTAAAGAAGAATAAATGTGTACACTGATCTCTCAAGCCTCACACCTTTCTAGGTTTTTAATATACATAAACCGACCGCCTAATCTCTTTTATATAGTGAGGATATTAGGGCAATAAAAAAGAGTTATAAAATACCAAAATATCTTTGAGTATTTAACGCATGTAGCTCCACACTCTAACATTGAATTGTTTAATTGAGTTGAGAATCGAATTACCAACTTTAGATGGTTATAATAGATTCAAGCAAATATGTAAGTATAAGATTTGCAAGTAATTGAAAAACTAGTGATAAAAAATCAAACACAAATATTTTTACATTGTTTGAAAATCCTGCTCGTATACACTTTCCAATGACCCACTAAGGGTTTCAATATCACGATCTTTCGGTACAATCTTCCCCACTCGGTCAAGCTAATGTTGAGGTTTCGCTTATCATTGACAGCTCATTTTACTTTAGACATTTGAAAACTCGTTCGATTGACAGTTGGCTCGATTGAGTTGATTGTCACGGATTCCATCGATAATCCTTTCTACTTGATCAATCGGACCAATCACTTCCTTTCCCAATGTCCCAAATGATTATTTACAATTACCTAGAACTTGTTCACGTATTTGCAGATTCAAATCCCCTATTGTTGGGGATTCTAGAATGAGAGATCTGTTCAGAAGATCTCGATCGTCCATTCTAATAACGGATGGATGAGGTGATAAAGGTACTCTGACACATTTTTTCTTTTTTCTTTTTATTTATATTTAATTTCTCTTCATGTCAGATCTGACCTGTCCATTTTTAGATTGGACGGATCAAAGGTAAATAAATCAAAGGTAAATAAATCATTCTCCTATTCTAAAAGTAGGAGACGGTCCTAAATCCTATATTTGCGCACACAATGTTTCTTATGTCATTAATCATCTCCTAGAAACATAGTTGAACAATCTACTCCATTTTGACTATGAAAAAAGATTGTTTATTGCAAAATATTCACTCCCCTAAATATGTGCAATCTAGTGCCGGTCACATATTATTTCAATCCAGGACTTTCTTTCCCTTGTGCTATCAGTAAAAATGATACAATATTATTGTACTACATTATCACAAGAAACATTTCTACTCCACAAAAATATGTCTCCCTCTATAATTTGATCTAAATCAATCATCTCATGTTTAACCAAGCTTTTTAAAAAACTATCAAAATTTTCTGTAAAAATGTTATTTTTTTACAAGCGCACACATTTGAATGGATTATTATTTATTGATTCCAAATAACTTGGCATACCTAGTTATCGAACCTCATGCTTTTTGAATAATTTTCAAAATTATAGACGGAGACATAATCAACTCATTTTTCTTTTGGCAACTATATGTTTGAATAATTTTCCTCTTATTGAGTAATTTCTCGTATTATTGAACTAAATTATCACCATCGCCTTCTTCTTCACTTTTAGAATCTATGAGATACATTGACAAAAAGATGACCCGTTTTCTTTTGGAAACATCGTTTAAATTCTCCATGAATATCCATTAATGAGTTAGTAATGATCCTACAAATTTTTCTAGTGGTAAAGGGGTTAAGAAATTTTCCTTCTTGATTTTTGGCAACTTTTGCTCTTCCATGATTTTTTGTCTAGTAATTAAGGGTGAATTAGAAGTGCTTTATTGGTGAACACTTAAATGTATTTAAAATATTATTTAAAATCACATTTGTTCGATAAAATGTTGTTGATTGAAGCAAATTTTAGTAGTTAAAAATACTTTACTAAAAATAAATATTCAAGTGTTTTCTATAATATTTAAGAACAAAAATAAACATATTGTCAAGTGATTTACGATGAATATATAATACTTATGTATAAGAATAAAGATCAAATACAAAGAATTAACTAAGAAGATGAAGCAACAATTTGATTTATAACAAGAAGGCAGATGAGTTTTAAGCTTAGTTGCTTTCTCGGTGTAGATGGATTTCTAACTTGGGGCTTTATCTATTTGTAAAGCCATGTACAACTAATTTCCTTATGAGAAGCCACCAAATCTCTCCACATCTGCCTGCAAGTTAACCAAGTCAGGTGGATATTCCAACTAGATTCCATCTAGGTGGTTTTACGTCACTTGATAGAGTCCTCCAAAACAAACATCCATCAAATTAATTTGGTCAAACTCAATTACTCATAATAAAATGATACATGTACATGCAATATGTGGTTAATAATATTAACATATATAAATAAATAATAGCATGCCACACGAATATATGTATATATGCATATGGTGCACCAAAGGATAATGTGAGGTTCTTCTTAAATAAGTGGATTTATCCATCACATAGGGATGTCTCAAAACACAATTAAAGGGATTTTTGCCCACATTTATCCAACATCTCCTAATTGGCCTAAAAGCCAATATATTTCAATCATCTTTTAAGCCCATAGCGAAAACATGTTTCCTGAATTCTTCACATTTTATGGGCTTGATCTAAGAGTCAGCAACCATCTCTTTTGTCGAGATAGAATTCACGAGCAACTCTTCCTTCTGAATTACATCCAAGTTGTAATGATATTGTAGCTCTATATGCTTGCCTCTTGATCCAACTTCTCCATTTCTAATAGTTGCAATTGTTGCTTTGTTATCATAAAATAGAGTTACCTTATTGTGGGTTATATGACTAAGTCTCATATTCTCTCTAAATCTTTTTATCTGGCAGCTTAGGTAGCAACAGTAGCACATGCTATAAATTCAGCTTTCATTGTATAGAGAGCTACAAAACTTTGTTTCTTACTGGCCCATGATATAGCTCCACCTTTAAATGTAAATACATAACCGGATGTTGATTTTCTATCATCCTGATTTCCTACAAAGTCAACATCACAATAGTCAGTAATATTCAAATCTTTATTTTGATATGTTAGCTTTAAATTTTTTGTTCCTTGTACATATCTTAAAATTCTTTTGACAGCTAAATAGTGAGGGATGCAAAGCTCACTTTGGAATATACTAATAAGGCCTACAACATAAGATATGTCTGGTCTTGTGCATAACATAACATACATTAAACTACCAACAACTTGTGTATAAGGTTTATTATCCATTTCTTTCTTCTCATTTTCATTTTTAGGAGCCATTTTCTTAGATAATTTTGTTCCTTTATAAATAGGCAAGTCTACTGCTTTAGAAGATTCCATTTTAAATCTTTTTAATTCTTTATCCAAGTAGGCTTCTTGAGATAGATAAAGTTTCTTCTTTTTTCTATCTCTTATAATCCTAATACCTAACACAAAGGAAGCTTCACCCATATTTTTAATTTCAAATTGAGATTTTAACAACTCTTTTATATCATTCAATAAGCTTAAATCACTTGAAGCTAACAACATATCATCAACATATCAACATATAATGATAAAATCACAAAGCTACTCCCATTATTCTTCCTGTAGATACAATAGTAAAAACTAGTTGAAATAAAATTTAGTTTAGTCAGAGTATTATGAAAAGTATAGTATCATTGTATAGAAGATTGTTTAAGCCCATAAAGGAATTTACCTAATTTGTACATTTTATCTCTCTGATCAAGTACCTCATATCCCTCTAGTTGTTTCATGTATATTTGTTCTATTAAATCATCATTTAAGAAATCCATTTTTACGACGATTTAGTGTAATTCAAGATCCAAATTAGCAACTATGGACATTATAATTCTTATCGAAGTAATTTTAGCCACAGGTGAATAACTTTCTTCAAAATTTATGTCTTATTGTTGAGTAAAACCTTTCGTTATTAATCTTACTTTGTATTTATCAATATTACCGTCTAATTTTAATTTCTTTCTTAAAACTCATTTACCCCAATAGCTTTTCGATCTTTCGGTAAGTCTACAAGTTCTCATACTTTATTTTTATTGATAGATTATATTTCTTCATCCATAGCTTCTATTTCTTCATCCATACCCCAAAACTTGTGTTTGCAAGTTTTTTTTCTTTTGTTATTTCAAATAATTCAACAAGTTTTAAAGTAATAATGTCTTCAAAAAAAAGTAGCGGCTCTACTTTCTATTACTCCCATTAAACCATCATTGTTAAAAATAGCAAATTTATAATCAATAGAGATGTTTCTGGATATCCTATAAAGGTACCTTTAATAGTTTTAGCATCAATTTTTCTTCTTTGATGACTTGGTATGAAGATATTAGCTGAAAAATCCCAACAGCTTGTTTGATAAAATGTTGTTGATTGAAGCATATTTTAGTATTTAAAAATATTTTACTAAAAATAAATATTCAAGTATTTTCTAAAATATTTAAGAACAAAAATAAACATCTTGTCAAGTGATTCATACAAAGATGAATATATAGTTGTTAGTATTAGAACAAAGATAAAATACAAAGAATTAACTAAGAAGATCAAGCAACAATTTGGTTTATAACAAGAAGGCGGATAGGTTTTAAGCTTAGATGCTTTTTCGATGAAGATGGCTTTTTAACATGGGGCTTTATCTATTTATAAAGTCATCTACAACTAATTTCCTTAAGGTACCGTTATTTCTGGCTTTCTGCGTGGTAAACTTATTTTCATACACTATTTTATATTTGTAATAAATATTCTTTTATCATGGTAAAGTTATTTAGTATACTACTTTCCCACAAAAATATATTTTATCAAATAATTTTTTCATCTTACAACACATTTACACATTTTTCAAAATAACTTTTACTTTCTTAAATCCCTATAAAAATACCATTATCTGTTTCAATTATCCTACTTGATTTTGATATTTTATTTTTTTCAAGATCAAAGTCACACAAAAAGTGTCATAAATATCCCGATCCTGGTAGAACCGAAACGGTCATGATACAGATTTTTGAGATTTTTTTCATCTCTTCCGACTCGTCTGCCAACTCGTCTCGGGGTCGTCTCGTGAGATTAAGATGTGCACGTTTATTGAAATGAATGAAATAAAATATTAAGTTTGAATTAATGATAGATAAACTCTTCATATATACAAAATATAAAATCTAAATTATTAGAATACAGATTAATAATATCAACTACTTTTTAAAAAATAAAATTAGTTTTTTCCCTAATATAAAAAGAAACTATAAATAATAAATAATTTTATTACTTTAATATAATTTAGATAATTATTTCAACAATTTTATCAAACTTTCCCACACAATTTTACTCAAGTATCCTACATACTAAACAAGAAAATCATACTTTCCAATAACTTTTTTCAATCAATCATCTGTTACCAAATATTGTAATCTTAATATCTTGTCATCTAACTTTACCACTTAAATTTTTTCAACAACTTAACTTTTTTAGCACTCTTACTTAATCCGTACCAAATAACCCTTAAACAAAACCATCAAATCTCTCCACATCTGCCTGCAAGTTAACCCAGTCAAGTGGATATTCCAACTAGATTCCATCTAGGTGGTTTTAGATCACTTGATAGGGTCCTTCAAAACAAACTTCCATCTAGGTGGTTTTGATGACAAGAAATTCCAAAGACACCCTAGCTAATTTCACAAAAAAAACTCCTAGCTAAGTCTTATGTACCAAGCAACTTTAGAGGATTTACAATATTAGTAAGGTGAGCAAACATTTCACTAATGCATTTATTATCTTCCTAAAAAGCTCATAAGTAGGTGTAAGCATGCTTATTTTTAACATTGTTACTTGATTTGTTTCTCATGTGTTGTCTCAAACATATGACAAATTTCTTCAGCAGAAGTACATTTAGTGATTTTATTTAACTCATTTTTATTTAATGCACAATAAAATATATTAATGACTTTAGCATTCACCTTTGCTCAAAACATCAATAGCGATTATAATAAATAATTGTAAAATTATATATAATGATTTTATAATTATTTTTGCAATGCAGAGGAAAAAGAAGATCCTGACTTACATCAACTGCTGCATTAGGCCTTGATATGCAAGACTATGAGGGACTATACTCAAAGTTCGAAGTCAGTGATTATCTTCTTTGAATAAATTTTATAAGTTGTGACTGTATATTACTAGAAAAGTTAAATTCATCAATACAAAATCTTACTGCAATATAAAGTTATTCTTCTTTTAGTATGCTTATTTGCTTATGAATGTCCGATTGGTGTAATGTTAATGATTTGAGAAAAATTAAGTTCATTTATTACTTAGGTACAGATGGATTGATAAAAATGAAAATGAATGGTCTTATGTTGGGGGCCAACCGAAAGAGATATACTCATTAAATCTATATTATTGATTCATGTCTCAACAGTTCAAATTAACTAAACACAAAAATTAAAAAAATATATTGTGATGTGATTTTTTATGATCAAATTTTAGTTTTTATGATCTAACCAACTGTCTAGATCAGACAAAATACACTCTATTGATCAGAAAGTAAGGAATCTTATTTTAGTACGGAATACAAAAGAATCATAGTAATTAATTTGATCTGAGTTCGTTTTTCTTTCTTCAAAATATAAATAAAATAATAATAATTGGTCCATGAATGCCCTCATAACGAAAAGAGGCTAAATTGCACTAAATTTATGATTATTAAGACTTAATTGACTAAAATAAAAAATAGATAAACTTAGATAAACAAAATCGAGCGACTGTAATTTATCTGTTTTTTTTTCTTTTTCTTTTTAAAAAGTTGAATGAATGCATTGCAAGGTTTAAATACCAGAATTTATCATCACAAAATAACAGTGAATTTCATTGCGCAAACTTGAACTCAATCTTCGAATTGTAAGCTAATCGACAATATTATTTTATTTAAATTTGGATTTTGAATATAAAGGGAAGAAAGGTAAATTTTTGTCTTTAAAAAAGAACTTCATAAAAAAGAAAAAAGAAGAAAAGCATAGTCTTTAAGTAGGAAAAAAATGATGAAATTACCCATGATGAGATGAGTATAATCCAAAGGTCAAAGCACTATAAAAAACAACCGGGCACATCAGAAACTTGGACATCTTTCAAAAAAAAAAAAAAGAAACTTGGACCATTGATATCTTACTTCGCGGTTCACGCGTAGAGGAAATCCCATCAGGGGCGACCTGATAACACATCAACGGCACAAAAATGCAACAGTGATTGGGTGTAATACAGCATGGAGTGGAGTTGATCATGTACTTCCCCCAAACTGTACTACATCTTAGTACATGCCCAGTAATTTTTAAAAATATCTTTTTTTCTTTGTAGTTGTTGTACGTAGTACGTACTAGTCTATACTACCTTAGGCGATGTTTGTACTATTGATCCACAATGGATTGAAGATATGGAAAGAATGCAAAATCAAACCAAATCACGGCAATGTGAAAATGTTGATAAACTCTTTGGAAAAAAAAAACGGTTGTTCCATGATACATGGGAAGTATAGTACAAAGAGTGAAAGAAAGAGAAAAGGTACAAGTTAAATGTGGTTGACAACTTTGTATTTATATACCGAACAACTTATAAATCAAGTCTTAATAGATCAAGTAAATGTATTAGTTATTTGTAGCCTAATTATGAATCATTTAACGATTGCAATGAAATAATCATTGAGAACACTATTTATTTAGGGTTTTTCATGTGATGTGAAATTAGCGATCTAACACTATTATAAAAGGGGGTTAGATAACGGGTAAAACCCGTCATTATAATCTTATATTGGCGGCTGACCGACTTTCATCTATCGGGCTGTCATCTTTATCTTCCCCGTCATTAAAAAATTCCAATTTTTGGCCTTTAATGACGGAGATTGCTCGTCATCTAAAGTCCCACGAAAAGATATTAGATGACCGGGGAATCCCTGTCATCTAAAAATCCTGCAAAAAGGCATTAGATGATCGGGAGTCCCCGTCATTAAAAGATCCCATAATTTTTTTTTAAATGTCATTGAAAGGCAAAAACTGACTTCCCATGACACAAAGTCAGGCCTTTCACCAGGACCCTACACCATATTTCTGCATATAGAAACCATAATATTAAATTACTTAGACTAACATGTCCTTATATAGCCTCAATTCTTATCATATTAACATAATAAACTAAGATCAGCACTATCCTATGAGTCTCAATCAACAATGAGATGTTTCTAGACAGATAACAGACATAGAAAAATGCCTAAGAATTCTGTAAATCCGCATGTGTCAATTAAAACTATAAACCAAATCAAGACTTTATGGCTAATCCAAGTTCATAGAATTAACCAACAACATTCACATTAATCTCATCATCACTAGTAATTGATAAAAATACTTAGTGCTAGCTACATATCACACACAAACAAACCTTGATTTCTAGGTGGCCACCAAAGTTCTAAGTAAAACTACCATAGTCAGTGATCAAACCGAGACACTTACAAGGGAAAAAGGAACAATAACTAAAATCACAAGTACCATTCGAAAGACAATACTTGTTTCAAGTCCTCCTAAAAGAACAAAGCTTTTTCTATCATATATTAGCTTCAAGATCAATGTTTTCAATTATTGTATAATTAACTGATGAGTTGATAGAGAGATCTTAACTTTCAAGTATCCACAATGGTCTCAACTTGTCTTCCATGCAAATTGACTCGGAGTCCACTTCCAGAATATCATTTGTACATAGTAGCAAAGAAACAAATAGAACCAAATCATGGTCTATATATTTTTAATCTTACAACACAAAAGGAAGCAGATATTGAACAAAAGATAATAGGCCAGAGAAATATGGAAAGGGAATCAGTTAATGTAATAGTTTGTAGCTTAGGCATTCATGGACATGTTGGAGTTCAGAGGTGTTTTTTGTCTTTCTTATATTATCTCATACGCTCTATGCACTCTTTAAAATATGAAGAGAAATAATTATTGGTTTTCTCTTTCATTGGTAGCATAATATTTCTCCATGCACTATTAAACAATATTATGCTAATCCATATCTCCTACCTCCTCAATACTAGTTCGCCTCACTTGTTAAAAGCATAAGCACCACACCATTCCAGTACACAATTTACAATAAAGCACATGTTTAGTAGATTACTTTAGTTGCACAAGTAACACAAGGAATTCCCCTCAATTATGTTTGTGTACTGAGGAGATTTTATGTTAAACCATATCTCTTACCTTCTCAATATAGTGCTCAATGACATCATCTACAAGCCTATCAAAGCTAGGGATATAGCCATGAAGACTTTCTGACAGACTAAATCCTGGGTAGTTCAATTCAAAAACACCATAACCACAAGATGCTAACTTCCTTTATATCTTGTACAAAATAGTTTAAGTTCGTATACGATAGAATATTCAATTTTCAAAAACTGGTTTGCAATATATTTTCTCAAGAACTACATGCCTTCAATAAAAAATGTGCAAGTATCTCCATAACCATGTCAAAAATAAACTATTACTTTGGGGATTGGAAGTCAACTTTTTGAGAAATTTTTTAATCCTCTAGAGTTAACCTCATATGATTGTAAGAAAGAATATAAGCCACAACTCAACTTCGATATAGAGACAGGAAACTTCAACTAGAAGCTCCTGAAAGACATTAAACTGTTTACCAGACATTTTACCACTTAGTTTCTTCTTAGATAGGTTGAGAGAAATAACAATGGTGGAGTTTTTGTCACATTTGACAACTAACCAAGTGCAGGCATGGACTTTCCCTGATGCGTTTTCTCTAGAAAGTAGAGTTCAGTCCCTCAAGCTGTCATAATCGTCAATAAGTTCAGATTTTGAGCTAAGAAGTGCCTCTGAGTGGATATCAATAGCTTGTGTGCTACATAAAACATTGAAGGCAAGAAGAAGATACAACTATAAGCATCTGAAACATTTTATTGCAACTCAAAAACAGAAGAAGTGTAGAAAAGAGGTAAGTATTTTAGCCAAATATATTCGAGATACAGTTTTTTACTACAAGATTGATGAGTATTGTAAAAATAAAAGTTTAAAGGACTTTTGGGCATGTACCCACCTAAAGAAACATTGACAAAATTTTCTAAAAGTTCCCTTCAATGACCCAAGTCTCAAATACAGAAACCATATATTCTCTATCACATTATAACTCCTCCAATGAATCTCAACAAATAAACAGAATCAAGTGCAAGACCTAAAGTAGACCAAGCTAGCAGAATAGTAAAAAACATAGTAATTAGCCACGCTCGGAACACAAGGTTGCAAATTACTCCAATATTAACTCCTAGTAACATGCATGGCTCAAATCTAGAAAATATAATATTCAAACCTTACAACCAAATGGAGAAACCAAATAAATCAGAAAACTATAAACCCTAACTCTAAATCTGAACCCTAAATAAATCAGAAAACTCAAAACCCTAACTTAAAATCTAAACCCTAAATCTCAACAAAATTAAAGCAAGAAAATAACACTAAATAAAGATGGCAAAAACTACAAACTCACCATGAGAGAGCGAGAACCGTCGCCAGAGGCTGAGATTCAAGAGAGAAAAATGATCAAAGACGAGTAGTAGAGAGATTGAGAGAGGAGTATCGAGAGAGATTGAGATAGAGAGAGAGATAGAGAGAGAGAGAGAGAGAGAGAGAGAGAGAGAGGTGCAGAGACGAGCTAGAGAGAGAAGTGTAGAGGAAAGCTCGAGAGGGAGAGAAAGAGGGAGAGCATGTTGAGAATGTGAGAGAGTAGGCTGAGAGTGAGATATGAGTTTGAGTTCGTTCTAGAGAGGATTCTTTGAGAGGAGGGATTTTGATTTAGAGAGGATATGAAACATATTAATATTATATAGGTGGCATTTATATAATTAACATAAATGAGTATATATAACTATGACCATGATTATTATACCTGTCATAGTAGATAATACATTATTGACAGCTAATTTTTTCGCTGTGATCTCATCCAAATTATCCTACCCTACTCTATTTTCCTTTTACAGAGTTTAGAGACCTGTCATTATATCATATATGTGGCTGTCATTGTAAGCCAAGACTATAGTAGTGTAGTCTAAGGACAAGTAAGCCTGAGAACGTGAGAATGGTGTAACTAGAAGGGTGAAAGATAAACACCTTAGAATAACCTCAAGAATGGACCTCGAGAATGGTGACAAATGTCTTTAGTGCTTCAATGGTTGAAGAGAACTCAAGTATTGAATATTCTATGGTTTTTTCCTAGGGGAGTGTGAAAGTGATGATCCACATAATGATATAGATAGGGTCAAGTGGAGACCATAAATCTGCCTCTTGTAACGCTATATAAGTCATGTAATAAATGTGACCATGCCAAAAATGTGGCCATACTCATAAAACGAGGATACATTCATAAAATGTGACCATACTCAGAAATAGAAGGCTTGAACTATGCATAACACTCAACTCAGAGGGGTCCTGGCACGCCACCCTCCTTTGGGAGCCCAAAGGTGGGTGAACCACCCAACCCGCAGTCATGCTTCCCCGATGGCGGGTGTATGGACATGCCCACCTTCGGGACCCGAAAGAATTACAATGGGATCTTCCCCCAACAGTTGTGCATCACACGTTTTATTTACTTCTTCATTAAAAGGGGCACATCAAAGGTGCCTAAGGAGGTCATACCCTTAAAGAAGATTTTCGTCTCTTGGTACAACGTAACTTTATCGTGATCCTACCATACCACAGTCCCCAGATTGTTTCCAGACAAGAAATAACCTTCGAGCCTTTATTAGTGAGCTCGAAGGCGAGTTACAACATTTAAATTATAATCTTAACAATGGGCTGACCACTTTTATAAGTCTAGGGGCAGCCCTTACAAGTGTGATCGTTGGGCATGCTGCCATTATACTTAAGAGACATTCCTTACAAACATATTTATTATTTACTCTACATCAATCTCATCATGCCACGTAGGTGCCACCCGGGCTTGTCTCTGGGTGCTACGTGTACATCCTGTCACTTCATTTATGATGACGTGACTCACTATTTACGTTAACCTCATGTTCAAATTTGAAGGCGTAACAATCAAGCTTGGACATATCTATTTTGATTGAGCGTTGCATCCTCTATATCATTTTGTAGACCAAGAGTCCCAATTTATCGTACCAAATGCATCACAAGATTTAATCATCATACCATTAAAATGTCATCATACCCCCCGCTGACTTGATTTTTAAGTAGGAGGGGGAAAGTCATTGAAATGTGTGCCCACCTTTCCATTAATGGGTGTGGAATGGCATGGGCGTTCACCTTCCTAAGGCATGGAAAGGCATGGCCGCGTGCCTTCCCAAGGCGTGGGGAGTGGGAAGGCACTCCCCCCGATTATTTGTACACGTCGGGGTGGGGTGGGGGTGACGTTCTTCACTTCCCCCTCTTGGCTTCTCACTAACTCTCTCTCCCTCATCTCTCTCTACCTCATAATTCCGATACTCTACCCACATGTCATCCCCGTCCAACATCTTTCCTTCTTCCATTTTCCTCAAAAAATCATGGCTCCCAAAAAGACAGTCCTCACATATTCCAAAGACTCCCCTGAACCCAAATGCCCTTCTAAATCATGAGGTATTTCTGATGATTTCGTCTATCCTATAATTCGTGAAATGGAGAGTAGCGTAGAGGTTGACACTCCTCCCGATTCGAGAGTTTTAATGGAGGGTGAGGTGATTTTCTAATGGGGGGTTCTGTTCTACGCTACCGAGGATGACCTGTGGTGATTTCCCAATGTCCATGATCTCCTATGAATGCCACACAATACCCATGACGGGCTGGTTGGAGTGGTGCGAATACGTATTCTCCTTCATGGAGTACGTTACTACTTTGAAAGAGGCGGGTATCTATGAAGCCTTAAGAATCAGTTCGCGCCTCAGTATCCGCTGCAATGTCAATGCTATCGAGGCCTTAGTATTGCATTGAAGCAGGCAGACGCACACGTTTGTCAACAGATGGGGCGAGTTTACACCCATTTTAGAGGATTTCCAAGTGCTAATGTGACTACCATTTTTCAGAGACCACCGACCCCTTTGAGAGCACTGTCACTACTCAGGAGAAGGAGATTTTCAATCTCTTGGGCGAGGGCTTGACAGAATCTCATAAGCCCAACGCCTCTAGAATTCCGGGCAAAAGGGAGAATTTCACTAGATGGCTCTATTATTTCTTCAGAGATGTGGAGCTTATCGCCTTCGTGGTGATGTGGCTGTCTAGATTCATCTTTCAAGTACGTATTTAAGTTGTTTTTTATCTTCTTACTCACATGCACATGTATACACTTAGGCATATGCTTATAGAAAACATCTTCTTTCCGTCAAACTTAGACAATGGATGCCACTGTGAGGCACCATAGTATACCTGCTCATGGCATTTCTCTTACCCTCCTTCGGACGTTCACCTTCACGCCTTCAAACACCCAGGACCACACCTTCGGGACCCACGAACACGCCTTTGGGCTTCACATGGACATGCCTTCAAGCTATCTGTGACACGTCTTCAGGCACCTGTAGACACGCCTCCAGGCTCTACATGGACATGCCTTCGGGCTTTGCATGGCACGCCTTCAGGCATTCGTGGAAATGCCTTAAGGCTCCACATGGACACGCATTCAGACTTTGCTTAGACACGCCTTCGGGCATTGCGCATACATAGTTTTCTTTGTTTGGGACTTGTATGAATTTTCATAGCATTTTTCAATTATCTTTTACACTTTGTAGGGTGGCCCACATACATGATCAGCCCTCGTGTCTTTACCATGGCCATCATACTAGCTTCGGGCAAGAGGATCATTCTGGCTCTTATCTTCTGGGGCAACTTATACTTCATGCTGGACCTTATCCATGGTGACTTGGAGCGTAACTTGGGGCGGTACAAAATCAGCTCTTACCTCAAATGTAACTTGGACCTTTCCTGTAGATGTTTATTTGGGAGAGGTTTCGTATGTGTGCTCCTTCCTAGTATTCGGCCCCCACACATTTTATAGGCTGTATAGATCTGCTAGGGTTAGGGCATGGTCGGGGAGCAAAAGTCCGAAGTGGTAAAGCTTCTCCACTGAAGTCAAAAAATATTTTTTAGATTTAAATTTTGTTCCATTAGTAGAATCAACATGAACGTAAGAAACACAACTAAATACTTTTAGAAAAGAAAGGTTTACGTCTTCAAACCTCCTCTGGTATTCTGCAGTCCAATGGTACTGAAGGTTCCATGCTAATCAGATATGTTGCAGTGTTTATTGCATCATCCCATAACGTCTTTGGTACTACTATATACAATCTCAAACTTCTAGCACATTCAACCAGGGTCATATTCATCATTTCCGCCACACCATTTTGTTGGCGTGCCCATGGAATGGTTTTTAGCATATTGATCTCATTATCAGCACAATATCGCTTCAAACAATAATCAATGTATTCACCACAATTATCAGACCATAAGTATTTTAGCTTACAATTTGTCTCGTTCTCAACCATGGCTCTCCATTTTTAAAGGTATCGAAAACATTATATTTATTTTTCATAAAATAAACCTGTTTATATCGAAAAGTTCAACTGTGAAGCTTTATGCAATCTCACTCTTTCATGAAACTCTCTCTGTCTCAAAATGTGCAAAACACAAACAAAGACCTCCTCATGACGAAGAGAACTGAGGGGTGGTTTCCTCGCCTAAGTGCCTCTGATGCTTAAGTCAGTATCCTGGTATAATTTGGGAAGAGTTTTCCTTAAGGGAGAGTTGCTTACTTTACACTATTGTAGATGGATTATTTATACCTAGAGCCTTTGAGGAAGGATACATGTCGAGGAAGCTTTAATATTGTCACCCAAAGAAGTGTGTCGAAGACGCCTTGGAGATATAGCAATTCTGTCCTGTCATGGTGAGTTGGGGGTGACATTTAATGCCCTTGTCCCTCGAGCTGACACAAAAATCGAGATGACCAGAAGGAAACTCGTCTGACATGAGAGGCGATGACTAGACTCTTAAACCAGGAGATGAATAGAGAGACGCCACCCTTGTCCCTACTTTAGATGTGCAACGATGGTGTTAATGTTGGGTCATCGTTCAGACATCCAGGTCATCAACGCGTACTCCTTTTGTCCCTTACGAGCTCTATCTAGCCCGATCTTTCCTCATCGTGGGTTGGTAAGTCCAGGTAAGGTAGGACGCATGGCGCATGACTGGGACTTGGTGAGGCTCTCATGTTGCGCATCGCGGTATCATCGGGATATGTGCTCTCCTTTTATTGGTTTTCGAGGTGCATCCACCAACAATTTCCCCCAATCGAGGACTCTATGCAGGTCTTATCTACTTAGATCTGAAGACTTCCATGCCCATTCCTAAGTATGTTTTGAATTGCTTGGAGCCTTAGTTGCTTTAATTAACTCATATGAGTGTGACTCGATCCTGTTAGAGTGTCCTCGATGACCAAGTTTTGGCGGCCTAAGTACTTTTTGGGATGAAAGTCATCGCGCGTTGGATCTTGTGCTTATTGAAATTTGAAATTTTCCACCTCTCGAGAGTAGCGACAATGAAGGGGCGTGAGATGGGGCTGAGGACCATGCAATCCTGGCTACTAAAGCATCACTTGTCACATCGACATGTGCGTGGGAGTCGTTTGATTCCTTGATCTTTTCGGTTCGTAGACCGGTGGCTTCCTGACTCTTTGGATTATTTTAATGGTCCTGATCATCGCTTGCTCTGAGGTCTATAAATGAGTGTTTTTCCTCATGTTTACCTTTTGCCCATCTAAGAGAAATGATGCCCCCTAACACTTCCCTTTTTTCCATCGCCTTCTTTTCCTCTCATTTCTTTACATTACTCTACTTGGGTGATTCAGAGAGTTTCTTCAATCTCATGGATTAAAATTCATCGATTGAGGCCACCAATTCTTGTGTCAACCCTTATCACTACATGAGTTAGGACTGGAGTTCCAACTATTGGGGAGCCGATGACTATCCCTCCTCTATGACCGAGAAAGATCTAGTCTGCATTCGGAAGAAGTACCATCAACCAGATTACATCCACCAATGGCTGCCGGAGGTAGGCTAGAGAATCAGCGCCCCACGACATGGAGGGATCAGGCTATACTAGGCGGCTTTGGAAGGTGGGTTGTGCCTCCCCCTGTATCATCTCTTCATGAGATGGTTTTCCTCAATGGAGATAACTCTGGCTCAACTCTAACCTAACTCTTGGAGGGTCCTCTTGGGGTGTTGGGTCTTGTGGGACTTACATTGTGGCGAGGACTTCATGTTGGAGGAATTTAACTTTATGTTCCAACTGAAAACTCCTCCTAAGAAGTCGGTTGATGAAGCTTATTCTCAGACCCCAGGCTGGTATTATATTAGCGGCAGGACCGGAGGAGGGTGTGAAATACTTGTATACTGCATCCCTACTTGGAGTAATGAGTGGAAAGACTATTGGGTTTTGATCTTCGGGTCCTTGGGGCCTTGTCTTGGACATTTGATGATCACATACTCGACGCCTCGAGTCTTCAGAGCTGTAGGTGAGATCGTGACTAAGAGGCAGAAAGCATGTTTTCACCTAACCCTGAAGTTATCATTTTCTTCCCTTTTTTTATGCAGTGCGGAGGCAGAAACCAAAAGAGCTTTCTGCCCATTTCAAAGCCCGAATCCTTAATCTGTCTGGGATCCTAGCAGACCAACGCCACTTTAGTTTCCTTACCTCTCCTCGTCCTTGTTATGGACCAGATTGTACCTAGATCCTCTAGTGGGTTTCGCAGTTGAGGTCGGTGATGAGGCCTGTTTGGCGGGTTCGAGCTCGAAAAACCTTAGCTCTCGTAATTCCAAAACCTCTTCTCAAAACTGTATATGAGGCCATCTACATATCATATTACTTGCCACCTCTTGTTGTGCATGGCCTTATTGTCGTTGTTCTATTTCTTTCAGAAACGGTGTAGCGGCACTCCTCTAAACAAATCTCGGGTGGAGCTCGAGGGCATTAAGGTGTAGAGGTAGGAGGACGTTCGGTCCGAGAAGTTGGGAAATTCAAAGGAGGGGATGGTCCTTCTTGCACCTCTTTCCATTACCCATCCACAGGGAATGTCAGGGATGCTACCAGCACCTTCTTCTTCCCCACTCCTTCTATGCATGCTTCTTCTCTAAAGACCATCAGGAGCCTCCCTAAAAGGGCTTAGTCATCCTCCGAGAAAGGTCTGTCACGAGATGGTCTTGACCTTGTGGATCCTAAAGGGTCCTCCCAATCCCTTTAGTCAGCTCAGGCCCAGTCAGAGGCAACCAGTTTTGAGATCGAGGGGTCGCCGCCTCAACTTTCTGGGGTCGCTTCTCCAGATTTTGATCGGCCTCGCCTTCATGGTTATAAGCGCAAGGCTTCGATCGTGGGAGGAGAGAATCTTAATCCTCGGGACCGTGCCCATGGAGAGGTGAAGAGGTTGCTGGAATGGTGGTCTGCACATGCGAATCTTGGGAAGGGGGATGGTCTGCTCAAGCTACCAGAGTCATAGTTTGGTGATGCCTTTAGGGAGCATACCTCAAACGTAAGCACTGTCTTTTCCTGTACCTTTTATGTCTATCTGTCATTTCCTTACCTACTCATCATTATTTACAAATTCTTGCCTACGAAGCTGTTATGCTTGCACATTTTGGCTGTTGTAGGTCAGCGGTCTTCGTGGTGGTTGGGGCTACTTCGAAGTATGAGACCAAGCTTGCTGTCACGGCTCAGAGGTGTGATTCCATTCATCAGGCCAATGAATAGTTGACGGGGGGAAATCCATGGGCTTTGTATTGCAAAGGGAGGTTAGCGAGTCTTGAGGGAGAGTTGACTCAGGCCAAGGGGTTCATATGGATTTGGAGGCTCGAGTATCTGATCATGATAAGATTTGGAGCCTCCGTCAGTAGAAGAGTGTCATGTTAGAGAAGTCTCAGCTTTAGAAGGAGAAGCTCGCTCAGGCTAAAATTCGAGAGAGGGAGATTACTCGGCAACTGGCCCTGGTGGAGGCTGCTTTACGGGAGATATCCGACCGACGGTTTGGGAATCTTGCGATGGGTGTGGAGGGCGTCAAAGAGTCTCCCGAATTCAAGGTTGCCTTGCTCTTGGAATTCTCCCTGGCTATGACAGCTATAGAGATGAGATCATCGAGGCTCATCCTGAGTGAGACTCTAGCTTCCTCAGCTACCCTCCAGAACCTTCTTCCTGTCCTCAGAGTAATGATTGGTTCATGCAGAGAATTCTCAACCTTCTTATGCTACCCCCGGTCTTCTAGTGTCGGAAGTCGCCTAGGTCGGTCCTGTTGTGGGGGGTGTCCTTTACCTTTAGGTCAAACAGAGGAGGCCCACCCCTCGTCGTTAGAGCTCGCTTAGGATTCCTACCAGCACTTCTGGAGCTTTTATTGTTCATCATTTTTTGTAATTTTTCCTTTTGCATATAATCTTTTCTTCTTCTTTTGAATGAGGATGTGATTTCTTTGACGGCATTGTCTCCTTTCTTGCTTTTGTTATAATACTTGTCGGCCTCAAACTTTTGGTAGGGCTTAAGTTCATGAAGCTTTATTATCGCCGAGTTTTAACTTGCTCTGGATGGAAGTTTTGATTTTTCCTCGTTCCTGGTTCATGAATATTTTAAGCAATAATTCCTACGCTCGACAAAAAAAGAGATAGAGTTTGTCAAGTTAGAGCAAGGAAATAAAATTTTCAATGAGTATGAAGCTACTTTCGCACAATTAACAAAGTTTGCTCCGGATTTGGTGACCACGAAAGAGAGTCGAGCCAGACGTTTTGAGGTTGAAAGTTTGTATCAGGCAAGCAGTGATTTCGTTCGAGCACGCTACCTACAGTGGAGTGGTCAACAAGGCATTACCATAATTCGCCTGAATTGTCAAAAACATAGTGAAAGCAATTCTAAGGGAATCCTTTGAAAGGGGGATAATCAGAAAAGGGAATTTGGAGGTGCAAACGACAAGAAAAATCAACAAGGAAAATAGCCGAGGAAGCCACATATGCTAATTTATCAACTTGCTCACACCATGAATTTTTTAATAACACAAGACTAGAATGTTGCAAAATCTAGAATAAAACACATTACAAAACCTCCAGATTTCAATTTAAATGCCAACCTGAACAAAGACACTAAAAAAATGCCACAGAGACACATATACAATTTAACTAAACTTATTTTCCATTAATATATATATATATATATANATACACGATAATCTCAAATTAACTACCATCTCACATAAGGGTAACTTTCATACCATTTATCAATGAAAGTGATAAAAGAACGACACTGATAGTCGCCATTAGCGAGTAGTAAAATTTTTGCTAACTACCTATATATATATGAACGATAATCCCAATTTAACTACAATCTCACATAAGGCTAACTTCCATACCATTTATGAATGAAAGTGATAAAAGAACGACACTGTTAGTTGCCATTAGCTAGTAGTAAAAATTTTGCTAACTACCCAGTTTAATTTCAGTTCCTAGGCGTTATAGTTTTAACCTTCATTAAGCAATTCACACATTAGAATAAACTAACTACAACAAAAAGAAAAGCTTAAAGACTTATCCGTGAATATTAGACCCACAATTTACAATTCAAGAGATTGATATTGGCCACTGTTTAGATCAGAGGATGTGCGATAAGAATAATTAGGGTAGAATATTGATAATGCACATTTATATAGGTTTCCCCTATTTTTTAAACCCTAATTGTGTGTTATTGGACCAAAAACTAATCCATAAAATATGAATTTAATAACTAATTAACTATAATGGCCAAAGCTAAAAGACAAGGTAAAACAATCCACTAGCATAAAACTTTTGTCAAAAGACTAAAGGGAAAAACAATATACAGTAAAAGAAATATTTTAATTATATATTAACTATTCCCATAATACATGCATAAAAATTCAAGAGCAATAAATATCAATTAATTCACATTTCGTTTAGGCACATTTGAGTCGTTAAGGCTCCTCGAAACGGTTCTCTGTAAAACATCCGATTAATTCATTTCAAACATTAAATCAAATCATAAAGAGGATTAAATAAATAATCATGAAAATTAATTGTAATAACGAATTACTAAACATATAATTAAATGTAGAGTTAGTTGCGGTGTTACAAAACTGATCCAAGTATTCTTTGAAAACACAGTTCATAAGATCCATAAAGGCTGCAGGGGGTCCGTCAACCCAAATGGCATTAAAAGAAAATCATAATGCCCATATCGTATTCAAAATACAGTTTTGTGAATGTCTTCTTCTTTAACTTTCAATTGGTGATACCTAGAACGCAGATCAATCATGGGGAAATAACTTGCACCTTGAAGTTGATTGAACAAATCTTCAATTCTCAATAGTGGGTATCCATTCTTGTTATTTACCTTGCTCAACTCGTGATAGTCGATACACAATCCAATCGTGCCCTTCTTCTTTACAAACAAAACTGGAGCACCCCATGAGAAAAAACTAGGTCGAATAAATCTCTTATCCAATAGTTTCTACAATTGGACTTTCACTTCCTTAATTTCAGTTGGAACTATTCGATAGGGTGCTTTAGATATTAAGGTTGTACCAGATATAAGATCAATAACAAAGTTGATCTCTCTATTCAACCATAGGCCCAGTAGGTCCTCGGGAAACATGTATAAAACTTTCACACGATTAGTATGCTCTACAGAAGGACCTTCTTCTAATAACTCTATCAACGATGCTAAGTACCTCACAAATCCTTTATGTAGAAATCATCAAGCCTTCATAGTTGTGATAAAAGGTTACGAGTTTTTGACTTAGCTCCTACAAAATGAAAACTAGGAAATCCAAGATGTTGAATATAGTACCTCATTTTCATGATAGTCGATAGTGGCATAATGCTTCGATAGCCAAACTATTTCTATGATAATTTCAAAATCATGGATATCAAAGATGATAGGTTGGCAGACAATTCGTGCCCTTCTATCAATAATGATCAGTCCCTGGAAACTCTACTTGCCTCTATAACCTTGTCTGAAGGCGTAGATACTTAAAATGGTGTCTTTAAAAGTACATATGGTTTTCCCCAATTTATGAGGTAACAAAAGCTTTATAAATGAGTGTGTATCACCAGAACCAAATAAAATACAAATAAATATTCCATGTATAAATATAGTAGGGATGTTTCATCGTCCTTTTTAGTCATCACATAAACTCGAGTTTGGTTCTTCTCTTGATCATTGTCATTGTAAAAATCACATTGCATTCCTTAGCGAAGTGACCATGTTTTCCCACACTTGAAACATGAACATGTAACCATGTGACATTCACCAAGGTGTTCCTTGCGACTGTTCTAACATGTGTCTTCCTCGGCTATTTTCCTTGTTAGTTTTTTGTTGTCGTTTCCACCATCAAATTATCCCCCTTCTAGAAAATTCCCTTGAAATCGCTTCTGACACCTATACGAAAGTTTTTTTGGTCTGAGTCTAAACGTTGTGCTATTTCCACTAGTAATTCCTTGTTGACCTCCCCATTGTACGTAACGAGCTTGAACAGATTCACTGTTAGCCTGATGCTAGCTTTCAACCCTTTTTCAAAATGTCTGGCTCAACTCTCTCTCATTTTTCCTACTGAACGCTTTTCCAAAAGTATTGGTTGAAAATGTATTTTTAAACATTTCCCAAGTGAAAGCTTCAGTATTATTTTCATGTTGACTTTAATTAGCAACCATCAATCATAAGCATCTTGTTGTAACATGTAGGAAACATAATCAAGCTTGTCCGTGCCAGTGCACTTCATGATAAGAAATGCCTTTTCTGTCTCAGTAATCCATTTTTAGCATTAAGGGGATCATAGTTCATTCGAATGTTGGTTGCGACAGCTTCTTGAATTCATAAAATTATCCTTGACCACTAGGAAGATGGGTAATATTATGTAGCTGAGTTTGACCAAAAGTAGATAGTGCTTGCATAAACGTCTCCAAAATCAGAGGGGTGCCATGCTAATCGTTCTTTGTCTCATTATCGTTCACCCCAACCGATTCACCATTATTACAATTTTGAGTGTTCATAGGAGACCTTCTAGCAGGTTTTAGTATTTTTTTTGGGTTCACCAAATACGTACTAGGGTTCACCAAATACGTAGTGGGATTCACCAATTACGTAGTGGGGTTCACCAAATACGTACCAAAAAAATAATTCTTGGAAGGGTTCACCAATAACGTAGTGGAGTTCACCAAATACGTACAAAAGAGTAATTCTTAGAGGGGTTCACTAATTACGTACTGGGGTTCACCAATTACGTAGTATGGTTAACCAATTACATACAAAATAATAATTTTTGGAGGGGTTTACCAATTACGTACTGGGGTTCACCAAATACGTACAAAAGAGTAATTCTTGGAGGGGTTCACCAATTACATACTAGGGTTCACCAATTACGTAGTTGGATTCACCAGTTATGAGTGGGGTTCATCAAATACATACAAAAGAATAATTCTTAGAGGGGTTCATCAATTACCTATTGGGGTTCACCAATTATATAGTGGGGTTCACCAATCACGTAGTGAGGTTCACCAAATACATACAAAAGAATAATTCTTGGAGGGGTTCATCAATTACGTACTAGGGTTCACCAATTACGTAGTGGGGTTCACCAAATATGTACAAAAGAATAATTCTTTGAGGGGTTCACAAATTACGTAGTGGGGTTCACCAATTACGTAGTGGGGGTTCACTAATTACGTAGTGGGGTTCGCCAAATACGTAAAAGAACAATTCTTAAAGAGGTTCACCAATAATGTACTAGGGTTCACTGATTACGTACTAGGGTTTACCAATTTATTCTGACGGTTTCTCTAACCAATATCGACGGTTTTGGGGCCAATACCGGTGATTTTGGTGACCAATATCGGCGGTTTTGGTGCCCAATATAGGCAGTGTTTGGCCAATATAGGCAGTGTTTGGCCAATACCGATGGTTTTGGGCCCCATGACAGCGGTTTGGGCCCATTACCGATGGTTTGGGGTTCCTGGCTTTTTTTTCCCTTTTTGGTGGTTTTGTTATTTTTTCGGTGGTTTTACATCAATATAATGGTTTAAGACATTTTATGGCCGTTAAGAGTGTATTATTGATTATGTTGTCATTTTACAATAAGTATCAAGTAAAATAATCTTTCCCCACTATATTTTAGAAGAACACCTCAGAAAATGATTGATTTTGTACGTGAAATATTTTGGTTAACTCCTTGAAGAATGATTAATTTTGTGCGTGAAATATTTTAGTGAACCCCTCGAATAATGATTAATTTTGTACGTCAAATATTTTGGTGAACCCCTCAAAGAATGATTAATTTTTTACATGAAATATTTTGGTGAACCCCTCGAAGAATGATTAATTTTGTACGCGAACTATTTTGGTGAACCCCTCGAAGAATGATAATTTTGTACGTGAAATATTTTGGTGAACCCCTCGAAGAATGATTGGTTTTGTACGTGAAATATTTTGGTGAACCCCTTGAAGAATGATTGATTTTGTACGTGAAATATTTTGGTGAACCTCTCGAAGAATGATTGATTTTGTATGTGAAATTTTTCGGTGAACCCCTCGAAGAATGATTGATTTTGTACGTGAAATATTTTGGTGAATCCCTCGAAGAATGATTAATTTTGTATGTGAAATTTTTCGGTGAACCCCTTCAAGAATTATTAATTTTATACGTGAAATTTTTTGGTGAACCCCTCAAGATTCCCTTTGTATCCCACTACGTAGTGAGCTTCACTAAATACATACAAATTAATAATTCTTGGAGGGTTTCATCAATTACGTAGTGGGGTTCATCAATTACGTAGTGGGGTTCACCAATTACGTAGTGGGATTCTCTAAATACGTACTAATTAATAATTCTTGGAGGGGTTCATCAAATACATAATGAGGTTCACCAATTATATACTGGGATTCATCAAATACGTACAAAATAATAATTCTTGGAAAGGTTCACCAAATACGTACAACCTAATCACCATACCTCATAGGCGAATCACCTATTTTTAGCGCCTAAACGTCATCCTGAATGTGCTAATCGCATCGTCAAAGTCATGCGTTAGTTTTATGCCCCCTAGGCTTTGTGTGAACCAGATTGCTCCAAATGTAATTTAAGGATCACAATAACACAGCATTCATGTGGTGAATATTTTCACGGCATGATAAAAGATCCCTTTTCTACTTAACTGTGTATGTGTTTGCAATGTGGAACAACTCCACGTCTCTCACTTCTTTTACATTTCACAAAGGTCGTGACCAGGATCCTTGATCTCTCTATTTCTTTCTTTTATGTGTTTTGCTTTTAGGTCATTAGTGACCGGCACTAAGAGGGTTCATATGTTTCCATTGTCCGTTTAGTGTTTCCGTTAAGATTTAGGAAACACATAAAATTTCTTTATTTCTTTTTGTATGGAAATACTTTTATTTTTTTATTTATTTTCATTTAGAAAAGTTATTATTATCATTATTATTATTAATAACAACTTATAGTTTAGATACTATTTATATGCTCAAGCAACTAATTACTCCTAATTTATCAAAATAAATAAACAATTATGAGAAATAAATATCAATTACTTTAAATTGAGTCATGTACATTTGAGTTATTAGGGTACCTCAAAGTGTTCATCTGCAAAACGTTAAATTAATTCGTTTCAACATAAAGTCAAATTAGTCATGACAATTTAATGTAATCATCAACAATTAAACTCATAGTGAAATGTAAGGGTAGGTTGTGATGTTACACCTACAATCTCAAAATGTGGGGGTTGGGATTTAATAAACCATTGTATAAAACTCATCTTTTGTCTTAAATAAACTAGGAAAGTGAATCTTTAATAATTTTATATTTTGGCTCTCTCAATCCAAATTTCAATATATTTTGAAGAAAAATAATTTAAGAATAGATTAGAGTTGACATGGGTGGTCAAATATAAACGTTATTGTTATAGCTAATGTGATGTTAAGACTAAAATATTATTAGAATTGTGCCCTAAAAGCATTATATTCTATGTAATATAGATGATTTATTTTATGAAGAATTAATAAGTTGACTTTCTAATATATATATAGAACATGTGAACATTTTTTTAGTAGAAGGTCAACAAGTATTTTGTACTTGATTTATGTAATATAGAGTTTAGCTCATAGGTACAAGATATAAACAGAGAGTTCATTCACTTATAAATATTTAATTTTCACAGTCTAGTGAAACTGAGCACGTTACTAAGAAAAGGTTGTAGTGCATTGACTCTATTATATAGAGTGACTTACCTTGGTCACTAGGTAGATTACCTAGTTAATATGCTAGTGCATTAGAATGCATTGAAAGGACTAATGAATCTAATTTTCTGTCAAGTACTATCAAATGAAAATCAAGAATCATTGCTATTATTTAATGAGTGCTCTCAATCTTGAAGAGAATTATGAGCTCATATTTAATAGCTTAGCTATTTTGATCTATTAAGAATGAGACTCTAAGAGTTAAAATGTTCCGTAGGTTGGATAACTGGGCTATTGGATAGGAAGTTCATAGATTCTCAATAGTAGAATCCATAAAAACTTTTAATTAAGTGAAATAATACATCTTAGGTAATTCATTTATGTGGTTATAGTAAACTAAGCGCTTAATATCTCTAGTAGAGTACTAGAGATTTGATAATATTTTCTTGATGCATCAAGTATGAAATTATCATAATTGGCCGGTAGAATGAATTTGGAACCTAAGGATACTAAGAATTGTATAAATATTAAGTTGATAGTACTTCACCTAATTATACATAGTATTATATTATGGAGGAGCATTACATAATAAATAATAGGTCAACGATCGTTACATCAAGTAATATAAAATACATGTGGAGTTCAATTATGATTTTATAGTGGAGTTAACCGTTATTAATAATTAATAAATTTGATTATGCGCATAATCGGTAGAATTTATTAATTATGTAGCTAAAAGTATTTTTATCATTTTGGTCCCCTTGCTAGCCTCGGATTTAGGTTACGTCGTGACTAGACTTGTTTAATTAACATGTGGCGTTGATATCCTATAGTCAACCAAGTGTTTTAAAAAACTAACTCAGCCTTTTGTTTATTAAGATCAATGATTAATTAAAATTAATTTATTTAATTTTAGTTTATTGAATTTTAATAAAAAAAATTAATTAATTAAAAAAAGGACGGTTAGGATAAATCTTAACTGTCACTTTTCACAAACCATTGCATGGTTTGTGAAAATGTGTGATTTAAATTTAAAAAATGCAAAAGAAATAATTTAGCTCTTCTGCAAAAAATAGTGGCGAACAAAATTGGTGTGAGCAAATTGAAAAACTCAAGTTCTGGGTTTTTTTATTTTAATTGGGAAAGAAGATTTTGTTCTTTAATATTAATTTCGAATACTCACTCGCTCGTGTTCTTGGTTGACAATTCGAGGAATATCAAAGAAGATCACAAGGATTTGATTTTCACGCATCAATATGTATTTATCTATTTTCAATTAATGGTTGTTTCTCCAATTTTTCAAAATTCAATTTTTTCGTTGCGACGATTCTTTCAATTTGTATCAGAACAAGGTTTTGAATTATTCGAGAAATGTATTGTGATATTTAAATCATGATTCTGATTATTTAGATAGTACCCTTGCATAACCTATTAGAGATGTTTGTCTGTATGTCTAAATTATGGGTTATGCAATTTATGGGGCAACCTATGAAGAGGTTGTGTTTTCCCTTCTGTTTTTTTTTTAATTTTACAATAGAATTCATGTAGGCTTTTTTAAAAAAGTGTAGGATTTTTTTTATAAATTATTTTCTTCAAGAGAACAGGATTTGAACCATGAAGCAAGCAAGAAAAAGTGGCAACAATACGAGCACTGCACAACAGTGCCGAAACTGCACTGTACCATTCTGGAATGCACTAGACAGTGCATTCGGCACTACTAGACAGTGCATTCGGCACTACTGGACAGTGCTGAAATTGCACTGTGCAGTACTGAAATGCATTGGACAGTGCATTCAGCGCTGCTGCACAATGTCCCAACAATTTTTCAGCAATGTTTGATGACTTCCGAAGATGATGAGATGAGCACAATGATGGTTTGTGCAGTTCTACACAAGGATAAATCTAATTAGAATTTTGATATTAGTTTTAAGCATTAGAGTTAGGGTTATGCAAGGGTAATTTAAATTGTATTTTGTATTATATTGCCTTGCATGATAATTATGTTCTTAAATGCTTAGATTATTTTATTTGCTTTTATGCTTAGATATCATGATCACATATTTTAGAAGCCACCTAACTCTTTAGGTTTTCAAAAATGAGAAAGTGTTTGTGGTTGCATAAAGAGAAATAAAATATAGCATAGATGGTTAGGGGCATAATTTGTCTAACCCTTGAAGCATGTTATTAAGATTTCATTAGGATAGCAAATTTTTAATTTTAATATTTTACCGGATATTTAATTATGTTATTAAATGGTAAACTTATTAGAATTTAGATGAAATTTGCATCTACCTAGATTAAATACTAATTGAGCATGCTAGAACCTAATCAATTAAGTTACTTAGTAATGTGATAAAAGTTTAAGTTTTTTGGTCCTAATGTTAAACCTTGTCACACTTCGTAACTCACATTAATAATAAAAACTAACCTAAAAAATTAATTCAAGTGGGAGTGAGTTTTCTAAAATTAACCCACGGTCTCCATTGTTGAATCATAGTAACATGTTAGGGTGCATCGTCTTTAATCTTGGGAGTTCTCTAAAGTTGGGTACCTGACACATTGATTACAAGTATGGTTTTTCGAAGGGATTGTTTTGATAAATGTTATAGTGGGAGCAACCTTCCTAAGTTGCGTTATTCACTCAACATGAATCTGAGGGTAAAACAATGGTATACACTTGACTTAACTTTGTGATATCCTTTCTAAGAAGTTCTTGTTACTTAGTATGAGAGATTGAAGAATAGCGGTAGTTAGTATACTAGATATTAATACCAGAATAGTGTTATACTATATATTAGTATCAAATTAGTAACTAACTGAATTGGACTATTCTACCTAACTTATTGTTGCATGTTCTGCCTAAGTAGGGATGTAATGATGAAAGTTGGAATATCGTTGCATATTATTGTATGTTTATTTGAGTTTTTATTTCATGTTGTTAATATGCTAAAGTAGAATGTGCATGTCTGTAATTAAGATTTCATTTATTATTTTTTTCAGTAATTAAACATGCCGAGCCCTCTTACATCTATACTGAAAGAAAACAAGCTTGATGGAACAAATTATGTTAACTGGAAATGTAACTTAGACATTATCTTAACTGCTGAGGGAATCAAGTTTGTCCTAATGGATCCTTGTCCATCACCTCCTACTGAAAGTTCTAGTAATGAGGACAAAGAAGCATATTCGACGTGGAATAGGAAGGATGAGTTGGCTCGTTGTTACATATTGGCTTCAATGTCTGATGTGTTGCAACAATAACATCAATCCATGTCCACTACAGCTGATATTATACACAATCTTCAAGACTTATTTGGAAACTAGGGGCGACCAGCAAAACTGGAAGCCATTAAGGCTCTTATGGATGCTAAAATGACAGTTGGAACTCCTGTGAGGGACCATGTGCTGAAATTAATTGGTCATCTTAACGAGATGGAGATCCTATATGCTGAAATCGATGGGAAAACGCAAATTAATTTGGTATTGGAAACTATGTCGACTTTGTTTAACCAATTTAAGGTAAACTATGTGATGAATAAGCACCAGTGGACCTTGGCTGAGTTGATGAAACAACTTCAGGTGGCGGAGAATATACTGAAAACACAACCTAACATGAATATTACCCAGGCTTCTTCTTCTCTTGGGATTAAGCCTAAACGCAAGAAGATGAAAAAGAAGAAGAAGGCTTCTAAACAAGTGGAACTAAAGAAAAAGAAGAAGGGAAAGAAGGGTAAGGGTAAATGCTTTCATTGTTGTAAGAATGGTTACTAAAAGAAAACTGTGAGCTCCTTCTAGCAAAGAAGAACAAAGGTACGCAGTACATATACATCACCGAGTCGTGTTTAGTTGGTGATTCTACTGGATCCTGGTGTGTAGATTCTGCAACCACTAATCACATGCAATTCTTTGCAGGGGTTCCAGGAAATCAGGATACTAAGTGAAGGGGAATTGCAAGTTGATTTGGAAACTGAGGCACGGGTTTCAGTGGTTTCTGTTGGTGTAGTGACTCTTTATTTTGATAGTTTTAGTAGCATTACTTTATCAAATTGTCTTTATGTACTGAATATTAGATGAAATTTAATTTCAGTTTCTCGTCTTTGTTTGGAAGGATATAGTTTTAATTTTTTAATGTTTTAACTATTAAAAGGAATAAAAATTTCATCTGTTTTGGTACATTGATAGATGGTTTGTATTTCGTTACTCCTAAGAAGTTTATGTTGCATGATATTGACGTTGATAATGGTTCATATATTATCGATAAAAGAAGAAAAGTTTCTCATACTAACGAAACATATATGTGGCACTTACGTCTAGGTCATATCAATCTAAACAGGATCCAAAGACTCATAAGAGATGGACCTCTTACCTCTTTAGATTTAGTGTCCTTACCAGTCTGTGAATCATGTATAGAAGGTAAAATGACCAAGAGGCCTTTCAAGGCAAAAGGACATAGAGCCTCAGAACTATTAGAGTTAGTACATAGTGATCTATGTGGACCAATGAATGTCCAGGCTAGAGGTGGCTTTGAGTATTTTGTCATGTTGACTAACGATTACTCAGGATATGGCTATGTATATCTAATGCATCATAAATCTGAAACCTTTGAGAAATTCAAGGTGTTTAGAGTGGAAGTTGAAAATACATTAAACAAACCGATTAAATTTCTTCGATTAGATCGAGGAGGTGAATATTTCTCTAAAATATTCACGAACTACTTGAAAGAAAATGAGATTATATCTCTAGTCACTGCACCAGGGACACCCTAGTAGAATGGTGTAGCTGAGAGGAGAAACAGAACTCCCTTAAATATGGTACGATTTATGATAAGCTATTCAACTCTCCCCATTTCCTTTTGGGGATATGCCTTGGAGGCAGTTGCATACATTCTAAACCTTGTGACTTCTAAGGCAGTACCCGGGACACCACTAGAACTATGGAATGATATTAAACCTAGTTTACTTCATCTTCATATACGGGGTTGTCTAGCACATGTGCTAAGAGAGAATGCTGCTAAGTTAGAGCCTAGGTCGAAAGTATGTGTTTTTATAGGATATGCAAAAGGAATGAGATGTTATTTGTTTTATAGTACCGAGGAGCAAAAATTTTTTGTAAGTACAAATGTTGTTTCCTTGGAAGATGACCATATAACAAATTTTAAATCTAGAAGCAACATTGTCATAGAAGAGTTACCTGATAAAAGCACTAATGTGCAAAACCAGTCAGAAGAAATTCAGAAAGTTATGGAGAATATGATTAATATAGAGAACGATGGTGAAGTTCTTCCTAATACTACATAGTCGCGTCGTAGTGGGAGGGAAATTCATCCACCTAAAAGATACACGCTCTTGGGAGAGACTTTTGAGGATATCCCTGAAGAGCATGACTTAGATCCCAAGAACTATGTAGAGGCTTTAAATGATGTAGATGGAGGCCAATGGCAAAAAGCAATGAAATCTAAGATGGCTTCCTTGTACTCCGATGGAGTATGGGAGCTTGGAAAAGAACCTGAAGAGATTAAAACCATTGGGTGTAAATGAATTTACAAGTAGAAGCGAGGCATAGATGGGAAGGTATAAAACTTCAAAGCTAGGCTTGTTGTGAAAGTGTATACTCAGAAAGAAAGGATCGACTATGAGGATACCTTTTCACCGGTAGCTATGCTTAAGTCTATAAGGATAATATTATCCATCGCGGCTTATCTTGATTATGAGATTTGGTAAATGGATGTCAAGACAGTATTTCTTAATGGTGATCTTGAAGAAAATATATTTTTATCTCAACCTGAAGGATTCGTTGTTGAGGGTCATGATCACATGGTCTATAAGTTGCACAGGTCCATATATGGACTTAAGCAAGCCTCAAGATCATGGAACATCAAATTTGATCAAGCAATCAAATCATTTTGTTTTGATCAAAACCCTGTTGAACGATGTGTGTACAAGAGGAAGGAAGGAAACATGATTGTTTTCGTGATTCTTTACGTGGATGACATTCTTCTTATCAGAAATGATGCAGGATTAATGTCAAACGTGAAGTTATGGTTGTCTAATAAGTTTGATATGAAGGACTTGGGAGAGGTAGCATATATCATTGGGATTAAGGTCATACGTGATCGTAAATCTAGAAAGATATATTTATCTCAAACTGCGTATATTAATAAGATTCTAAAATGGTTCACGATGCAGGATTCTAAAAAAGGTTTATTACCTTTTAGACATGGGATCCATCTATCCAAGGACCAGTGTCTTAAGACACAAGATGGGATAAGATAACATGAAAACAGTTCCCTATGCTTTGGCAGTGTAAAGTCTTATGTATGCTATGTTATGTACCAGACCAGATATATGTTTTGCAGTAGGCATGTTCAGAAGATATCAATCGAATCCATGACGAGAGCATTGGATAGCAGTAAAGCATATATTCAAGTATCTTAAGAGAATGAAAGATTATATATTTATCTATCATGGTGAGGATCTCATACCCAAAGGGTATACGGATTCAGATTTTGAATCTGATAGAGACTCAAGAAATTCTACCTCGGGATATGTGTTTACTCTAGGAGGCTGAGCAGTCAGTTGGAGGAGTGCAAAACAGAATTGTATTGCGGACTCGGCCATGGAAGCTGAATATGTAGCTAATTCTGAGCTGCAAAGGAAGTTGTCTAGCTACGTAAGTTCTTATCTGAGTTAGAGGTTGACAAGATTGAGAAACTCCGAATCACAATTTACTGTGATAACGCTGGAGCAATCGCGTAATCAAATGAACCTTGAAAGCATTGCGGAGGCAAGCACATAGAGTGGAAGTATCATCTTATTAAGGAGATTGTACAACGAGAAGATATAGTTATCTTTAAGATTGCTTCAGTAGAAAATCTAGTAGACCCATTTACTAAGACTTTAACTACTAGTGTTTTTTAGTCTCATGTAGAGAATATGGGTGTTAGACTTGCATTAGATGTGCTTTATGGAAAGTAGGAGATTGTTAGAATCATGCTCTAAATGCACGAGATTCTATGTAATATTGATGATTTGTTTTATGAAGAATTAATAAATTGACTTTCTAATATATATAGAACATGTGAACATTGTTTTAGTAGAAGGTCCACAAGCATTTTGTACTTAGTTTATGTACTATGGAGTTTAGCTCATAGGTACAAGGTATAAACCGAGAGTTCATTATGACTTGTAAATATTTAATTTTCACGGTCTAGTGAAACTGGACACTTTACTAAGAAAAGACTATAGTACATTGACTCTATTATGTAGAGTGACTTACCTTGGTAACTAGGTAGATTACCTAGTTAATCTGCTAGTGCATTGGAATGCATTGACATGACTAATGAGTTTAATTTTCTGTAAAATACTATCTAATGAAAATCAAAACTCATTGCTATTATTTTATGAGTGTTCTCAATCTTAAAGAGAGTTATGAGCTCATATTTAAGAGTTAACATATTTCGTAGATTGGATGACTAGACTATTGGATAGGGAGTTAATAGATTCTCAATAGTAAAATTCATAGAAAACTTTAATTAAGTGAAATAATACGTCTTAGGTAATTCATTTATGTGATCATAGTAAACTAAGCGCTTAGTATCTCTAGTGGAGTACTAGAGATTAGATAATTTTTACTTGATGCATCAAGTATGAAATTATCATAATTGACCAGTAGAATGAATTTGAAACCTAAAGATACTAAGAAGTGTGTAAATATTATGTCGATAGTACTTCACCTAATTATATATGATATTATATTATAGAGGGGTATTACATAATGAATAATAGGTCAATGATCGTTACATCAAGTAATATAAAATACACCTGGAGTTCAATTATAATTTTATATGGAGTTAATGGTAATTAACAATTAATAAATCTGATTATGCGTATAATCGGTAGAATTTATTAATTATGTAGCTAGAAGTATTTTTATCCTCTTGATCTCATTGCTAGCCTCGGATTTAAGTTACGTCGTTACTCGACTTGTTTAATGAAGAGGTGGCGTGAATACCTTATAGTCAATCAAGTGTTAAAAAGAACTAACTCAATCTTTTATTTATTAAGGTCAATGATTAATTAAAATTCATTTATTTAATTTTAGTTAATTAAATTTAACAAAAAAAATTAAATTAATTAAAGTACGGTTAGGATAAATCCAAACCCTCACTTTTCACAAACCATCCAATGGTTTGTGAAAATGTGTGATTTAGGTTAAAAATTTTGAAAAGAAATAATTTAGCTCTTCTGCAAAAAAATAATGGCGAACAAAATTGGTGTGAGTAAATCGAAAAAGGAAACATTCAAATTCTGGGTTATTTTTTTATTTTAATTGAGAAAGAAGATTTTGTTCTTTAATATGAATTTCGAGTGTCTTGTTTTTTTATTGACGGTTTGAGAAATATCAAAGAAGACTATAAGATTTTAATTTTTACACGTCAAGATGTATTTATCCGTATTCAATTAATGGTTAGTTCTCAAATTTTTTTAGATCTAATTTTTCTTCTGGAACATTGGTTTAGATATCAATCATGAATGACCAACACACTCTTTTGAAATTGTTGAGGAATGCTTTCAGCTCCTTGGTATAAGTGATTAGGTTTTCATCTCGCTCCTGGTCTCTCCTGCAAGACGAAACAAGCAGGTAACTCCTAAATTGGTTCACCAAGGGCGGCACCTGTGAAAGAGCTTCTGAAGATTAAATTAGTATAATGTCTAAATTAAGATAGTTTTATACTTTAGATGATAAATATTCGAATTACCTCCTAAGGATGGAGTTTAATTATTTATAACCTATATAAGGTTAAAGACTTAGAAAGTAGTGTCCAAACTGAACATGTGATATATATTTGTCACGTACATTATTATAGAATGGCTGATCTGGCAGACATTTAATTATCTTAGGGATAAAGAGGTGCCTTGATATATCTTTCTAAGTCTTTAGTATTTCAGAATTAAGTTGGTCTGCCCTAGTTAGTTAATACGCGTTTAATACGCGTATTTTTGGCATTTTCCGTTTTTTTTATGTTTTCTATTTTTTACTGAAAGATACGAAATAATACACGTTTTTTTTACTTCAACCATATAATACATGTTTAATACGGAAATCGTATTAAACGCATATACTAAAATGGCCAAAATCCCCAATTTCCCCATTCTTCGCGAAAGGTCCTGCTCGGCGATGCTCCTGCACTCCTGCTTCTTGCATCCAGGGCTGGACTTCGACGGAGCTTCTCCTTCTCAAATGACCTAGGGCTCGAAGATTCTCACTAATTAGCTTCTCTCTCACTCTCGTTTAAAGACAAAGAAGCTAGGGTTTCATTGATTTCCAGATTTAATTCTCTGGTCTCCTTCACTTCTAAGTTTTAAGTCTTTACATGTCATCCTTTCTCCTTGGCGCCTCTAAAATCTTGTATTTATACTTCTTCTTGGAGACCAAAAGTTTCTCCATTGTTCCCTATGATTGTTTTTTGTGGTTATCTGATTTTCCCTCCAAATTTTTAGTTTTTGATTTGAGGTAATCTGTTCTTAAGTTCATCGATTAAATTTCTTCTAGCAGTTGTACTTTCCTAACTGAGTTTTGACTATTTTAATTTTCTCATCGGTTTTAGGAGTTTCTGTACTGGTTGGAATCAATTAATCTCATGCTGATAAAGAAACTTTAGGAATGATCTAAACTATCTGAATTGAATTTGATTGTTTTAAGATGATAGGTAAATTTTGTTCTGGTTGGAGTTGGACTTCTCTAAATTGAATTTGATTGTAGAAAATTAAACTGAATTGGACTGAATTGGACTGAATTGGACTTGAATTGGACTTTATTAATTATGTTCTGGTTGGAGTTGGACTTCTAAGAGTTTCTGTCAATTCAAATTATGTCCTGTTAATAGGTTTTATTGATTCTATTTCAGATTTTCTGACTTTTGATTATCATGGTGAGGAAAAAAGATAAATTTTGGGATTACGCAGAACAGTCAAATAATCGTTTCAAGTGCAAAGTTTGTGAGAGAGATTTTGCTGGAGGGATTTCTAGAGTAAAGTCTCATTTATCTGGAATTAGTGGTCGTGATATTGATATATGTAGTAAAGTATTGGAGGAGGTTCAAGCTGAAGCGTATTTTTTAATTAGAGATTCAAGTTCTAATTCTAGTAAGAAAAGAAAAAATGATTCGGTTAATAAAAGTAATGAAGGATTGAACGCTTGCTCTTTGGGTCTATCTAATTAGACTCAAACCACAATCCCAGAATTTTCTGCTAAAAAATAGAAGAGCAATGTTGACAAAAAAATTTAATTCTCCTATATTTGTTGGACGCTGGCTAAAAGATAGTCATTATCTTCAGTTTTACAGTGAACCATCTCTATAGATGAGCATAAAAAATTAAGTTAGAACGACCACATGCTAAGGAAAAAAACTATTGATGGTAAGTATAAATTATATTTACCTATTTCAGATTGTTAAAAATAATTTATAAACTAAACCAATGACATAAAAGAATTTTCAATGATTTTTACATATTTATTGTAGATTGGACAATTTTTTTAAGCAAGTTTAAGTAAAATTTGGAAAAATACCATAAACAAACATAAGAAAAAAGTAAAATAAATGAGAAATACTCTTAATGGTTACAAAATAAATAAAATGGTAAATAATAAGTTCATAACTAACTTAAACTTTTTAAATTTAAAAAGTGTCATTTTTTTCATATATACATATGAATGGTCATTCTTACATATGAGTTAATAAAAACAGTCATCTACTATAATTTTCCTAAAGATAATAACTAAACGAGCTGGGTTATTCTGACTATGTTTCTTCTGTGGGCCATTTTTTGAGGTTTGTTCGTGTAAATTAGATGTTAACCCATTAAATAGTACATTTAAATAATTATTCATTAATATTAACAAATAATATGTGAATAAACTACTTGGAGTGTTACTCAACATGAGTTGTGCTATTTGCGCCATCCACATGACAGAAATGGATTAATTGTATTTTGAGAAATATATTTTCATCCCAACTTATACCATCACAAATTTCTAGTGCCTTTTTCATGCAACACGCACTCATTTTCGTTAACAGAAGTAATACACGCGAATATCACGTGCACAGTTTGGTGTTAATTTTGACGGTAAAATGAATTAGAAGGATATCACTTACAAATTTCCAAACTAAAGAGATATAAAAATGAAAGGATATGTTTTTTTTCTAAATTATGCAAACTACAAGGATATATTTTTATTTTATCATACATATAAAAATACATCAAAATGAAAGGATATGTTTTTTTTAAATTATGCAAACTACAAGGATATATTTTTATTTTAGCCTTTAAAAAATGCAATAAGAGGGAATCATGAACAAACTGCTGAAGATTGTCTTCATTTATGGATAAATTAGGATTAGATCATCTCTTTAGGTAGAAAAATTTCTTTCTTTGTTATATTTTTATAAGTCTGCAAATTTCTATGCGATTTTTGTGTTTTTACAAGTTCTGATGTAATTTTTGTATTTTTGCGAGTTCTGATCTAAATATGTGCGATATTGAGATAGTGTGTGATTCTGTGCTAAGTTATTTGAACGGTATATTAATGGCACGACATACACGTGGCAAACTCTCAATTGAACATCAAGCTAAAGACAAATTGAAGCATTAAGAACTGTTGGATGGAGGAAGCAGTTACAAAAAGAATGTTCCAAAAATAGCATAACCTCTCAACAGCTCGATTATATTATAACTTCCACAAAATGGCTCCGCAAAAGGCGCAACGGGAAAACAACATGAAAAGTAATAATTGTAATTTTATGTATAAATAGAGGCTGAGATTACCTCAAAAGACACGATCTAATACAATATACTAAGCTTTCTTAGTTCAATTTTTCCCTACTCATTTCTTATTGCTTAATTTTTTTACGACTGTAAAATTTTCATTACAGTTTGGTGCTTTCATTGAGAGGAATTTAGAAAACTCAATACGGCAAATCAAGATGTCGAGAACTAGATCAAACACAGTTTGTAACGACGAAAATGACGATGATCATGTTGATAAAACCTACACCTCAGATGGAAGTTCAAGGAATGATCTAGACCAAACTGATTGGAATGCAAGAGAATGGAATGTCGTAATAGTGAAGCTCACCATAATGCTTGGCAAACTGTGAAAACCAAAGCACTGAACAGGATAGGCAGGACGCTAGGCGGACTAGCCCCGAAGCAAGCCAAAATGTGCGACAGGAAGATGTTGAGGTCCATTCAAGGGACAACGAGAAAAAAGCAGACGGAGAAACTCATCCATTAGAACATATGACGGAAAATGCTGTAGAATAAATGCTGGAAAGAAGGATGATGGAAATGTGAATGCTAGGAAGTACGGGAAAAACGGACATGGAATCACTCACAAGTTCACATTTGAGTCTTGAAGTACTCGCCGTTCCATTCCCGGAAAAGTTCATAGCCCCTAAATTCAAGTGTTACGAAGGAAAAACTGATCTTATAGATCACCTCAGGTGATTTAAGCAAGTAATGGCTTTATATCAGAATGAGGATGAACTCATGTTCAGGATGTTTTCAACCAGTCTGGACGGCGGTGCTTTAAAGTGGTATCACTCTCATCCTTATTCAATTAGTAATTTTACCACCATGTCATTTGTTTTTCTAGAACGATACTCCACACGCCAATTGGTCATGGAAGATTCATAATATCTCTTGACCATATCAATCAAAAAGGGACAATCGTTGTGAGAATATACACAATGATTTAAAGACGAGATGGCCAAGGTGGAAAACTACGATGATCGAGTAGCGAGGTTGGCTTTCAGACGATTTGACTCAAACTCTCCACTATTCAATGATTTGTTGAAAGTGAAGCCGTCGTCAATGGCGAAAAAATTTCAACGGGTTCAAACTTATATTACTCTAGAAGAAGAAAAGAAATGCATGATGAAATTATCTGAACAGAGAATGGAAGAACAACAAAAAGCTTATCAAAGTCCTGGTTCAGGCAAGAAAAGAATAGAAAGAACGGGGATGAGTGACAGACGAAATACATACAAACGAGAAGGCACTGAGAAACGAGGAAGTATAACATAAAGAGTCCACCCTAGAGACAAAGTCTATATGGCGCTCACAATAATCATGAATCAAATCCTTAATGAGATAAAAAATAAACCATGGTTAAATAGACCAGCCTCATTGGCGAAAGAGTCGAGTAGTAGAGACAAGGATAAATATTGTCTGTTCAACAGAAACTATGCGCATCTTGCCAAAGATTACCTCTAGCTCAAAGATTATATCGAAGAGCTCGTAAGGGAAGGCTACCTTCAACAATATGTTTAGAAAGAATAACAGAAGCAAGTACCAGAAAAGGAGATTCCAGACAAATGAAAGCAACCTCTTCGAATTGTGGACACTATAATTGTGTTAATAGAATATGGAGGAATCACCATAAATGAAAGGAAAATATAGTCCAAGAAGCCTACTTGGAGTGAGCATTAGGAATGGGGAAGCACATCAGACAACAACAGAAATCCACCACTAATATTTTATGATCTAGATTTGGAAGAACACGGTGGACAACAAAATGACATCTTGGTAATCACTATTCAGGTTGGAAATTGCCTCCTAAGGCGGGTATTGGCAGATGACAGAAGTATTGCAAATATTCTTTATTGTTCGATGTTGGAAAAAATATCTATGGGAAATCCAAAGTTGCAAGGCCCGTCACAACCGTTGATCGGATTTAGTGGAGCAATTAGTTACTTGGAAGGAATAATAATGTTCCACGTGAATGCAGATCCCTTCAATCATTTCATAGAGTTTGTGGTTCTCAACACACCATCTTCATACAACGTCATTCTAGAAAGAACATGGCTACATAAAATGAAAGTCGTTTCATTCACATACAATCAAGAACTAAGGACAGAAGTCAAAAGGAAAAAAGGTTAGGTGCCTAACTCAAAGAAACAAAAAAAGAAGAGTTGAGAAATTTTCTAAGAAAAAACAAAGACAATTTTGCGAATACAGCACAAGAGATGTCAGGTATTCCAGCGGAGATTATTTATCATAAATTAAATATTAGCCCTTTTATTAAATTTGTGAAACAGAAAAAAGGAAGTTTTACTTGGGAGTAGCTTACCAATATGGTAATGGTGAATAAGAAAAATGAAGAATCTACGTAGACTTCACATATCTAAACAAGGCATGCCTGAAAGACGACTATCTATTATCGAGGATAGATTAAATGGTGGATGCAACATCTGGCTATAAGTTCCTCAGCTTCATGGATGCTTATTCAGGATATAATTAGGTAAAAATGTTCCAACATGATCAAGAGAAAACCTTTTTCATAAGTGAACAATGTACTTTGTGTTATAAAGTGATGCCTTTGATTGAAAAATGTAGGTGCAACTTATCAAATCCTCATGAATAAAATCTTCCGCGAACATATTGGGACAATAATGGAAGTTTGCGTGGATGACATCCTGGTCAAAAGCAAGAAACAGAAAGGCCATATAATAGATCTGGATAAAGCCTCTTCATTCCTAAGGGGAAGTTACATGAAGCTAAATCCTAAAAAATTTACTTTTGGAGTCGTAGCAGAAAAATTCTTGGGTCATTTGGTGACACAACAAGGGATCAAGATCAATCCAGGTCAAGTGAGGGCCATCATGGAAATGAAGTCCCCAAGAAACGTCAAAGAAGTATAGAGTCTGACAGGAAAGTTAGCAGTTTTGAATAGATTCCTTTCAAGGTCAATAGACAAGTGTAAACCATTCTTTATGAAGCTCAAAAAGGATTCTGTCGACAATTAGGATGAAGAATGTAAGGACGCCTTCAATAAAATTAAATAATATTTAGCGCTGCCACCATTACTGTCAAAACCACTTCCTGGTGAGGAATTACTTTTGAACGTGGTAGTCTAATAGAGGGCAGTAAGTGTCGTCCTGATTAGAGAAGAGGACAAAAAGAAAAAACCTTTGTACTTCGTCAGCAAAAGTCTTTTGGTAGCGAAAGTATGGTATAAAAGAAAACAAACATTAATATTAGCGGTTGTTATCACAGCAAGGAAGTTGAAGTCATATTTTCAGGCTCATACGATCAAGGTGTTAACAGATTCACCTACCAGAAGCTTATTACATTCCTTGGTGATAAGAGGAAGGATGGAGAAATGGGGAATTGAATTGGGACAGTACAAGATTCGTTACGAACCCAAGACATCGATAAAAAAGGCTAGTATTGGCAGATTTTATGACGAATTTCACTCATGATGAAGAAAACATGAACGGGAATGTTCTAACAAAAACTGAAGATAGCTCCTGGATATTATTTGTAGATGGTGCTTCAAATATTCAAGGAGCGAGAGCAGGAATTGTGATAACAACTCTGTCCAGAGAAATATTGGAGCATTCAATTTCTTTTGGATTCGATGCTTCAAACAATGAAACATATGTTCCTGGTTGTCGTTGATGTAAAAGTCGAGATGGAACCTAGCTGTGAAGATGATATAATCCATTACTTAACAAGCAGAGAATTACCAAAAGACAAACTCTTGGGAAGGAAAATTCAACAGCAAAGTGCAAGGTATTCATTAATTAACGAGATATTATATCTTATATCATTATCAAGTCCATATCTAAAGTGTTGAAAACCAAGGGAAGCTTAGAATGTGCTATTACACTAGTGGAAGATCACTAGTTCACAAAATACTGAATGAGGGGTGTTACTCGCTTAAAATGCATCAGGATGCAAAGCAATATGCAAAGAAATGCGACAAGTATCAACGCTTTACTCCCGTAGTAAAAATGGCACATGTTGAGCTTACTAAGCCCCTGGCTATTCATGTAGTGGGCCTTAGATACAGTAGGACCACTCCCCATGGTGTCTGCACAGAAGCAGTTCTTACTGGTTGCAATGGATTATTTCAGGAAGTGATTGAAGTGGAAGCATATGCTAGGATCTGAGAGTATGAGGTAAAAGGATCTATCTAGAAAAATATTGTGTATAGGTACGAGATTCCTCGAATATATGTTTCTGACAATGGGTTACAATTCACGGGCAACGTAGTTAAAGCCTTTTGGGAAGGACTCTGAATAAAAAATTGGTCTTCAACAACATACTATTCGCAAGGGAACGATCAAGAGGTAAGGTCTAACCCAACAATTCTAGAAAGTCTAAAGAAACGTTTAGAATTGGTAAGAGAAACTCTTCTCGCACTGGCGTATGGAAAAGAAGTCATTATACCAGTCAAAATAGGAAGTCCAACCATAAAATCAAGCTTAACGAATCACAAAATTTTGAATTAATGAAAGAAAATCTGGACTTCCTTGAAGAGATAAGGGAAATTACCCTCATTCCAATGGCCAACTATAATTAGAAAAGGTCTTATATTTTAAAAAGGATTAGAAGACGGGGATTTCAGAAAGAAGACATTGTATTGAAAAAGATATTCCAAACGAAAGGGAAGTTAGGACCGAATTGGGAAAGACCTTACATTGTGAGCAAAGTTGGAGACAGCAAATATTATTTTCTCATAACAGAAGATGGTCTGGACTTAGCAAAACCATGGAATTTCGTCCATTTGAAGAAATACTATGTATGACATGTACAAGAATTATTATATTTGCTAGTGAATATTTTCCCGTGGTTTTTTCTCATTAGGGATTTTTCACGTAAAAATTTGTTCCTTGCCTCTTAGCATTTATAAACAGAAATTCAGGGTCATGGCTCTACAATGAGTCTAAGTTCTCGAGAACGGACTGCACTACAATGGGCATCCGTTCTCTAAAGAAAAATCGGGGCTATGGCTTTACAATGAGCCTAAGTCCTTGAGAACGGACTGTACTACATGGGCATCTGCTTCTATAAAGGAAACTCAGGATCATGGCTCTATAACAAGCTTAAGTCCTTGAGAATGGATTGTACTACAATGTGCATCTATTTTCTAAAGGAAATCATAAAACTATGCCTCCAAAACGGATTACAATGAAACAAAGAAAAATTTTCCAAGTCCTTTTAAGGGAAAAATTGATGAAACAGGTGGATTTCCACAGTTTTAAGTAGGGAAAACAAAATCACAAGACTAGTTTCAAGCATGGAAAATAAAATCACAAGCTAAGTCTTTGGAAGTGGATTGGTAAATACTAAATAAGTACTCGATAGTGAAGGGAAAACATTAATTTCATTACTTCAAATATGGAATTACATAAAAAAACAAAAAAATGAAGGAAGAAAGAGAAAAGAAGAAGGAAAAATGAGCCCAGGTCGAGGAAACTTACTAAAAATGTCCCACCTACGGGGGATAATCCAATGGCCTTCACCCCTCTAATTTCCCCTGGCATTTAAAATATCTCTCTCATTTATCTCTATTAGGGAGATCTTTGATAAGGGCCCTCCTTTTGTCTATTCTAGGGGTTAATTAGTAGTTCTCCTCCAAAGATTTAACAAAATAGGTCAAATGGAGTTCGGTTAAGCCTAGACCTAGATTCTAGAACCTATTTAGAGGCTCAAAGAAGAGGATAATCCTATATGTGTTTTGGGTAAATTAGGAAGGAGCTAAACTGTAATGTTGAAAAAAATCCTGAAAAATGGGAGACAGAGAAATTTGAAACCTAGAGCTATGTAGATGGGGTGAAAAGTTATTTTAGCAGGAGGCTTACAATGAATTCCCATGGCTCTGTTCTCACTAAGAAAACATTGCACATCTGAAGAATGGCATGTAGATAAATTCGAACAAATTCCCTAAACTCAGCTTCGTTTCTGACCCTAGGGATCGAGTGTGAGAAAATGGTTTCCTCAGCCATGTTTCTAAGGAACAGGAAAGAAGAAGAAAAGAGAATATTGAGAAAATGAGAGAAAACTTAGGACAAAGGAAAGATATGGGCAAAGATGAAGATAAGGCTCCTATGAATAGAGCACATACTTGAAATAAAGAGTTAATACGTTCAAATCTCAAAATAAGGAATGATGAGACAAGGTGAAAAGGCGCGCTAAAATAAAAAGATGTGAGAACGGAACATGAATCGAACAAACACAACCTGAACGGTCGCGATAGGAATATTCATTACCTGACACATTCATTATAAAAGAAAAGCATCTGGGGAAACGTGTATGACAAGCTACGTATCTCCAAACACCATTGAAAGACGTAATGATAAAAGGTATTCAACTTTTTGAAACAAGCACATTAATGGCACGACATACACATGGCAGACTCTCAATCGAACATCAAGCTAAATACAAATTGAAGCACTAAGAATCGTTGGATAGAGGAAGCAGTTGCAAAAAAGAATGTTCCAGATGTAGCATAACCCCTCTAACGGCTCAACTACGTATCATAACTTCACAAAACGACTCCGCATAAGAATTTTTGCCTAGGGTTTGAATGAAAAAGACAAAGAAAAGGTGAAATGGGAGTGGGCTACCTAATTAATCAGTAACCCACTCTTAATAGAATTTAGGTAGCCCACTCCCATTTCCCTCATTTATGTCTCTCTCTCCCTCCCCACAATTGTCATCTTCCTCGATGAAGCACCCAAAGCTCAAATTCAGACTCACTGCCTCAGCTGCGCTCTCTCTCTCTCTCTTTCTCTCTATCTCTCTCTCTATCTCGTGTTATGCTCTCTCTCTCTCTCTCATGTTATGCTCTCTCTCCCTCCATGACAAATCTCAGGTGAAGCTTAAGATTTTGGCTTGTCCTTCAAATCGAGTCCTTTTTTGCCTTTTATAGGAGATTCTAGTTGCATCCTTTAGATATGTCATAAGCTTCACCTTCTCCTTCGACTTCAACCTAAAATCTAGGGCACGCTCTCACTCTCTCTGTTGCGAAATAGGTGAGCTCGACCCTAAGTTCACAATTTAGTTATAGATCTAGAATTTTATGTGAATTTACTTAAATACTTTCTCTGATTTCTAATTCATGAAGCAAAATTAGAATTTTTTGAGTTATGTTGTATATGAGATTTTCATGTTGATCTATGATTTTTTTGATCTTTTGGCAATTTTGTTGTTCAGAAGCATCTTAACCACTGAAACAAACCTCCTATGGAAAAGCATTGGGGTAATTTCTTTCTCTTCTTATGCTTTGTTTTTATCATTTTAGCTTCTCCAATATATTTATTCTGCTATCTCATGCCAAGTGAGTAAAATTTTACTGCTAAGAAGATGATTTGGTTGGTTTTAAGCTTAAGAAGGATAAAAAGAGCTTGATGAAGTGAGTTCGGTCTTGAAGGCACACATGGGTTTTTGGTGAAAGATTTTGTAATTAAGGTAAGATTTTTAGTTTATTGTATAATGTTAGCTTCTTTCACATATGAAATCAATTTTTCATAATAAACAAATCTCGATGGTGATGTATCTTGGATTGAACTAAATGTTGCTCAATTTTAGTTCGCTTATTTACTTTCTGATGCTCATTGATCGTCCATATCTGATAGCAACCGAGGGAATAGCTCCTAAGATTTTTTTTGTTTTGTTTTGCCTAGGATGTCTGTATTTATTATATTGCATCTTTCATTGTTGTTTAATCTAAGATTCTAAAACTGGATGTTAATATTGACTTCTTTGGTTTTTAGGATTATTTAAAGGGCTTTCCATGTAAGTCATTGCTAGTTTTTCTTATATACATAATCATCGGTTGATTTATGATTTTTAGGGTTTCTGAAAGGGTCGAGGAATGTTGCTTTTGGGATAGTAAAGGGTGCAGATATGGTCCTCCCTATGAATGGCAAAGGGTGCAGATAGGTTGTGAACATTTATGCACTAGTTTTACTCTTTAACGAAAGTTTATAAATAAGTATGTGATGGTTTCTCACCCTTTTTGTTGGTTTTGTTAAGTACTTTTAAATGGATGTTACAGAGTTCCTTAGGTCTATTACAAGGGTCGTCAGGGGGGATTTCTATATTTCCTCAGTCTTGGGAATTTTGTGATTGTTCTTAGTGATCTAAAATCAGATTTTTGGTTTGCTTTGGTTTTGATATGATATTTTGTTCTTGATGAAGATGCTTTTTGATTTCGGTTGATTATGGTTGGTTTATAGAGTCTCACCTCTAGACTGTTCTTTTTGAAAATATAGTTGTGCTCTGTAATTTATATAATTGTGGATTTGAAACGATTCACTTATGTTTTGTACCACTTGATATGGACTTTAGAAGATGATGAGTCAATTTTGTGTTGATTAGATGTGAGTTATTTTTTAGTTAGATTAAAAGAAGATGATGAGTCTGTTTTATGCTGATTAGTTGTGAGTTATTTATAGGATAGTTGATTCTTCTCTTTTAGTTTATGACAATGTAATATGATGGTCTGCTTTGTGCTAAATTTTGTTTTGCATTTTGATTTCATTCAATTATAAAAGTTCATCCTTACTTTTTTCAGGTGAAACCTCCTAATTATTGGTCATCAATAGGGAAGACTTGTTGGCATTTGCAAAGTTGCTAGTTATATACTTCTGGATTTTGAACTCGTATCAGAATTTCTTTCTCAACTACAGAATATTATAGTTGGAAGTAGATATTACTTGAGATCAGTCTACTTTCATAAAAACAATATTATTTTTAGATGTATGTTTGTTATTAGATGAATACATAATGTACATGTTATCATTTTCTTATAATACTATTGTACATGTTATCCTTCAAGCAATCAAATAAAAGGGAAAGTCCTACTTTAGAGAGAACTAATGAATGTCGTTTTTTATATGATTATAGAGATTATGACATTTATAGAGTTTTAACTAGCTTACCTACGTGGTGGAAGTTTACTAATATGATTCTTTTAACATGATAAATTCTGAAAAACCTTGGAGAAGAGCATGTTGGAACTAGATCAACTAAGTTTCTTGCATTTTTTAAATTCTTTACACATCATCTTTATCATCTATTAAGATTATTGATATATGTCCCTTCCAATTAATTCGTCATCTAAAATAGTCATTGCATAAAGCTTATTAGTAACATAGTAGGGGTAGATGTATACAAGAACATAACATTAGTATGACATTTTAACATTTTTACTAGATGATGTCCAATTTATTATAAATTAGTATCAGGGATAGTCATGATAAGAAGACATAGTAACATATATTTCAGATGGCTAACATAAATGTTAACGTGAAGAAGGCACAAAAGGGTTTCTTTGTATAGTTGTAAGTAATTAATAAGATCATCAATTTAATGTTACATATTTTCATATAAATTATGGCAATGTTAATGTGGTTGTTTAAAACTAAAATAATACGAAATAATGTGCTAAAATGAGGGCGGCAGATGAAAATATTAATGGTCATGAAGTAAGTATGTTTAAACAAATATTACATTACAACATCGAGTTGATAAATTTTGATTGCAGTTTAAGTGAGTTTCTAATATGCATATACGAAAAGATCTAGCTTTAAAGTGGAAAAGTATGATGAAGGAAGCCAAACACAATTATTTGAAGGAAAATGAACTCCATGCCATTGAAAGCGGAGCGGAATAACCTGATCCTAGTCATCCGAGAATGCTTGCTTTTAAACAGAAGTTGCTTACACGTTGTACACCCAAGAAATTTACGGATCTTGTTGCAAATTTTGATGAGGAGAAGAGGAGAGCGGTCGTGGTGATGGGATTCAAATAATTGTTGCATATAAAATGTCACAAGCTGAAGAAGAACTTCTTGCAGCAAATGTTAGGTTGCTTCGATCCAGCCACCTGCACGTTGAATGTCCACGGGTCGACATTCAAAGTCACCGCAGATTATGTGACTTCTATACTGGGCATCTTTGATGGTGGGCAGGAGATCAAATTTGATAGTAATGTGAAAGAGATAAAATATCTAAAGGCGAAGTGGGTGAATGCCAAAGGTGATATTTCACTAAACGCCTGGTCAAAATTCTTGATTGAGGAGTCTGACGGTAACTGTTGGAGGCAAGCCTTTCTTATGTACACTATCGGGGGTTTTTTATCTCTCCTTGATCAAAACCTATCGTCATTCATTTACGGTTGCACATTGTGAAGTCACCCATGACCATCCAATAGAAGAATTGGGCTTATGCCTATTTTAAATATTTTATGGATAGTGTCACGTGGTATCAAAACAACCACCACCATAGCATTACCAGATGCTTGCTATTTATACATGTAATATATTTAGTGTAAATTGGTATTACTTTCGCATTATAGCATACGTATATTTACTAATAAGTTCATTTTCATGCAGCTATTTTATCTACAGAAGTTGGCATGTGCTGCCAACTATGTTGACTTGAACCAACCTTCACCGCTAAAGTGGAACGAGAGGGTCGGTGCAAAAATGATTTATTTTATAAAATCAAGGGGAGGAGAAGCTTGGCCTAAAAGTTGTGCGGTAAATGTTTTTGAATATTGTAAATTTGGTTGGTCATATTTCCATTTATTACTTATTAGTAATTCACATATATTTGTATTATGTAGACCGATACAATCGCGCAAGCCGTTCTGGGTGACCGTGAGGTTTCTAGAGGACCGTGAGCATAAGCATGTTCGCGAGGACGTGTGTGCAGATCTACTTGAAGAGCATGCTGTCAGCCTAGGTGCTTTAAGTGCACAAGTGATCGCTATTCAGGCGGAGTCCAACTCCATGAGAGTGGATATTTCACAATTAATGGAGGTGCAGAGAAAGATGATGGTCATCCAAGAGAATATGTGCATAACATTGGCGAGTCTTTTGGAACGGGACACTGGTAAGTCTCGAGCCCAAGACGATGAGCCACACGTCTCCCCGACTCAAGGTAAAGAACAAGGAGGATTTGATGAGGATATGAGTCCCTCGCGTGAAGAAGAGCTATCGATCTCTTCATCAACTTTATATAAAGGTTATAATGATGAAAGGTGCATCCAGCTGGATGCTTCAAACAATGTATTCGCTGACCTGCTATTGGTCAAGAAACCATCTATGACTTGAACAACTAAAGGACATTGAAAGGTATTATTCTATTTATCCGTATATCATCTTTTCTATATATATATAACATGTATAATCTAACTATTAATCTACACCTTGTCTGAGTCTACTGAAAGCTAATTCTCGATGCAGTTGCGCAGCACTCGGGAGTAGAAAGATGGTCCTCTACCTAGTTCACCCTATTTGAAGGGTAAACCGACCACTAAATGCAATAAGAAGGTATTTAAAGTGGGTATGTACACGTTGTAGGACCCACTAAAAATGAAAGATGAACGTTTAGTGGAGTATATTTTTTAGAAAAGATTAGAGGATAGGTAGTAGTCACACCAAAATTTGACACACCATCACGACTAAATTTTCATTAAGTTTGTCTTTTATTTATCTTTTGTAGTGAGATTCTCGTTAGACATTTTGACCTCCATGTTAAAGGGAGAGACCTAAAGACTCTCCGTCTAGAAAATTGGCTTGGCTCGGACCTTATAGACTTGCTTATCAGCATTTTGACCTTGGAGGCTCGTCGTGCATCAATGAACAACCAATTATAGTTTCTTCCCATATTCTTTGTTGTGAGTATCTACTACCCAGTATCTTCCTTATTTAGGTATATATGTGCATTGTGTATTATGTTTTTGTTGTGCTACTACAGAGTCAATGTGTTTCAAAACTAGTAGAGCTTCCTAATTTTGTAAGGAAACACAAGATCATGGATAGATAAGCGCCAACGCTTGAGCTAAAAATGACAGCAAAAAAATTTAATGTAATTAAGATATTAAATGTTGACTTAGTATGATTGCATAAATGTATTGTGTAATCTAGATCTGTATTCCGATACACGATGGTCGAGATCATTGGTTTATGGCCAAGATCTCCATCATGGACGAGGAAGTCACTGTATGGGACACCTTGTCAGATGACCGACTTAATGCGGTACGGATCAAAAGGTCAAAAAGATTGTATGTAGTAACCCCATAACTTGTAATTTATCTTATAGCATGTGCGATTTTGACATTGATTACCTTTTTATATTTTGTGAATGAAATTATAGTTAGAAGGTATGGACTTGATAGCTCATAGATTTTTTACCCCCGCCAACAACCTTTTATTCATTCAAAATTGCAAGGTCGCCCCAAGTGGTCACCCAATCAAATGGGTAAGTTCACTGATCGTGAATTCGATTGGGCTTCCTTCACCCTTTAATGATGCACTTTTTATTATCTTTGCAAAAGTGATTGTGGTGTGTGGGTCTTGAGTTATATTGATGACATCAGGGCATGACTTGTTGTCAACTATGGTTCCTAGTTAATTTCTCAGATATTGTTTACATTTTGTTAAACTTGAGAGCTTTGTTTTTTGTTTGTTATAGTTTTAGGTTCTTTTAGTTCTATAATTGGAAATTTTCTGATTCTTCTAGACTTGCTCATTTGTGGCTGTCAATATTGAATTTGTTGAGGTGTATGATAGTTTTGGTGAATATTCAAGCTTTAGAGCTTCTCGTTTTCTGTTTTGTTTTAGTTGGGTACTTTTAGTTATGTAATTGAGATTTTTCTGATTGTTGTGGATTTGCTCATTTGTGGCTGTGATTATTGAATTTGTTGAGGTGTATGATAGTTTAGTGAATGTTCAAACCTTACAACTCTGTTTTTTGTTTTGTTTTAGTTTGGAGTTTGGGTTCTTTCAGTTACCTAATTGAGAATTTTTTTATTGTTTTGGATTTGCTGGTTTATGGTTGTCGTTGTTGAATATGTTAAGGTGTATGATAGTTTGTTGAATATTATGAATATTTTTACAGGAGTATTAATCGCACGATCTTCGGCGTAATATTTTATTGAAGATCGTCAACCATCCTTGGAACATTCTCATATGATATGTTACATGATAGCGTTGATCGATTTTATAATACGAACTCATCTGTCTCGAAGACCCAACTACCACTGAAGACGAGTCCTACTTTAAAGCAAAGGATTGAGAAGAGGAAAAAAATGAAGGGGTGGATAATATTTTATTACATTTTTGTGCTTATTTTTTATGTTCTTGTCAAACACTCGCTCATTTGCTATTTCTGAGAAATTTGGTGAGCTAGAGGTTATTAAAGAAGCCAATAACGATGGTGCAATAACTTTCAAAGAGGGATATCTTCGTACGCTTCAAAATTTATTGCCACGCCATTTTTGTCTTCTTCAATAACCTCTAGCTCATCGAATTTCTTAGAAATGGCAAATGGGCGAGTTTTGGATAGAATTAGGATCATAGGCCTATCTTGGCCGAGCACCCTCCAAGTAGACATTATTGTGTATAGTGAAGATAAATAGATTTTTGTAAGTTATTGTGTACAAGGATGATAAACAGATCTTATATATTATTGTGTACAACCATAAATAAAAGATATTTTTGTAAGTTATCGTGTACAGTGATGATAAATAGATGTTGCAGAATTATTTTGTACAGTTATAAATTAGCAGATTTTGCAGAATTATTGTGTATTATTATAAATAAGCGGGTTTATAAATATTTGTATATTAACATTCTAAAAAACTATGAAAGCAAGTTAATACCACAATGTTTATTTACTGCGGCGGGGGATACAAAAAATTATACAAGTATGAGATGTTTGTATGGTACATAGGGTACCCACTTTGTGTGTTGAATGGTGGTGAGTATGCAAATGGGTCGAATGGGTATGCACCTTGCACATTGAATGTGTACGCACCTTGCGCATTGAATGGGGACGCGTCTTGTCCGGATGCCCCTATCGTGTGTGCACCTTGCACGTTAGATGGTGCTGGATAATCATTATTATCGTCCAACATCGTGGCATGCATAAATTTCAGTAATTATGGACATGCCCGTTTGGTATGTCCAGTGTTCTTACAATGGCCACATCGACGGGTGGTTGGTCGTGCTTTACTCGAGCTAGCACCTTGGTTTCCCTTCGTCTTCATGATTACCGGGTCTTCAACGAGGCCTCTTTTAATCTCTACATCATCCCCATGCTTCACATCATGTTTGTTGGTGACCTTCTCATTCCACAAGGTCTCATATTTTGCACAAAGCATCACAATCTCCATTTTTGCTCGAGTCGACCATTCATTTGACTCTGACACAAAGTGAGCAAGTCTTTTGGCAGTTAGTTGAATCGAATTGTACCGAAGCAATACTGTCTCATCTGTATCCATATGAGAATGGCTTGACCTGGTAGGTAGTATATTACTCTTCACAGTTATCTGCCACTGATCTAGTATGCACATGCATGGGATCTGTTGCATATGTTCTGCTTTCATAATAGTAAACACATGATGACACGATATCCCCACTGATTCAAACTTGCCACAACAACACTTGAGTGTATCAAGTTTTTGGTCTCGTGTCACTATGTGTGAGTCATTCGTGCCCCAAACTCGACCAAAGAATAATTTTGATCATCCCCATCATGTGTCAGAGCACAAAATATAAACGATGCTTCACCCATGATCTTCTTAGGCACACATTTAAATAGTTTTTGTGTGAACACATTTGTCGGTGTTGCTCTAACGCACGTAAGTGAGTCTGAAATGCAGGCATTTCATTTGGTAAATTGAAATCGTCCAACATTTCCTCGTGTCGAATATGTGCCAACTCCCGATCAAATTGTAGCATAAATTCAAATAGTTTAGACCGACGTTCAACGAAGTGGTAGATATATGCGTTCATACATTCAGATCATTGCGCCGTTCTCATGAAAACAAAGAATTTTCCGTGTTGGAAGGCCTTTCCCAACGTTCACACTTCGCATACATCCATTATACCCATTTGTTTTGCCTGAGGTTGAACGACTCTATGAAATGATCCCATTTCTCTTTGAACTCCCCTTCATTAAGTACGTCAAACATGACTCTCTTGAATGCTTGTAGAAAATATGGGTTATCCACGTTTGATTGGGCATTTCATTCGAGATTCCATGCCCAAAGCCGATGATTACGATTGGGGAGGACCATCTTGATTGCTTTACGCATTGCCTTCTCGCCATCTGTAATGACCGATTGAGGCATCTTATTTTTCATGGCATCCAAGAAAGTCCTCAACGCCCAAAAGTTTCATCAACCAATAATGCACAACCAAATATCATGGTGTTGTAGTGATTGTTCACGCCAAAGACAATCACGAGCTGTTTCTTGTATGCATTTGTCCTGTAGCTCTAATCGAACGCCAATGCATCACTGAAACAGTGATAGTCAACTTGGCACGTCGAGTCTACCCAGAACAAATTTTCTAGACGATTATCCGTGTCAATGTTGTATTTGCAATACATATGTGTGTCCATCTCCAATTTTACAGTAAAAAAAGCAATAGCCGCTTCTGTATTAGTTTCGATGACCTACGCTTTTCGCTGATTCTCCATGTTATTGTAAAGATTCGTCCGTAAGAACCCCACATTTTCTTAACCACCTACTTGGTCGACCATGTAATCAAGCACATGGCTTAGCCTTGCACCAAAATTGTACAATCATGTTGCCTAAGTCATGTCCACTTCATTCACTGCTCTATTGGATCGAAGAAAGGCCACATCTTGTGATGAGGCAGTGGGATGGTTGTGCTTAGCTTCAAAATCTTTAAAGACCCATTTTTTTGTCTTCTTTTCCAAGTTCACCCTAAAACAAGCACGGTAATACACCTTTGTCAAGCCTTTTGGTTCTCTCTTGGTGTCCTCTCTGCCCATATATTTTTTCTCATGAATTCCTTCTTTTGAGCAGACTCATCTCCGTAGCACAGTTTCTCCCTCTTTGTTCTTGTGTTTATCGTATTTCTGTACACTGAACCCAACATCAGCTGCATATGTATGGTAAAATATTCGGCCTCTTGTAACGTATCAAAATTTTCACCAATATCATCATCATTTCACAAGTTTGATAATGTGGATGAACCCGGTCGCGTACTCATCTCACCTGGGTTTATGGATACTTCATGATGGCTCATTCTTTGAAGATTCTTAATCTTAAAAAAATTATAGAAAACTAAGCATCAGGATGATTCATATTTGAATATGCTTAATCTTAAAAACATTAATAAAAACTAAACAAACATTACCTTTTCGATATAGCTGATCACTTAGTTAGAGATGAAAATTGGATAATCCAAACAAAGAAAATGAAGGAGCAACTGTATTTGAAGTTTAGAGCACTTGAAACTTAATGAGAATGTGTTTTGTTGAGTGAATATATGATTTTTAAGGATGGTTTACGAAGAGTAATTACTCCTATTAATTACACAACCACCAGACACCACCAACCAAGAAAAAGGTCAAATTAGGCGATTAGGACCCAAACGCTACTTAGTTGGTCCTAATCGCCTACAAGTCAGACAAATCGCCTATCGTAACAGGTATTTGGTGCTAGTTGGTCACGTTTGGGCACCAAACGCCATTATAACAGGCGTTTAGACCGCATCTATCTACACAAGCCAAATGCCTATGTGTCAAGCGTTTGGGGCGCGACCATCAGGCCCCAAACGCCATTCTTAACTGGCAATTCGCCAGTCATGAATGGTGTTTGGGGCCTCCTGATGGCATTTGGACCCTAAACTCCTTTGTGTCAAGCGTTTGGGGTGCAACCATCAGGCCCCAAACTCCATTCTTGACTGGCGATTCGCCAGTCATGAATGGCATTTTGGGCCTCATGATGGGGTCAGGTCCTCAAACGCCTTTGTGTCAAGCATTTGGTCCCAATACTCCCTATTATGTTTGGATAGATTAACAGTTTGTAAGCGCAAGATGAGCCATAACATAAGGGGCGAATCTACTCTTCGTAGAATTTAGTTGGATAGATTAACAGTTTGTATATGTTATCCTTATACATAAAATGTTTAGGATCAAGTTTAAAAATCAATGATACAATAAAAAAACTTAGAATCCAGTTCCAACTTTCAACTTACTCACAATATTAATTGCATATTTATAACCATAATATCTCGAACGTCCGTCATGCAACTTTGACAAATTTAGATTCCAATCCAAACAAACTTAAAATCTAAAAAAACGTAAAATCCAAAAAAAGTGAGAATCCAACATATTTATATCCACAACAAGTTCATATCAACTTTGACAAAACATCACGGTGTAACTTTTCTCTTTTTCGACAAAGTCTAATGTGAATGCTTTGTACGTCTTTCATGTTCTCGTTCCGATTCAGTATCCTCATTAGTATCATCACCATGGTCGTCTTCATCATCATTAACTGAATCTTCACCATTGTCATCAACTTCATCATCATCACTTTCATGCCTACTTGCCTGAGTTTCATACATGTGTAGGCGTCTTTGCAACTACGCCTACAAATGTACATATTCAGTATATTTTGATTTCAAACTAAAAAATTAAAAGGGAAAGATCATAAGTTAAGAGTTTCTTATCCTCTTTTTTCATTGATGCTTTAGCCTTTATCATCTCCTTCATCATCGCCTCATGTGCGCTCAACATTTTCATGAATAACAGCTTGTTAAGACCACCAATCATGCATATCATGCATGCGTGCATGCCGCAGGCACATGTATTATCTGAATTGCACGTTAATATGATATTGAATGACTAAATAATAAATATTAACATCATAACTCACATAATCGACTTCAGCAGATGGAAGACCCCGGACTGGAACGTCATTTGGAATGTCAACAAACTCACTACCACCGTCTGGGAGTGGTAACTAAATCTGCCACGATGGTAGGGGATGTCAGCCACTCTTATATCATCAACAGTCACTCTAGCCGACCCTGATGCTCCTGGTACTGCTGTGACTGTTGTAGTTGCTGGTGTTGCTGCCTATATATAATAGATTACAAAATTACGTTGTATAACAATATGAGTAATCTCCTATATTTTAGAGATGTTTAGCACCTGCGAAGACGAAAATCATAATTGTAAGACAACCACTTTTTTGGAATTTATCATAAGTATATCCACTATCGCCATCTACATCAACGATAAAGTGTGTCACTCTAAAACCTCTAAGACCACCAGGAAGATCATCTTTGATGAATGGTTGATCACATAACATTGAATTTGAGGGTCTGTATGGGATATACGGCGTATTGGTTCCCATACTCTGCCATGAGACGCGCTCACCCAAGTACCATGCTCTTCCAGCAGGTCCTTGCAGCAAGATTCTCATGGTGGTAGGAGGTATACCGTCAATGCAATATTCTGGCAAGCTTGTGCACTGTACCCAAGGGTTCTAATTGATCTGCAAGTTCAAAAATAAATATTTTGTCGGTAAAACATTATTCACACTCGGGATAGGGGGAGATAATAATTAATATAATAAAACACATACCTCATTAGGCCTCACATATCGAAGTTCAACATGGAATTCTTTTAGGCAGTGACCAACATCCCTTGTTCCCAACTCAACATCTATCCAACGTGCTGCTCTCGGGAATGTGTCTAGACCACCCAATGATCTGCACAGTGCCAAACACGGGAAGTACTCACAAGGTCATATCTCCCATGCTCTCCAAAAATCCTTTATCCCTACACTTTTGCCGCTGCATAAAGCGTCCATATTTCAATACAATACAGACAACGTCGAACCACCCCAATTGTACTCATGTATCTCATCTATTTTTTGTAGCTGGGGAGGAAGTTCAAATAAACTTTATTACTCTTGTCGTAAAAAATTGTACTACCCAAAAACACCAGTAGAAAGACTCTTGTCAAAATGTCCTCCTGCTTAGAGTAGTACATTCGTACCTAACATAATTATCAAATATCCATTGATAACTAAGTTTTTTCTCTCCAACCGTCGACAACGGTTTAACAACTAGCTTTTGTAAAGCCTTCTTGTTCTTGTAGAGTTCCAAATCATAGTCTAGTTGTCGACCGTCGACTTTCAGGCCAATTATCGCAACAAAGTCCAATAGGCTCATCATCATTTCACCCACTTCATCTATATGAAAGGTGTGGGTTGTATTCCACCATATCTCGACCATACTTTTCAATACGACACAATCCACCTGCCTTTTTTTCAATAACTAAACTCTGAGTTTAGTTATTTTAAAATAACTAAACCAGGAAGCATCGACATTCCTTGTCACATTTTCATAAAGCCTATTGTACCATCGAGCTACTAGTATAATGTTCCCCAAATCACGAATACCAAGATCATAGAACTTAACCTAAGAAACTAAAATGTAAGTATGACTTAGAGAAAAAGGTGTGTGGAGAAAAATGTATTATAATCCTTATTGTGACATTTCGTCGAACACCTTACGGGTAATAAACATACACTATAATTTTTCATCCAAAACATATATCGCTACCAATAATTATACATTTCAAGAAGAATCACATAAAAAACACTCAATTTTCAAAATGATTCAAATATCTATTTGCTGTTTTAACAATACAAGACAGAACAACCAAATTTTTCGTTAAAGAAACTCACATTTTATCCTTGGATGGGATATAGCATTTCATCGAATATGTTATGGGCATTCATATAAAATAGTATAAACCTCAATATGGCAGTTTATCAAACACCTTATGGACAATGAAAAAATACACCATATAATTCATCATGACATTTCATCGAATACTATACGGGCACTCATGATAATACTATAATTTTCCGTCCAAGACATATATTTCTACCAACAACCATACATTTCTATAATCAATTTGCAGAACGAATCAAGTTATATATTAGGTGTTTTAACAATATAACACATAAAATTCAAAATCTTTAAAGAAAAAACTTACATCTTGTTTGCTTGGGTGAGATATATGCTCCGTTGGAGCAATATGAAGAATAGGGCTACTAAGATTTTGATTCTTTGGTCGAAATCTTTTCACCCCATAACCGATGGCATCGTACAGCCCTTTCAAAATGCTCGAGCTTGAACTTGGTTATGTCGTTACACTCAATGTTCCCTTTGTAACTTTATGCTTTCCTCTAGGCATTATTGGTGAGAAAAAATACAATATTAGAAGGATGTGGGGTTTGGGGTCGCGGGTTGGAGGGATTTGACTCAGGTTTGGCGTGACTTTTGTCTCATGTGTTGCAAAGGATGTGTTCAATGAGAGATTGAGGGTTTGACTTGTGTGTTGCAACAGATTTAGATCGGTTTTGATGGATTTGAGACTATAAAGAGAGATGAAGATAGAGATGAAGAAGAAGGAGAATAAGGTTTCAGTGAAGAGAAATGAAGTGTTGAGAGAGAACGGGAAGGGTGAGTATCGACTTTTTAAGAATAAGGGGAAAGGGGGTTTTGATGTTGCGTAATTTTGATAAGAAATAAGGTTAGATTTGAAATTTAAATTTATAGGGATTAATTAATTAAAACATAAAGTATTATTTTCCAAACATTATGGGGTTATTATTATAAAATAAAAGGTTAAATTTCAAATTTTAATATTTAATTTCAAACTTTTTAGTGGATATGTTTGATGCAACAGTAGAATTTGACCTTAACGGTTATACGTGTTCATCAAACTGATGAATAAGATTTACCGATCATCATAACATCACGACATATAATTATATTTGGTGAAAACTCATTTCGCTCGATACTTGTCACAAAACCACAACAACACTATCAATGATAACTTTTATCGAGTATATGATTACATGATCAATTGTTTTGGGAATCCTTAATTAATCCAATCTGATTTCACAAAATAAGTGAGTATCATGAATGTTTGCTTTGAAATAATGATTTTTTTTCATTAATGATTTTTCCGATGTACGGTAAATAATTATAAAAATATCAATTTTAAGGAAAATTGTGACGAATGACGATTAGAGCCATATAAATGGCGATTAGGAAAAAATAGTGACAATTGGGAGGGGGAATGGCGATCGTCTATTTATACATGACGTTTGGGGACTGAAATAGGCGATTGGAGGCATAAAGCAAGCGCTTGTCTTTGACGATGCAATTAGCACCTCCAGAATGGCGTTTAGGGGATAAAAATATGAGATTTGCCTATTAGGCATGGTAATTAGGTTTTAGGTGTTCACCCAATATGTAGTGGTGCACAACAAATTCTTCACAAGTTCACCAAAATTTAAATTTTTTTCTGAACCCCAGTACGTATTTGGTGAACCCCTCCAAGAATTATTATTTTGTATATATTTGATGAATCTCACTACATAATTGGTGAACCTCACTACGTATTTGGTGAACCCCTCTAAGAATTATTATTTTGTACTTATTTGGTGAACCACACTACGTAATTGGTGAAACTTACTATGTAATTGGTGAACCCCACTACGTATTTGATGAACCCCTCTAAAAATTATTATTTTGTCAATATTTGGTGAACCTCACTATATAATTGGTGAACCTAACTACGTATTTGGTGAACTCCGGTACGTATTTGGTGAACCCCTCCAAGAATTATTATTTTGTATGTATTTGGTGAACCCCACTACGTAATTGATGAATCACACTACGTATTTTGTGAACCTCTCCAAGAATTATTATTGTATAGGTATTTGGTGAACCTCACTACGCATTTGGTGAAACTCAATACGTATTTAGTGAACCCCTCCAAGAATTATTATTTGATATATATTTGGCGAATCTCAGTACGTATTTGGTGAACCTCAGTACGTATTTGGTGAACCCCTCCATGAATTATTATTTTGTACGCATTTGATAAACTTCACTACGTAATTGGTGAACCTCACTACGTATTTGGTGAATCCTAGTACGTATTTGGTGAACTCCACTATGTAATTGGTGAACCTCACTACGTATTTGGTGAACCTTAATACGTATTTGGTGAACCCCTCCAAGAATTATTATTTTGTACGTATTCTGTGAACACCACTACGTAATTGGTGAACCTCATTACGTATTTAGTGAACCCCTCTAAGAATTATTATTTTATACGTATTTAATGAATTTCACTACGTATTTAATGAACCACAATACATATTTAATTAACTCATCTAAGAAAATATATATATTATATGCTAGACTTTGTTTAACCTAAATTATTTAAAAAAATAATCTAGAAGTCACAGATACCAAACATCAAACCGGAAAAATTGTAAAGTTTCCCTCAAGCGCCTCTATACTTTCATAAACTGACAAAAAGAGCGTGGTAAATGTTCATCCTACGTTGGTCCACATGGTAAATCATCCTACGTGGTGCTAAGAAATGTAGGACCCTCATTGTACACTCAACATATGTGATATTAAATTACCCCACTTAGCTATGTGATTTTCATTTTTACAGTTTCACCCTTCTCTTCATCTTCTCTCTCTTCTTTTCCCATCAATCGGACTACTATAATCCATAACTCAGTTGAGTTTTTACTATTTGTTTGTTCCTTATCTATTCTAATAAGAGATTCTAGATATTGGAGTAGAATATTAACTCTGTGGTTTTACAAAAATGCCGTTAGTTAAGATTAAAAGTTTTATATGTTTGTCGCGATACTGCGAATGGGACATTTCTCGATCCGGATCCCTTAATATTGGTTATGAAGTTATTTATTGAATATTTCAAAGTTATTTGTTGTTGAAAGGCATTTAAATAATGTTTGTAAATGTTTAATGCCAGGCTCAAGTTTATCATGGTGGGACTCTGAAATTTGCTCATGTGGGAATATACAAAGGGAGTGATGTGACAGGCATAACAATTTTTTGACATATACTATTTTTCTGTTATAGAAGTGTTTGACATAACTAAGAATCTGGGTTACCTAAACGTAGTTGACATGTTGTTTAAATTCCCCATGAATCTATTGGTGAGGGAATAAAAATACTAAATATGGACATGGATGTCATTAGAATGATTGATCTCATATATCCCTGCAGGCACAAGGAGTGCAACTTTTTTTTGGGGTAGATGAGAAACCAGAAATTGAAGAAGATAATGCACCCTTTGCACACCCTAGGTTAGTTGATAAACCTGAGGAAGGATATTAATGATTTCACCGAAGGTGAGGCCCAACCATCACCTTTATTAGAGGCCCAAGCATCACATTTCGAGGCCGTCAGAAGCCTAACCATGACCTTTCAACGCCCAAACAGCTGATGTTAATAATGAGGAGTGTCTTTCTTCACCTTTAGAGGCCCATGCCCAAACAACTAATGTTTTATTATGATGATGATGATGATGCATCACCTTTAGAGGTCCGGTCCCAAACTATTGATGTTAATAATGAGGATGGTCCACCTTCACCATTTGAACTATATGATAGCAACAGTTCTGATGCTACTGTGGATGAAGAAATCCTAAGTGAAGATGTAATTCTGAAGAGAGTTGTGATGACTACTTATTTCTACTGAACTTGGGAAAGAAATTATAGATGTTCATTCTAAACATGATCCAAATGATGGGCTCAGATCTTTAGATGGCTTAAAAGAGGATGAGGTCACTTCTGGACCAAAAAGGTACGTTGAATTTTATGAAGGGGTTGAGATGTCCTAGCTCATTCGTTTGGAAAAGGGGATGATATTTGCTTCAGACAAGGTCTTTAGAAGGGCCTTGAAATAATAATACACTAAGAATGGGTTTGACTATTCATATAAGTAGAGTGATCGGATAAGGGCTACTGTTGTTTACATTAAGAGGGTGTTTGGTATGAGAGAAACTTTTCCCAATACTTGGAAAATGAGTACGCCCTTGTTTGTTTTCAAAAGTTATGGAGCTTTGAAGATAGGAGTGTTAAGATACTCACTAAGTCACTACGATAAATTTGATTTTTAACGATGAAGATTTTTTGTCGTTAGAAACTATAGATGACGGATGACCTGTCGTATTAAAGGTTATTGTAAAAAATAAAATATCATTGACGGCGGTGGGTTTGATATGACGGTTGGTCTAGGAACCATCGTCCATTACCTTACGTAGATGACAAGTGGCATGTTTTTAGATTGTGTGCATAGAGGAGCAAAGAAACAACAGTTATTTTCGTCGTGGATGTAGGACGACGGTTCATCAACAGACCTCATGAATTAGACAGACGGCTTGGTCATGTTATCGACGACGGTTTCTAGTCTACTTGCAGTCATTTATGATGCATTATCGATGACGGTTTGTGTACGAACCGTCATCGTAATATGTGATTTATTATTGAATCATTAAGCCAACCTATTTGCACGATAAACGAAATATAAAATGACACAAATATCTCAGTAGAAAATATACTATTCATTACACAAACAATATGATTATCTTTAAAAATTTTAACATTATAGACGGAAAATAATAAATATCGAAAAAGCCTTGAATGTAATGAACCATGATTCTTTCTTTTTAGTTGTTCTATTTGCTCCAATATTATTCTTATTAGTTGTTCTAGTTGCTCAATATTATTTTTCTTAGTTGTTGAACATGCCTAAAAACAAAGATAAAAGTTGACCCACGAATTTACTAAATTACAAAATAAAAGAGTATTGAAAGTTATTATACATAAATGTTGGGTGACTTGATATTCACTTCTTCTTTTATCCGCTCATGCGTTGCATTATAGATTGTTAGTTAACCCTGAATAAAAGAATACAAACCATAAACACAACAATATCATACTTACTATAAACATAATAACATGTACTACCTTCAATAATCACAGTGTTTTCATCATTTGGTTGAACATAAGTGCCTCATTTTCACCATCTACGTCAAATGTTTCAACAAAAAACATCTCTTTTGCAAACAAATAACAATCTAATAATCTATCACCTAAATCATCATTAACAATACTTATACGATATTCTCTTTAAGTGGAAGATAAGATAACTAAGCATCTTAGATCTTCTGGATCATTGACATAAAAAACTTATTTTACTTGCGAAGCCAAAATGAAAGGATAATTTTTTTACCTAATCTTGCAAGATCAACTAATGTAAATCTAAGATCATCAACTTTGATCCCATTACTATTCTTAACTCAACCACATTTAAACACCAGAAGTCTAAACATATTATAATTAAGCTCTCAAATCTCTTAAATCACTCTATAAGGACAAGTCTGAATATATAGAATTGTTATCATTAGCACTTGTAATTTACATTGTCTGTGCCACTACACTAACTCCATTAGTCTAGAAACATCGGTCGTTATCACGACATTTTATATTAAATCTATATCCACTTATGGTGTAACCAAAATATTTGATTACCTCATAAGATGGGCGTGTGCTATCCAACTCAGTGTCTTTGAAACATTTTTATTGATAGAAACATCAATATCATTTGCAATCTATAATAACAATACATGATTAAGTATTTTATAAATTTTATAAGTCTGAATATATATANTATGTCGTTATCTTTTAAGTTACTTGATCATGCAACCGATAAATAAATGTTCAGTTGTGTTCATTTTGTAGGCATTTATGTCTCCTTAATTTGCTAGGATGCTTCTTCCACAAGAAATTCATATGTTGCCTATATGGTAGAAAAAAATAAAAATTCAAATAGAGTATGAATAAAGAAGTATTATAAAAAACAAGGAGCATAATAAAAAAACGAAAGATTGAGATTATTTTACTTACTTGATAGAAGGCAAAGTCGTTTCTCAAAGAAGATGACGAAATTCATTTCGTCATTTTTTGACCATTTTGGGCGTTAAGGATAGTCTTTATGGACCTTTAAAGAGAAATAATATGGGAAATTTTGCATAATAGATAATATTAGGGAGGGTGTTTTAAGAAGTAACAGGTTTTCAAAATTTCCCATCAATAAATAATATACTTCCTATATTTTTCAGGTAAATCAGTTATGTAAATCTGATATATTTAATTGATATATCCTATAAATAAAAAAACAGTAGTTATCAATGGATTTAAACGGTAATCAAGATCTAAACCGTGACTTTTTTATATTTTCAGAAAATATTTAATTTCCATCTAAACCGCTCCTTTTTTAACTACATCAATCAATTAAATACTAAATAAAAAATCTTAAAAAGAAATCAAAATAAATTGATAAAAACCAACAATAAATCAGTGATAATTCGATCAATGAAATAAATTCAAATATTCTAATAAATTTAAATATAATGCAAGTTATGTACGGTTATCATAGTAAATCATAAGTAAATAAATGATACGCTTAACGCAACTATGGCAGATATTAATGCTTTAATTCTATAATTACAATTTCCATAAACGATAACTAACATACTTAAATGAAAAAATAAATAAAAACCAGCAAATCCATTCTTCACTTTAAAAATGGATGCAGTATTAATTTCCATAAAACACATTAATTGAAACATAATTCATTTTGAAACAATCAAAATTCACCGAAATAATTAGAAAAGTAAATAAAAATCTAACTATTTTTATGAAAACTACTACTTAATTAATTTTGGTAAATAACAACTAACCTAAAAAGTCAACAATCATAAAAAAAACTCTACAAAATGTCGGTCAATATATCATAATAAATCATATGTAAAAAGTGATATATCTATTAGATCGGGTTTTAGTTTTATAGAAAATTAAAGAACCATGACTAATTTATAGGCGGAATATAAAACATTTCCATGTAACTTTTGATCGAATTAAACACAAAATCGACCAGTGAACATGCATAATTGTATAAACGTATCGAGAAGAGGTAAAAACTATTTATACATTTTCTTGTAATGGAGAAATTCTGATTTGGTGGGATCTAATTCTCTATCATGCATTCCTTATTCCCGAGATTCACAAAGCTTGTAATTTATCTTCGCACCAACAACCACTCGTTAAAATCAGAAGTCTATCTCTCAAGTATATTAGCAAGAATTGAGTGTAAGTTCTCTGGAAGAGAAAATAATTTGTTTCTTCCCTTATAGATTTCAGTGGCAACAGTAGGGAGAGGGAGAGAGAGTAACTTTTTCTGTTTTGATTAACACACTTAAGTTAGTTTAGATATGTAAGCCTAATGCAATCTCTTATATATTAATTACAAAATTTACCAATTTACCTCTATATGTTAAAAACCAAAATCACATTTCCTTTGACCAGCATATGCGATTTTAACATCTCCCCCTAGAGCTAAAATTATGTCCAAATTCATCCGTCTAAATTGATGAATTAAATTGATTCCTATCAATTATTTAATTAATTTTTTATTTATTAATTATTCAAGAATTAGAAACTAACAAAATAATTAATTTGATCATTAATTTTGGTATTCACTAATATAGTGATGACACCCATCTCATATGGGATCGGGAAGTGTACATTGGTCCAAAATATGATTTTGGATCAAACTGACATTGTTTCTTATTCTTGTCTTTATGAGCTATTCCTGAGACTGAATGAACCCACATGAACAAAGTTATGAGATTCAATACCTGACTAACTTATCTCCATAAATTCCCCACTTATTTAATCTCGAAATCGTACGACTCCACTATAAGTCTGATGCTGAATGAACTCTCGATTCATGCGCGCTATATTTTTTGTTGGTGCAAATAAATATTTATATTTCAATATGTTGGGGGTTATGTCCTCAAAGCATGTGTATTGACATTATAATATGACATTTAATGGGATTACATTTTTCTTATAATTGTTCTTTTAAATTATTGTTGCATAATTTTTATAAATATCTAAAATTTTCATATTCATTAATGAGACTGTGATCTTGTATTAGTACGAAAGCATTAAGATCATAGATAATGAATAAAATAGTCAGCAACATAGTGAAGTATGAAATTTTTAATGAATGGGTTGATAATACGGTTCACTAAACATTATGAATGCATGTGATCAAGACTGGATCATTGATGTGGATAAACATCTTAGTGAAACTATTTTATATAATAATATTATATACGATAGGACCAATGTGAATTAATATATTTATTAACTTACCATTTATCATAAAAATATAATACACATCAATCTGATGATCATATGTAGATCAGTTTAAATCATAAGTAGTCATGAACTCCTATACATGTCTACTGGATCTTTCGATTCACTTGTTAATGTTTGTTTGTAATAAAGCTAGTGACTTTTATTTTGAAGATTCGGTGATATGGATGGCTGAAAACATGACCTTACAAGATCTGGGATCTAAGTTTTTCGAATGGATCGTCTATTGGTTCCCTTTAGTGTTAATTCTGAAACTGAATGGTTATTGAGCTCAAATTTATAATATGATTATAAATTAGTCATTCACTAGTAAATTAATGATACTTAAGGAACAATAGATAATTAGAAGGGTTAAATAGTAGTGTTGACCAGCTCTAATTTACAAACCAGTAATTGGAGGACATGACTACGTGAAATGGTTATATCAATGTACTACACGAGAATACTCTATAAATACATTATATAATATCTAAGAGTGCAATTTCATATTGATAGTAGAGTAATAATAGAATTAATAAATAAGATTATTTAATTAAAAAATTTAATTAATAATCTGGTTTATTAGAGCTTAAGATTATAGGTTCAAGGTCTCCAAGTCACCTATGTGCTACGCAGTCTGTGGTGTGAATATTTCAGAAAATGAGAAAATGACTGACTTGCAAAATAAATTTTTATTTTGGGGAAGTACGTAATTGTAAGATAATTATGTATGATTAATTAATTGAATGATTTATATATAAATTTCAGAAATTACAAATGTATATAAATAATTATATCGATTAATTTATAATTATCGATAAGTGAGACAGAATATCTAGTTTGTTAGATTAGATAATAATAAATTATTATTAGATAATAATTTGAATCAACTAAATCTATTATTTGTGAACTAACTCATAAGTTAGTTGATAGGGATAACCAGATATGATAATTTTGAATTAAATGATATCTAGATATTTAAGTGATTAAAATAAATATTTAATTTATAGTAATTATTATGTGTCAATCACTAATTGAGAATCAGAAATTGACATGAACTATTGTAGTGCTACGTGGCACTATAATAGTGGGGGTGCAATACTATAGTATCGTGGCACACAGTGTCGTGAGGCAATCTGATAGCTCACGGCAACTACAGCGCTGTGTGACACTACAGTTGTGCATAAATTGTAATGGGTCCCACTACAATGATAATTTTGAAATTAAATATTATTTTCAGTTTATCCCTAAAAATTGGATATACCTTTATCTAAAAAATATATAGATACTATTCTATTGGTCTTAGTGTTAACAGAGAGTGAAAAACACAATTGCTACCAGAGAGAATTTTCTTAGTGATTAAAGTGTTAATAAAAAGGCTTTGAAATAATTATTATCGTATTATCTCAAAAAATTGTGTCACAAAAATTAATATTTTTCAGTAAATCTCTAAATCTCATGTTTTGAGTACATCTAGAGGTAAAAAAGGTATCTTTGATTATTCTACGTGCCCATACACAGTGTGTTTAAGGATTGACTTGGTATATCTTAGTTTGGATCTCAAATTCTGTTGTTTGTGGGAACGCATGATCGTTAGATTGCGATGACGCTTGATATAGACTACAAATTGTGTATGATTCGTATCCAGTGGTGGTGACCCCGCCAGAAAATCGGTTCCAGCGGTGAGCCCTCCAGAATATTGCTAGCGACGATGGTCGATAGTTAGGGGGCAAAGGCGGTGAACATCTAGCGGCGATGATGGGTGGCGGTGAACATCTAGCGGCGGTGATGGGTGGCGGTGAGAGAGTTCTATCGTTGGTGGTAACTGTTGTCACATCTAGGGAAGATTCACAGAAACCCAGATACCAACGTACCTATCACTGAAGAGTTTTATGATAACCGTAACTTTATCCATTATCTTTTAATATATGAAATTAATGTAATTTTAAAATTTTAGTTTTATAAAAATTAAAGATCAATTAATTGATTGAGTTTGACCCAAATTTGACCAAGTCAATAAATTATTTATTGACTAAGTCAAATTCAATAATTTTAAAAAGATAATTGTAGAGATAATTTTTAATTAAAAAAAGTAGTTTTTCTTAATTAAAATGGTTTTGTTCGAAGCTTGAAAATTATGAAGATGGACATCAGGCGGAGAAGAAGATATTTTATATATATGTAATCTTGAAGTTATCTTTGTAATTTTATTTATTTATTTCAATGGTTATAATTTAAAAATACTCAATAGTCACGCGGTCCATTATTATTTTATTTAATTGTTAAATAAATATTTATCGATATGATTGATAACGATCATGTATTAGTCGATCGCATACCATACATGAAACCACACACAGTTTTATTTAATCATACATCTCATCAATAGAAACATGATTTATTAGGATTGTCCTACTATATTTATATTAATTATTTTGAGAAATCAATTGCATGTAAACTGTTAGGTTTTGATTAGTTATAACTTGGGAACCACACCACTCTAAAGGCTATAGTGACTTTTAGGATAACCAACTTTATTAAAAGATTTTTATTCAAGTTTTATGAATGTAATTAATTAGTTAATTTAAGTTCACATACTTATAACTTAGACTCGTTAGAAGGTTAAATGAACTTAGACCAATTAGATTGGATTAATTGTTAATTTCACATTCATGGGGTTATTATTTTAACTAGTAATTAATTTGGGTATAATTGATTAATTAAAATAGAAACACATTATCCTAAAATAGTGAGTGGGAGAAGATTGACATGTCAATGTAACTTATGATCTTCATTATTAGTACAACACCATGAGGTACAGTGAGGGCCGCGAGATGGCTTTTTTTTCATCCCCCTAATAAAGGTTTCGAACTGTATCAATACCAAGTTTCGACTACTTAAGAAGATAGGACTAAGTGACGTAATTTAGTTTTGAGTGAGCCTAAAACGCCAGTTTCTAAATCAAGTAATGGAATTCGAAATAATGGGTTACACTCACAAAGTCACAATTAAACTTCTTGTAGATAATTGTGACTTGACCGAATAAGCAATACATTATTGTTAAAATAGAAAATATGATATATTTTAAGTTTTAATTAATAAAGATGAGAATGTCTCATAGACATACTAAGATTAATCTGACTGACTCTAAGGCGGCATGTTAATTGTTGAGTTGTTTTATCGTGATTAGTAAATCATTTATGTGTGTTATTATGTTGCATGCATACATTACGTTTACTTTTTGAGTTTATGATATTTATTTCAATTATATTGAATTATGTATATTTATTTTTTAGTTGTTATTATGTCTATCATGGGCAACCCTATTACTACTTTACTTGCACTTGAGAAACTAAATGGTGATAATTTCATAAGATGAAAATCAAATTTAAACTTGATGCTAATTTGTGAGCTCCAAAAATTTATTCTTACTGAGGAATGTCTTGAGGAGCCCGCAGCCAATGCCCCTAAGAATGTTAGGGACAAGTTTGATGCTTGGATTCAATCCAACAACAAAGCAAAGTGCTATATGCTTGTGAGCATGAATGATGTTCTGAGAACCAAGTATGAGAGCATGGAGATTGCCTATGAGATTATGAAATCTCTACAGGTGATGTTTGGGCAGCAGTCTGATCAAAGTCATCATGAGGCTACTAGGAGCTACATGACGACCAAGATGAAGAAATGTACTTTTGTTCGTGAACATGTTTTGAGCATGATCAACGTAATGCATGAGGCAGAAGTACATAGGGCAACCATTGATCAATAAAGTATATGTGATATTGTTGCTTTTATGAATATCAGTAACAAGAGTGGGATGTAAAATTACTATTTTACCCCTCTAGTTATTATTTCCTTAACTCATTTATTGACTTGGAACAAGAAAGACATATATGTGAAGTGTCTCGTACAGTTCAGCATATCTTATTCAATGACTCATGTCATCGAGTACGAGTCTCAGTTTACTTATTTACACATTTATCAATAAAGCATAATGTGATATTGTTGCTTTTACAATCTTGTCATGAATTTCATATCTATGAATCAAACAACTCTAACATAGTGAATCACGGTCCTGACAGCCGAGGTGTTGTCTGGCAATTTGAACTCACTTCTTTGGCGAATTAAAGATCTCGAGTAACTAGGTCAAGTTCCTATTCACCTCAGGATTAAGATAGTGACGAAAATACTCTTAAGGTATAACAATTAAATTGAGAGCTAGATTAATGGCTTTGCTCTAAACTAATTGGTTATTGATCTACTCAATACGTTCTATAATGTGTCTAGGTCAATCATTAGAGTATCCACTCCCATGCCCCGAGACCGACATAATTTTTTCAACCTAACAGTCGTAATTGAATTCGATTGTGTAGTTGATTCTAAGATTGCGAATAACATTCTGAATTATCTTAGAAGAGTTTGTATGAAAAACCGCTCGGTCTTTACTCTTCTGTCATTGCTATTAATTTCAGGACTTAAGTAAATAACAAACACAATTTAGTTAAAGAAAACTTTCATTTATTGATAAAATTCAATAATACATAATTGTCTCAGGAATAAATTTTTACTCATAAATAGTTATTACACTCTACTTTGTTGACATAATTTCAGAAAACTACCACTTGGACTAAAGTAGGCGTTTACAATCTCACATTCACATGCCTTCCAGATGATCATCAAAGACTTTACTGCATAAAGTCTTCATGAATGGATCTATCAAGTTGTTAACCGTCGATATGTGTGTTACTTCAACATTTTCACACTAAACAACCTCTCTGATAAGGTGGCACTTTTGTTCTACGTGTTTGGATCTCATTGGTTACTTCAAGTTTGCTACAGCCCCATTATTAAAATGTCATGGGTTTGTCAGCATCTGGAACAAGTTCCAGAGTCTTTAGGAATGTTTTAAGGTAGACAGCCTCCGTTGTAACTTCACAAGCCGTCACATTTAGCTTCCATGGTAGAATCAACAATGCAAGATTACTTTATACTTCTGCATACCACTGCTCCACCATAGGATGAACACCGATCCTGAAGTGGACCTCCTGAAATCCTTGTCTGCTTGAAAATCAGAGTCAGTATAACCCATCATATTCAAGTCATTACCTGAATACACAAGCATGTAGTTCCTTGTTCTCTTAAGATACTTAAGGATATGCGTGACGACATTCCAATGCTTGAGTCCAGGGTTAAATTGGAAGCGACTTACTACGTCTAAAACATCACAAATCTCTGGTATAGTGCAAAACATTGCATACGTGAAACTTCTTATGGCTGAGGCATAGAGAATCTTTCTCATGTATTCATCTTCTTGAAGAGTCTTGGGAGATTGCTCATTAAAGTGGCTCACTCCATGTCTAAAGGGAAGATATCCACTCTTGAGTCTTGCATACATAAGTGATCCATCACCTTATCAACGTAATATGCTTGGGAGAGTGCCAACTATCTGTTCTTTCGATCCTAAAAGATCTGAATACCTATGAAAAGTAACTTCTCTAAAATCATTCATATCATTTTGCTTTGCAAGCCAGATTTTGACATCAGACAATTTTCCTACATCATTGTCAATGAGTAGAATATCATCCACATACAAGACCGGAAAAATCACCTTTCCTTCGTGTATCAACTTATACACACAGGGTTCATCCACTTACTACTCGAAACTGAAGTTCTTGACAGTTTCGTCGAATCTGATATTCCACGAAGGAGACGCATGCTTAAGTCCATAAATAGACTTGAGTAATTCACAAAACTTGCCATTTTGGCATTTCTCCATGAACCCGTCTGGTTGAGCCATATAAATGCGCTCCTCAAGATTGCCATTCAGAAAAGCAGTCTTAACGTCCATCTACCATATTTCATAATCGGGGGTAGTAACAATGGACAAAAGGATTCAAATAGATTTAAGCTTGGCCACCTGCGAGAAGGTATCATCATGGTTTATACCTTGCTTTTGGGTGTAGCCCTTGGCTACAAGCCTAACTTTGAATATCTGCACATTCCCATTTGGACCTGTCTTCTTCATCTAAATTCATTTACACCCTACAGGTTTTACCCCTTCAGGAGGATCTACAAGCTTCCATACTCTGTTTGTCAATTGTATCTTGACGTTCATGACGTCTTGCCATAGGTTTGCTTCAGGTTCAATCATGGCCTGTGAGTAGGAAACATGTTATCATGATCCTTATCTGAGACTGCTTACAAGGTATATACATAAGATATGTATATGTCAGGTTTTCTCATAACCCTCCCACTACGTCGAGGCTCCGTAGGTTCCAGCTCTTTCTGTTGTTCTTCCATTATTGATTCGAGAACATGCCTCGATTGGGGATTTAGTGCTCTTCCACTCAATAATTCCTCTACTCAAGTGTGCTTCTCGGCTTCACACTTCTCATGTAGTAATCTTGAAGAAACCAAGCATTCGTGCTCACAAATATTTTCTTGTCGGTTGGACTATAAAAAACGTACCCTTCGTTCCCATGGGATATCTTACAAACATGTATAATTCTGATCAACTGGCCAACTTGCCCGTCTTCGGTCTTAGCATATGTGCCGGGCATCCGCATATTCTAAGGTGGCTTACCGACGACTTTCGTTCACTCCATCTTTCATATGGTGTACTAGGTACCGTCTTTGACGGAACTTGGTTCAGAGGCATATCCTAAGACTGATTCTGGGAGAGATGAGTAACTCATCATAGAACTAACCATATCCAAAAAAGTTCAATTTCTTCTCTCTGACACACCATTATATTTTGGAGTGTCAGGTGCTGTAAGATGATAAAGAATACCATCTTCCTTAATATAAGTATTCTTTTTGATTTATTTCTCTAATTTCTTCTCAACCATAGCTTTGTATTCTTTGAACTTTTCAAAGATTTTAAATTTTAGGCACATTAGATAAACATGTCAAAAAGGTGAATACTCATCTGTGAAAGTTACAAAATACTTATAATTATAAGAAGAGGTTTTGCTTAGATATTCAATGGCTCGCATACATCACTATGTACAAGTTCAAGGCATTGATTGACTCTGCCGACATCCCTAGCAGGAACTAGCGTGGCCAATCATTCTTCTCCACATGACATTGCGTCCCTGATTGAGGCTGTTTGTTACGTTTTGAATGTTTAAAGTAATAGTATTTTATTTTAAAAGTTCAATGGCGTCTTTACAAAAAAAAAGTAAAAGTTTAGGAGGGTAATTTACATTCTCTCTTTTTACTTTCCTTGGAAAGAATTACCTGGAAAGCTTTAAGCCAGACAACTATCATTGGTGGCGATGGAGCTAGATTTTGAACGTGTTGTTATTGCTTTGTTCCATCTACTGATAACTGGGAAAGATAAATTTCATGCTCTTCGTGAAGCATTCTATCGACAGTATCTTCCAGATGTCCCGAATTTGCTTGCAACTGCTATGATCTTTCTCATCGTGACCTGCTTCCAAGGATTTCAGGCGGTTTTGCCTTTCAGATTAAATAATGCTCGTGGACAGCAAAGTTCTTGTCCTATCAAGTTATTTTACAGTTTTCGTTTTAACAATGTTAAATTTCTCTCATTTTTAACACTAAAATGTAATAAAATGGCATCATTTATAGTTTGTTAAACCATAGAGCATAAGAAAAAGTATAAGAGTAGTTTTTAGGGAGAACTGCAAAAATTGTCCACTTGCCAGCTCAAACTTTAAAAATTATTAAACTTTTTTCTAAATGGCTAGAATAATGTAAATAATATATTTAAGTTACTGTAATTCTGATAAATAATTTATTTACTTCAATCATTTTTTGCTATGTACAAAAAATTCCGACCATTTTTATGGTTTAAGTTGGAAATTCATCTGTTTTTTTTAATTTTCCGTATATTTTTACTAGTTTGACAAACTACATGATTATGTTTTGCTTATAGCCTTTCCTAAAACTAGACTTGATTGGAACTATTTACTCTTTCATTGAATACCGAAGAACAAAAAATGACTCAATTAGATAAATAGGTCACTATAGAAAAATAAAGAAAAAATGGTCCAAAAAGTTATAATTTACACAAATGATCAAAATTTATAATGGTCAATCCTTAAAACCTAAAAAACATAGTAAATCTACAAATTTGCCTTCTCTAATAAGGGACCCTCACGTAACTCTCGCGGACAATGTTACACAGCTTATAAATATATACTCTATGATATATGATAATATACTAGTATATTTTTACATACCATCAGTATATCGTAGTATTTTTATGGTATATTTCTATGTACTATTAGTATATCATAGTATATATATAATATACTTTTATATATCATCTGATATATTTTTATATAACATCACGGTGAAGGAAGCCAGGACCGTATCTCGTCGCGACGGTCAGGAAGCCGCAACCAAATCTTGTCCTGACAATCTTATGGAACTCCAGGACAGTGAAGTTCATGGAGGTCGAGAAATGGAAGACGGATTTAATGTCGGTGAGAGGTATGGAGATGATTCGAGGGTGGTTTCGATGAGGGAGAAAAAATTGAAGCCAATGGAGTCGAGATAGATAATTTTTTCTTGAAAATTGGTACAGATGTCCTAGGTGAGGGAAACCACCTGCTTGGTCGACCATGTAATCAAACACATGGCTTAGCCTTACACCAACATTGTACAATCATGTTGCATGAGCCATATCCACTTCATTCACTGCTCTATTGGATCGAAGAAAGGCCACATCTTGTGATGAGGAGGTGGGATGGTTGTGCTTAGCTTAAAAATCTTAAACGACCCATTTTTTGGTCTTCGTATCCAAGTTCACCCTAAAACAACCACAGTAATCCACCTTTGTCAAGCCTTTTGGTTCTCGCTTGGTGTCCTCTCTACCCATATATTTTTTCTCATGAATTTCTTCTTTTCAGCAGACTCATCTCCGTAACACAGTTTCTCCCTCTCTGTTCTTGCATTTATCATCTTTGCGTATGCATGGTAAAATGTTCGGCCTCTTGTAACGTATCAAAATTTTCACCAATAACATCCTCATTTCACAAGTTTGATAATGTGGATGAACCCGGTCACGTACTCGTCTCACCCGGGTTTATAGATACTTCATGATGACTCATCTTTGAAGATTCTTAGTCTTAAAAAAATTATAGAAAACTAACCATTAGGATGAATCATCTTTGAATATGCTTAATCTTAAAAAAATTAATGAAAACTAAACAAATATTACCTTTTCGGTGTAGCTGATCACTTAGTTAGAGATGACAATTGGATAATCCAAACAAAGAAAATGAAGGAGCAAGTGTATTTGAAGTTTATAGCACTTGAAAATTAGTGATAATGTGTTTAGTTGAGTGAATATATGATTTTTAAGGATGGTTTACGAAAAGTAATTACTCTTATTAATTGCACAACCACCAGACACCACCAACCAAGAAAAAAGTCAAACTAAGCGATTAGGACCCAAACGCTACTTAGTTGGTCCTAATCGCCTACAAGTCAGACGAATCACCTATGTAATAGGCATTTGGTGCTAGTTGGTCGTGCTTGGGCACCGAACGCCATTATAACAGGCGTTTAGACCGCATCCATCGATACAAGCCAAATTTTTTTGTGTCAAATGTTTGGGGCGCGACAATCAGGCCCTAAACGCCATTCTTAACTAGCGATTCGCCAGTCATGAATGGCGTTTGGGGCCTCCTGATGGCGTTTGGGCCCCAAACGCCTTTGTGTCAAGCGTTTGGGGTGCGACCGTCACGCCCCAAACTCCATTCTTGACTGGCGATTCGCCAGTCATGAATGGCGTTTCAGGCCTCATGATGGGGTTAGGTCCCCAAATGCCTTTGTGTCAAGCATTTGGTCCCAATACTCCCTATTATGTTTGGATAGATTAACAGTTTATAAGCGCGAGATGAGCCATAACATAAGGGGCGAATCTACTCTTCGTAGAATTTAGTTGGATAGATTAACAGTTTGTATATGTTATCCTTATACTCAAAATGTTTAGCATCAAGTTTAAAAATCAACGATAAAATAAAAACTTAGAATCTAGTTCCAACTTTCAACCTACTCACAATATTAATTATATATTTATAACCATAATATCTCGAACATCTGTCATGCAACTTTGACAAATTTAGAATCCAAAAAACTTAGAATCAAATCCAAACAAACTTAGAATCTAAAAAAACTTAAAATCCAAACAAAATGAGAATCCAACATATTTATATCCACAACAAGTTCATATCAACTTTGACAAAACATCACGGTGCAACTTTTCTCTTTTTCGACAAATCCTCATGTGAATGCTTTGTACGTCTTCATGTTCTCATTCCGATTCAGTATCCTTATTGGTATCGTCACCATGGTCGTCTTCATCATCATTAACTGAATATTCACCATTTTCATCATCTTCATCATCATCACTCTCATGCCTACTTGCTTAAGTTTCAAACATGTGTAGGCGTCTTTGCAACTACGCCTACAAATGTACATATTCAGTATTTTTTTTTCATTGATGCTTTAGCCTTTATCATCGCCTCATGTGCGCTCAACATTTTCATGATATAACAGCTTGTTAAGACTGCCAATCATGTGTATCATGCCTGCGCGCATGCCACAAGCACCTGCATTATCTGAATTGCACGTTAATAAGATATTGAATGACTAAATAATAAATATTAACATCATAACTCACATTATCAACTTCAGCAGATGGAAGACCCCAGACTGGAACATCATTTGGAATGTCAACAAACTCACTACCACCGTCTGGGAGTGGTAACTAAATCAGCGATGATGGTAGTGAGATATTACCCACTCTTATATCATTAACAGTCGCTCTAGCCAGCCCTGATGCTCCTGGTACTACTGTGACTGTTGCAGTTGCTGGTGTTGCTGCCTATATATAGTAGATTACAAAATTATATTGTATAACAATATGAGTAATCTCCTACATTTAAAAATCATTTAGAGACATTTAGCACCTACGAAGACGAAGATGACCCATCATAATTGTAAGACAACCACATTTTCTGGAATGTATCATAAGTATATCCACTATCGCCATCTACATCATTGATAAAATGTGTCGCTCTGAAACCTCTAAGAGCACCAGGCAGATCCTCTCTGATGAATGGTTGATCACATAACATTGAATTTGAGGGTCTGTATGGGATATACGGCGCATTGGTTGCCATACTCTACCATGAGACGTGCTCACTCAAGTACCATGCTCTTCCAGCAGGTCCTTGCAGCAAGATTCTCATGGTGGTAGGAGGTATACCGTCAATGCAATAGTCTGGCAAGCTTGTTCAAAAAAAAATATTTTGTCGGTAAAACATTATTCATACTCGGGATGGGGGGAGATAAGAATTGATATAACAAAACACATACCTCATTGGGCCTCACATATCGATGTTTAACATGGAATTCTTTTAGGCAGTGACCAACATCCCTTGTTCCCAACTCAATGTCTATCCAACATGCTGCTCTTGGGAACGTGTCTGGACCACCCAATGATCTGCACAGTGCCAAACACGGGAAGTACTCACAAGCCCATACCTCTCATGCCCTCCAAAACCCTCTATCCTACACTTTTTCCGCGGCATAAAGCGTGCATTGCAATACAATACACACAACGTTGAACCACCCCAATTTTACTCATGTATCTCAACTATTTTCTGTAGGCTGGGGAGGAAGTTCAAATAAACTTTATTACTCTTGTCGTAAAAAATTGTAATACCCAAAAACACCAAAAGAAAGACTCTTGTCAAAATGTCCTCCTCCTTAGGGTAGTACACTCGTACCTAACATAATTATCAAATATCCATTGATAACTAACTTTTTTCTCTCTAACCGTCGACAACGGTCTGACACCTAGCTTTTGCAAAGCCTCCTTGTTCTTATAGAGTTCCAAATCATAGTCTAGTTGTCGATCGTCGACTTTCAGTCCAGTTATCGCAACAAAGTCCAATGGGCTCACCATCATTTCACCCATTTCATCTATATGAAAGGTGTGGGTTGTATCCCACCATATCTCGACCATACTTTTCAATAGGACGCAATCCACCTACCCTTTTTTAAATAACTAAACCCGAGTTTAGTTATTTTTAAAATAACTAAACCCGGAAGCATCGACATTCCTTCTCACATTTTCACAAAATCTATTGCACCATCGAGCTACTAGTATAGTGTTCCCCAAACCACGAATACCAAGATCATATAACTCAGCCTAAGAAACTAAAATGTAAGTATGACTTGATGAAAAAGATGTGTGGAGAAAAATGTATTATAATCCTTATTGTGACATTTCGTCGAACACCTTACGAGCAATAAACATACTTTATAATTTTTCATCCAAAACATATATCGCTCTTAATAATCATACATTTCAAGAAGCATCACATAAAAAACACTCAATTTTTAAAATGATTCAAATATCTATTTGGTGTTTTAACAATATAAGACAGAACAACCAAAGTTTCGTTAAAGAAACTTACATTTTATCCTTGGATGGGATATAGCATTTCATCGAATATGTTACGGGCATTCATATAAATATAGTATAAATCTCAATATGGCAGTTTATCAAACACCTTATGGACAATGAAAAAATACATCATATAATTCATCATGACATTTTGTCGAATACTATACGGGCACTCATGATAATACTATAGTTTTCCATCCAAGACATATATTTCTACCAATAACCATACATTTCTATAATCATTACATAAAAAACACTCAATTTGCAGAACGAATCATGATATATATTAGGTGTTTTAACAATATAACACATAAAATTCAAAATCTTTAAAGAAAAAACTTACATCTTGTTTGCTTGGGTGAGATATATGCTCCGTTGGAGCAATATGAAGAATAGAGCTACTAAGATTTTGATTCTTTGGTTAAAATCTTTTCACCCCATAACCGGTGGCATCGTACGGCCCTTTCGAAACGCTCGAGCTCGAACTTGGTTACGTCGTTACACTCAATGTTCTCTTTGTAACTTTATGCTTTCCTCTAACCATTATTGGTGAGAAAAAATACAATATTAGAAGGATATGGGGTTGGGGTGGCGGGTTGGAGGGATTTGACTTGGGTTTGGCGCGGGTTTTGTCTCATGTGTTACAAGGGATGTGTTCAATGAGAGATTGAGGGTTTGACTCGTGTGTTGCAATAGATTTAGATCGTTTTTGTGGATTCCAGGCTATAGAGAGAGATGAAGATAGAGATGAAGAAGAAGGAGAATAGGGTTTCAGTGAAGAGAAATGAAGTGTTGAGAGAGAAGGGGAAGGGTGAGTATCGAATTTTCAAGAATAAGGGGGAAGAGGTTTTTTATGTTGGGGTTAATTTTGAAAAGAAATAAGGTTAGATTTGAAATTAAAATTTATAGAGATTAATTAATTAAAACATAAAGTATTTTCCAAATATATTGGGTTATTATTATAAAATAAAAGGTTAACTTTCAAATTTTAATATTTAATTTCAAACTTTTTAGTGGATATGTTCGATACAACAGTAGAATTTGACCTTAAGGGTTATATGTGTTCATCAAACTGATGAATAAGATTTACCGACCATCATAACATCACGACATATAATTATATTTAGTGAAAACTCATTTCGCTCGATACTTGTCACAAAAGCACAACAACATTATCAATGACAACTTTTATCGAGTATATGATTACACGATCAATTGTCTCGGGAATCCTTAATTAATCCAATCTGATTTCACATAATAAGTGAGTATCATGAATGTTTACATTGAAATAATGAGTTTTTTTTTCATTAATGATTTTTCTAGTGTACGGTAAATAATTATAAAAATATCAATTTTAAGGAAAATTATAAAGAATGGAGATTAGAGCCATATGAATGAAGATTAGGAAAAAAAAGTGACAATTGGGAGAGAGAATGGCGATCGTTTATTTATACATGACGTTTGGGGACTGAAACAGGCGATTGGAGGCATAAAACAAGCGCTTGTCTTTGACGATGCAATTAGCACCTCCAGAATGGCGTTTAGGGGATAAAAATAGGCGGTTTACCTATTAGGCATTGCAATTAGGTTTTAGGTGTTCACCCAATACGTAGTGGTGCAAAACAAATTCTTTAGAAGTTCACCAAAATTTAAATTTTTTTCTGAACCTCAGTACGTATTTGGTGAATTCCTCCAAGAATTATTATTTTGTATAAATTTGATGAATCTCACTACGTAATTGGTGAACCTCACTACATATTTGATGAACCCCTCCAAGAATTATTATTTTGTACGTATTTGATAAACCCCACTACGTGTGAACCTCACTATATAATTGGTGAACCCCATTACGTATTTAGTGAACCCATCTAAGAATTATTATTTTGTATGTATTTGGTGAACCTCACTACATAATTGGTGAACCTAACTACGTATTTGGTGAACTCCGGTACGTATTTGGTGAACCCCTTCAAAAATTATTATTTTATACGTGTTTTGTGAACCTGTCCAAGAATTATTATTGTGTATGTATTTGGTGAACTTCCTTACGTAATTAGTGAACCCCACTATGTATTTTGAGAACCCCAGTAAGTATTTGGTGAACCTCTCCAAGAATTATTATTTTGTATGCATTTGGTAAACTCCATTACATATTGTACGTATTTCGTGAACCACGCTATGTAATTGGTGAACCTAACTACGTATCTGGTGAACCGTAGTACGTATTTGGTGAACCTCTCCAATAATTATTTTTTGTACGTATTATGTGAACCCCACTACGTAATTGGTGAACCCCATTACGTATTTGATGAACCCCATTACGTATTTGGTGAACCCCTTCAAGAATTATTCTTTTATACGTATTTGGTGAACCACACTACATAAATGGTGAAACTCATTACGTATTTGGTGAAATCTAGTACGTATTTGGTGAACTCCTTCAAGAATTATTATTTTGTATATATTTGATGAATCTCACTACGTAATTGGTGAACCTCACTACGTATTTGGTGAACCCTTTCAAGAATTATTACTTTGTACATATTTGGTGAACCTCACTACGTAATTTGATGAACCCACTATGTAATTGGTGAACTCCACTACGTATTTGATGAACCCCTCTAAGAATTATTATTTTGAACATATTTGGTGAACCTCACTACATAATTGGTGAACCTAACTACGTATTTGGTGAACTCAGGTACGTATTTGGTGAACCCCTCCAAGAATTATTATATTTGTACGTATTTGATAAACCCCACTATGTAATTGGTGAATCACACTACGTATTTTGTCAACCTCTCCAAAAATTATTATTGTGTACGTATTTGGTGAACCTCATTACGTAATTGGTGAACCTCACTATGTATTTAGTGAACCCAGTACGTATTTGGTGAACCCCTCCAAAAATTATTATTTTGTATGTATTTGACGAATCTCACTACGTAATTGGTGAACCCCAGTACGTATTTGGTGAACCTCTCCAAGAATTATGATTTGTACGCATTTGGTAAACTCCAATACTTTATTGGTGAACCTCACTACGTATTTGGTGAATTCTAGTACGTATTTGGTGAGCCCCTTCAAGGATTATTATTTTGTACGTATTTGGTGAACCTCACTACGTATTGGTGAACCTCACTACGTATTGGTGAACCTCACTACGTATTTGGTGAACCCCTCCAAGAATTATTATTGTGTCGTATTCTCTAAACCCCACTACGTAATTGGTGAACCCCATTATGTATTTGGTGAACCCCTCCAAAAATTATTCTTTTATACGTATTTAGTGAACTACACTACATAAATGCTGAACCTCATTACGTATTTGGTGAACTCTAGTACGTATTTGATGAACACTTTCAAGAATTATTATTTTGTACGTATTTGATAAATTTCACTATGTATTTGATGAATCACAATGCATATTTAGTGAACTTCTCTAATATATATATATATATATATATATATGTGATCAAAATTATTTAAAAAATAATCTAAAAATCATAAAGACCAAACATCAAACCGGAAAAATTGTAAAGTTTCCCTCAAACGCCTCTATACTATAAACTGACAAAAAGAGCGTGGTAAATGTTCGTCCTACGTTGGTCCACATGGTAAATCATCCTACGTGGCTGCTAAGAAATGTAGGACCCCCATTGTACACTCAACATATGTGAATAAATTACCCCAATTAGCTATGTGATTTTCATTTTTACAGTTTCACCCTTCTCTTCATCTTCTCTCTCTTCTTTTCCCATCAATCGCACGACTATAATCCATAACTCAGTTGAGTTTTTACTTTTTGTTTGTTCCTTATCTATTCTAATAAGCGATTCTAGATTTTGGAGTAGAATATTGACTTTGTTGTTTTTCAAAAATGTTTCGTTCGTTAAGATTAAATGTTTTATATGTTTGTCGCGATCCTGCGAAGGGGATATTTTTTCGATCTGGGTCTCTTAATATTGGTTATAAAGTTCTTAATTGAATGTTTCAAAGTTATTTATTGTTGAAAGACATTTAAATAATATTTTATAAATGTTTAATGCCAGGCTCAAGTTTGTCATGGTGGGATTCTGAAATTTGCTCATGTGGAAAGATACAAGGGGAATGATGTGATAAGCATAACAATTTTTTGACATATACTATTTTTCTGTTATAGAAGTGTTTGACATAGCTAAGAATCTGGGTTATTTAAACGTAGTGGACATGTTGTTTAAATTCCCCATGAATCTATTGGTGAGGGAATAAAATACTAAATATGGACATGGATGTCATTAGAATGATTGACCTCATATATGCCAGCAGGCACAAGGAGTGCAACTTTTTTTAGAACATGGGGTAGATGAGCAACCAGAAATTAAAGAAGATAATGCACCCTTTCTTGCACACCCTAGGTTAGTTGATAAACCTGAGGAAGGATATTAATGATTTCACCGAAGGTGAGGCCCAACCATCACCTTTATTAGAGGCCCAAGCATCACATTTAGAGGCCATTAGAGGCCTAACCATGACCTTTAAACGCCCAAACAGCTGATGTTAATAATGAGGGGTGTCTTTCATCACCTTTAGAGGCCCATGCCCAAGCAACTAATGTTTTATGATGATCATGATGCATCACCTTTAGAGGTCCGCTCCCAAACTGTTGATGTTAATAATGGGGATGGTCCACCTTCACCATTTGAACTATATGATAGCAACAGTTCTTATGCTACTGTGGATGAAGAAATCCTAAGTGAAGATGTCATTCTGAAGAGAGTTGTGATGACTACATTATCTCTACTGAACTTGGGAAAGAAATTAGAGATGTTCATTCTAAACATGCTCCAAATGATGAGCTCAGATCTTTAGATGGCTTAGAAGAGGATGAGGACACTTCTGGACCAAAAAGGTTCATTGAATTTTATGAAGGGATTGAGATGTCCTAGCTCATTCGTTTGGACAAGGGGATGATATTTGCTTCAGACAAGGTCTTTAGAAGGGCCTTGAAATACTAATACACTAAGAATGGGTTTGACTACGCATATAAGTAGAGTGATCGGATAAGGGCTACTGTTGTTTGCATTGAGAGAGTGTTTGGTATGAGGGAAACTTTCCCCAATACTTGGAAAACGAGTACGCCCTTGTTTGTTATCAAAAGTTATGGAGCTTTGAAGATAGTAGGAGTGTTAAGATACTCACTAAGTCACTACTACAAATTTGATTTTTAACGATGAGGGTTTTCTCGTTAAAAACTATAGACGACGAATGACCTGTCGTATTAAAGGTTATTGTAAAAAATAAAATATCATTGAGGGTTGTGGGTTTGATATGACGGTTGGTCTAGGAACCATCGTCCATTACCTTACATAGATGACGAGTGGCATATTTTTAGATTGTGTACATAGAAGAGCAAAGAAACAACAGTTATTGTCGTCGTGGATGTAGGACAACGGTTCATCAACAAACCTCATCAATTAGACAGACAGCTTGGTCATGTTATCGACGACGGTTTCTAGTCCACTCGTAGTCATTTATGATGCATTATCGACGACGGTTTGTGTACGAATCGTCATTGTAATATGTGATTTATTATTGAATCATTAAGCCAACCTATTAGCACGATAAACGAAATAGAAAATGACACAAATACCTCAGCAGATAATATACTATTCATTACAAAAATAATATGATTATCTTCAAAAAATTTAACATTATAGACGAAAAATAATAAATATTGAAGTTAATTACAAAAGCCTTGAATGTAATGAACCATGATTCTTTCTTTTTAGTTGTTCTAGTTGCTCCAATATTATTCTTATTAGTTGTTCTAGTTGCTCAATATTATTTTTCTTAGTTGTTGAACCTACCCAAAAACAAAGATAAAAGTTGACCCATGAATTTACTAAATTACAAAGTAAAAGAGTATTGAAAGTTATCATACATAAATGTTGGGTGACTTGATATTTATTATTTTTTTTATCCGCTCATGTGTTGCATTATAGATTGTTAGTTTAACCTTGAATAAAGAATACAAAGTTATACGAAACATAAACACAACAATATCATACTTACTATAAACATAGTAACATGTACTACCTTCAATAATCACAGTGTCTTCACCATTTGGTTGAACATAAGTGCCTCATTTTCACCATCTACGTCAAATGTTTCAACAAAAGGCATCTCTTTTGTAAACAAATAACAATCTAATAATGTATCACCTAAATCATCATTAACAATACTTATACGATATTCTCTTTAAGTGGAAGATAAGACAACTAAGTATCTTAGATCTTCTGGATCGTTGACATAAAAAAGTTATTTTGCTTGCGAAGCCAAAATGAAAGGATAATTTTTTTTTACCTAATCTTGCAAGATCAACTAATGTAAATCCAAGATCATCAACTTTGATCCCATTACTGTTCTTAACTCAGCCACACTTAAACACCAGAAGTCTAAACATATTATTAAACTCTCAAATCTCTTAAATCACTCTATAAGGACAAGTCTGAATATATAGAATTGTTATCCTTAGCACTTGTAATTTACATTGTGTGTGCCACTACACTAACTCCGTTAGTCTAGAAATATCGATCGTTATTACGACATTTTGTATTAATTCGATATCCATTTATGGTGTAATCAAAATATTTGATTACCTCATAAGATGGGCCGTGTGCTATCCAACTTAGTGTATTTGATACATTTTTATTGATAGAAACATCAATATCATTTGCAATCTATAGTAACAATACATGATTAAGTATTTTATAAATTTTATAAGTCTGAATATATATACCGTTATCTTTTAAGTTACTTGATCATGCAACCGATAAATAAATGTTCAGTTGTGTTCATCTTGTAGGCATTTATGTCTCCTTAATTTGCTAGGATGCTTCTTCCTCAAGAATTTCATATGTTGCCTATATGGTAGAAAAAAAAAATTCAAATAGAGTATGAAATAAAGAAGTATTATAAAAAACAAGGAGCATAATAAAAAATGAAATATTGAGATTATTTTACTTACTTGATATAGGGTTGTCATTGATAATTTCTAATACGTAACGATGTGCTTGCTTTCATTATTCGTGATCAATTCTTTCTACACAACCCCTTGTTGAAGGCGTACCATCTTTTAAATCATCACATGAGCTTGGAACTCCAATTGATGTAACTCCAAGATATTCAATGGAAAACTCTATAGCTTCTTCAGCAAATAACACTCATCAATGGAACCCTCTATGCGATTGTGATTTCTTACATAACCCTTTAACACTTTCATATAATTTAAAAATGAATATTAAGTTCTGAAGAATTTAATAATCCTTATCAACTCTTCCTCCAATTTTACATATCATTTACAAGATAGTCTATGGTTATATTTATTCTTCACTCAGTTCTTTTGTTGTTTTCTTAGTGTTGAACAATTTATAGTAAATATGTCAAAATTTATAGTTAAAAAATGAACATGAAACTAACACGCAAAGTAAAGAATTTTATAAAAAAAATCATGAGTGATGAGATTTCACGAACTCTTCCCAATGTTTTTGCTCGATGAAATTATATGTAATATGTGGATGTCTAAACTTATCGGATTTATTCAAACAAGGGAAAATATCATTTATAACGTCTTTCTTATTTGCAAGATCCATCACATATTCCATTTATACCAAAAGTAATTAATGAAGATTAATAATTTTATGAATCGCAAATAACACTAAACAAAATTATTAACACATACAAATACCTCAATATTTTCGTAGACCTTCTTCAACTCTTTTAGAACATGGTCCCAATCAAGGTAAGATATTAGAACTATTGAGCGTACTGCACTTCCTATAAAGCTAGTAAATTTGATAGCATGCTCTCCTACAGGTTGTCCCTTTACAACATGAGATAACATTTCGTTCAAAGTTCCTTCTATCTTTTTTTAAGGAAGTCAAGTAAGTTGGCCATCCTTTTCCTCTTCCTTTCTTCATAGTCGTTATATTCATATTCAAATTATTCAAATTATCATAATTTGGATCATCTTTATCCATATCTACAAGTTACTGATTGCATAACATCAATTTTCCATTCTAGTACATGAGACATACAATAAGTAATGAGAATGAAAATAAAATGTCTTTGATTTGATACTGTAACGGGTAAAAATAAGGAATGATTAATCTTAAGGAAATAGTAAGCTCTGAGTTTGATCTTTGATTGCTTGGGTTGTCACAGAATGATTTTCTTGAAAATATACAACAATAATCGGAAACCCATGGATTGGCCATACTCACAAATCAAACACGAACAAAGATATTAAGCTCGGGTTTTCTTAAACCTTACCATGGGTTGGTACTCACAAATCAAACACGAACAAAGCTTTCTCATTCTAACGTGTTTGACAGAAAATGAATTAAGTTTAAACTAAAAAATGTTAAAGCTTTCTCCATTGATTCTTTTACCTCTCATAAGCTCGATTGAGACCGAGACGCGCGGCTATGTGGATGACAGAGAAGTGCCGACTTCTTGGACGACGGAGACCGAGAAGCGCGACTGCGGCTGAGGAAGACGGCGAAGGCAGATGCGACTGCGGCTGAAGAAGACGATGATGGCAGACGCGACTTCTTGGACACGATGGAAGACGACGAGGTTGAGGATGGTGAAGACGACGGGGAGAGAAAGAACGACGATGGAAGCAAAAGGTTGTAGTCGTGGCACAAGGAGACAAAAATGGTGGGGTTCGCATATGGGTTAGGAGATAATATAAAAAATTAGGGTTTGGAGAATTAAAAGGACAAAAAATGACGGGGTCAGAGACCCCAGCATTTTTAATAAGTCTAAGCACTGGATGTCCAAGCTCCGTTGTATGTCTGTAAAGTATGACATGGGCTTCCACACCCCGTCGTGGGGTTGTTTTAGAAGACGACGAGGCACCTAAGCCCCTTCATTTTAGTTACTAGAAAATAAAATGATGAGCTTCCATACCTCGTCATTTTATTATCAAATATAATGTGTATTGGTATGTCTTTTTAAATTAAGGAATTTTTTTATTTAATTTGATGATATTCGAGAACTCATCGTGTTAATGATACACCATCGTATTTTATATCATTTATTATGATGGGGTATATATTCACGGTCGTAAAGTGAAAAAAAGCGCTACCTACTTCTAGACGACAGATTTAGTGGTCGTAAAGTGAAAAAAGCGCTACCTACTTCTAGACGACAGATTTAGTTATCCCCGTTGTGTCTATTTTTTGACGTATGTTGTGAAAAAATAAATTTGAAATAGTGACTCTTAATTTGAGGGTATGTAATACTTTTCTAAATCGAGGGCATCTCCATGCCTTCTGTTTATTAGTTTCTCTTGAATTCCCCAAACTATCTCTCTCTATCTTGACTTTCTACACCTCAGTCTCTGGGACATTCTTCTTCCTCCATATGTTCTTCTTCAACAGAATGGTGACAATTAACCTCTATCACTGATGAATTTTTATGAATTTTCTATGGTTCTAAGTCGGGGGCTTCAGAAGAAGAATAAAAAGAATTTTAAGAGAGAGCTTCAAAAAAGAACGAAACTAAAGAGAGGAGAGATCAAGAGAGTGAAGAAATTTTAGAGAGAGATAGAAGAAGAAAGAGTAGAAGACAAAGCCATTTCTCAGAGAAGAAGATGAAAATCATTTTGGCACTTATGGACCATTTTGGGCATTGAGGATAAAGTCTTTATGGATTTTTTAAAGAAAAAGAGAGATAACAGTAATCGAAATTTAACTATCATTCTTTTAGCTCTAAAATTTGAAGTTAATGAGCCGTTAAAGAGATAAAATTATCTCGACCAAATCATCTTTAACTGTAAATTGATATTTTATTTATAACATTCCTTTTATATTCCATCAAATAAATAAAGCATTTTCATATTCTCAACAAACTATCATAACATTTTTTATTTTTTATTGTTACCAACCACATTAATCTTAATTTTCCAAACATCTTACTTTTTCCACAATTTTGTTCTAAAAATCATTTATTCTCAATCTTATGTGAAACAGTAAACACGCCCTAAGAGTTGTGGTTAGAGGATACATGCCTCTCAAACCCAAAGGAATGAAGCTTTTCAAATTCAGAGTTTCTAGTAATTGTTCCAAACATAGGATTAATACAAAGATCAGTGCAAAGTGAATTGCTTATAAATAATTGGAACACTTTAGGGAAGATCCTGATTGGACGCCCATAGCATTCCATGGACAGTTCAAGGGGGTGATGTTGACAGGCATTAGAATTTTTACATAGACTATCCTTCTGTTAAAAAAGTGCTTGACATAGCTAAAAATCTAGGTTGCCTAAATGTAGTGGACATGTAGTTCAAATTCCCTCATGAACCTATCGGTGAGGGAATTAAAATATTAAATTTTGACAAGAATGTCATTAGAATGGTTGACCTTATATATGCCAACGGATACGATTAAGAACAGGTGGTAGATGAGCAACCAGAAATTGAAGAAGATAATGCACCCTTTCTTGCACTTCATGACCCTAGGTTAGTTGATAAACTTGAAGAGTTAGATATTAAGGATTACACCCAAGGTGAGGCCTAACCATCAACTTTAGAGGCATAAACTGTTGATGTTGATACTGAGGAGTGTCTCACATCACCTTTTGAAGCCCATGCCCAAACAACTGATTTTAATAATGAGGATGATCCACCATCACCTTTAGAGGCCTATGCAAAAAAAAATGATGTTTATAATGAGGATGCATCACCTTTAGAGGCTCAGGCTTAAACTGCTGATGTTAATAATGAGAATGATCCACCATCACCTTTACCATCTGGCCTATATAATAGTAACAAATCTGATTCGAGTGTGGATGAAGAAATCCTAAATGAAAGGTCACTCTGAAGAGAGTAGTGATGACTACACTATCTCTATTGAACTTGGAAAAGAAATTAGAGATGTTCATTCTCCATATACTCCAACTGATAAGCTTAGACTTTAGATGGCTTAGGTGATGATAAGGTCACTTCTAGACCAAGAAGGCATGTTGAATTTCATGAAGGGGTTGGGAAATCCAAGCTCATTCATTTGGAAAAGTGGATGATATTTGCTTCAGACAAGGTCTTTAGAAGGACCTTGAAATAATATGCCATTATGAATGGGTTTGACTATGTGTGTAAGCATAATGATTAGACAAGGGTTACTGCTATATGCATTAAGGGAGCATTTGGTATGAGGAAATTTTCGCCAAGTACCTGGAAAATAAGTATGCCCTTGTTTGTTATCAAACGTTATGGAGCTTTTAAGAGAGTACGAATATTAAGATACCTTCAATTTGAGGGTATTTGATACCCCTCTATATTGAGGGTATATCCATGCTTGGCTTCCCTTCTTATTGATTTTTCTTGAATTCTCAAACTATCCTCTCTCTCGTTTGACTTTTCTACAGCTGAGGAACAACTTCTTCCTCCATTTGTTCTTCTTCAATAGAATGATAGCTTTTAACCTCTATTTCTGATGAATTCTTGTGAATTTTCTGTGGTTATAAGTTGGAAGCTTCAGAAGAAGAATAAAAAGAAATTGAAGAAAGAGCTTCAAAAGAATAACGAAACTAAAGAGAGGAGAGAGAGAGATATAGGGGGAGAGAGTGTGTGTTTGAGAGTGAGAAGAAATAGAAGGCAAAGTCGTTTCTCAGAGAAGATGACGGAATTCATTTCGTCATTTTTTGACCATTTTGGGCGTTGAGGATAGAGTCTTTATGGACCTTTAAAGAGAAATAATACGGGAAATTTTGCGACAATATTAGAAAAGGTGTTTTAAGAAGTAAAAGGTTTTCAATATAGTTAGGTAAATAACAAGTTTATTAAATGGTCAATAATTTTAGATAAATATGTCCATTATCCATAAGTAACGTACTGCCTATATTTTTTAGGTAAATCAAATATGTAAATCTGATAGATTTAATTGATATACCTTATAAATAAAGAAACAATAGTTATCAATAGATTTAAATGGTAATCAAGATCTAAACCGCTACTTTTTTATATTTTCGGAAAATATTTAATTTCCATCTAACCCGCTCCTTTTTTAACTACATCAATCAATTAAATACTGAATAACAAATCTTAAAATTAAATCAAAATAAATCGATAAAAAATCAACAATAAATCAGTGATAATTCAATCAATAAACTAAATTCAAAAATTCTAATAAATTGAAATATAATGCTTGTTATGTACGGCTATCATAGTAAATCAGAAGTAAATAAATGATATGCTTAACTAAACGATGGAAGATATTAATGCTTTAATTCTATAATTACAATTTCCATAACCGGTAATTAACATACTTAAATGAAAAAAAAAATAAAAACCAGCAAATCCCTTCTTCACTTTAAAAAACGGATGCAGTATTAACTTCCATAAAACACATTAATTGATAGCATAATTCATTTTGAAACAATCAAAATTCATCAAAATAATTAGAAAAGTAAATAAACATCTAACTATTTTTATGAAAACTACTACTTAATTAATTATGGTAAATAACAATTGACCTAAAATGTCAATCAATCATCAAAAAAAAAAAAAAGAAACTCTGCAAAATCTCGGTCAATATATCATAGTAAATCATATGTAAAAAAGTGATATATCAGTTAGATCGGGTTTTAGCTTTGTAGAAAATTAATTAACCATGACTAATTCATAGGCGGAATATAAAACATTTCCATGTAACTATTGATCGAATTAAACACAAAATCAACCAATGAACATGCATAATTGTATAAACGTATCGAGAAGAAGTAAAAGCTATTTATACATTTCCTTGTAATGGAGAAATTCTGATTTGTCAGGATCTAATTCTCTATCTCGCGTTCCTCATTCCTGAGATTCACAGAGTTTGTAATTTATCTTCGCACCAACAACTACTTGTTAGAATCATAAGTATATCTCTCAATGACATGAGAATCAAATATTGACATGAACTATTGTAGTGCTACGTGGCACTACAATAGTGGGGTGCAATACTATAGTGTCGTGACACACATGTTCCTGAGGCAATGTGATAGCTCACGGCAACTATAGCATCGTGTGACATCGTAATTGTGCATAAATTGCAATGGGTCCCAGTACAATGATAATTTTGAAATTAAATATTATTTTCAGTTTATCCCTAAAAATCGGATATGTATTTATCTAGAAAATATATAGATATTATTCTATTAGTCTCAGTGTTGACAGAGAGTAAAGAACACAATTATTATCAGAGAGAATTTTCTCTGTGATTAAAGTGTTAACAAAAAGGCTTTGAAAGGATGTTTGATTATTCTACATGCCCACACACATTCTAATGCGTTTGAGGATTGTCTTTGAAGATCTTGGTAAGAATCTCGAAGTCTGTTGTTCATGAGAATGCAGGATCGTTGGTTTGCGAGGATGTTTGATATAGACTACAAGAGGTATATGATTCCTATCCATGTATGTCTCAGATTTAATATATAATGGATCCTGATTGGTAAGAGTTTTTCAATAAAAGTTTTTATTTTAGAAAATATTGCGTCACGCTTATTTTTGTTTTATCGAGAAACATACGATTCGTTCTTAATAAATTTTTAAAATCCACCATGCCTCCGCCGCGTGTGTGCTGCATTTTCCAACACACGATCCACATAATATTTTATGAAATTACCCTTCGTGAATATCAGTAACAAGAATGGAATACAAAATTATCATTTTACCCTCTAGTTATTATTTTTTAACTCATTTATTTACTGTAAACAAGAAAGACATATCCGTGAAGTGTCTCGTATAATTCAACATATCTTATTCAATGACTCATGTCATAAATGTTTATTTATTTACACACTTATTAATAAAGCATAATGTGATATTGTTACTTTTATGAATATCAGTAACAAGAGTGGGGATATAAAATTATCATTTTACCCCTCCAGATGACCATCAAAGACTTTACTGCATAAAGTCATCGTGAATGGATCTGCCAAGTTGTTAACCATCAATATATGTGTTACATCAACATTTTCACACTAAACAATCTCTCTGATGATGTGGTACTTTTATTCTATGTGTTTGGATCTTTTGTGACTCTTTGGTTCCTTCAAATTTGCTACAGCCCCATTATTAAAATGTCATGGGTTTGTCAGCATCTAAAACAAGTTCCAGAGTCTTTAGGAACTTTTTAAGCTAGACAGCCTCCTTTATAACTTCACAAGTCGCCACATATTTAGTTCCCATGGTAGAATCAGCGATACAAGATTACTTGATACTTCTACATACCACTGCTCTACCATAGGATGAACACCGATCCTGAAGCGGACCTCCTAAAATCCTTGTCCGCTTGAAAATCAGAGTCAGTATAACCCATCATATTCAAGTCAGTACTTGAATACACAAGCATGTAGTTCATTGTTCTCCTAAGATACTTGATGATATGCGTGACGACATTCCAATGCTTGAGTCCAGGGTTAGATTGGAAGCGACTTACTACACCCAAAACGTAGCAAATATCTGGTCCATTGCAAAAATCTGCATACATGAGGCTTCTTATGGATGAGGCATAGAGAATCTTTCTCATGTATTCATCTTCCTGAAGAGTCTTGGGAGATTGCTCCTTGGAGAGGCTCACTCCATGTCTAAAGGGAAGATATCCCCTCTTGAGTCTTGCATACATAAGCGATCCATCACCTTATCAACGTAATATGCTTGGGAGAGTGCCAACTATCTATTCTTCCAATCTTGAAAGATCTGAATGCCTATGAAAAAAGTAACTTCTCCAAAATCATTCATATCAAATTGCTTTGCAAGCCAAATTTTGACATCAGCCAATTTTCCTATATCATTTCCAATGAGTAGAATATCGTCCACATACAACACCAAAAAATCCACCTTCCCTTCGTGTATCAACTTATATACACAGGGTCCATCCACTTACTGCTCGAAACTGAAGTTCTTGACGGTTTCGTCGAATCTGATATTCCATGAACGAGACGCTTGCTTAAGTCTATAAATAGACTTGAATAGTTCACAAAACTTGCCATTTTGGCCTTTCTCCATGAACTCGTCTTATTGAGCTATATAAATGCACTCTTCAAGATTGTCATTTAGAAAAGCAGTTTTGACGTCCATTTGTTAGATTTCATAATCGAGGGTAGTAACAATGGACAAAAGGATTCAAATAGATTTAAGCTTGGCCACCTGCGAGAAGGTATCCTCAGAGTTATACCTTCCTTTTGGGTGTAGCCATTGGCTACAAGCCTAGCTTTGAATATCTGCACATTCCCATCCGGACCTGTCTTCTTCATATAAATCCATTTACACCCTACGGGTTTTACCCCTTCAGGAGGATCTATAAGCTTCCATACTCCGTTTGTCAATTGTATCTTGACGTTCATGACGTCTTGCCATAGGTTTACTTCAGGACCATCCATGGCCTGCGAGTAGGAAACATGTTCATCATGATCCTTATCTGAGTACAAGGCACCTCCATAAAACATGTATATGTCAGGTTGTCTCATAACCTTTCCACTATGTCGAGGCTCCGTATGTTCCAGCTCCTTTTGTTATTCTTCCATTATTGATTTGGTAACATGCCTCGATTGGGGATTTGGTGCTCTTCCACTCAATAATTCTTCTAGCACAAGTGTGATTCTCGACTTCACACTTCTTATGTAGTCATCTTGAAGAAATCGAGCATTCGTGCTCACAAGTATTTTCTTGTTGGTCGGACTATAAAAAACGTACCCCTTCGTTCCCTTGGGGTATATTACAAACATGTATAATTCTGATCAACTGGCCAACTTACCCGTCTTCGGTCTCAGCATATGTGCCAGGCATCCCCATATTCTAAGGTGGCTTATCGACGACTTTCGTCCACTCCATCTTTCATATGGTGTACTAGGCACCGTCTTTGACAGAACTTGGTTCAGAGGCATATCCTGAGAATGAATCTGGGAGGGATGAGTAACTCATCATAGATCTAACCATATCTAACAAAGTTCGATTTCTTCTCTATGACACACCATTATATTTTGGAGTGTCAGGTGCTGTAAGATGATAAAGAATACCTTCTTCCTTAAGATAGGTATTCTCTTTGATTTATTTCTCTAATTGCTTCTCATCCATAGATTTGTATTCTTTGAACTTTTCAAAGGTTTTAGACTTTAAAAGCATTAGATAAACATGTAAAAAACGTGAATAATCATCTGTGAAAGTTACAAAATACTTATAATTATAAGAAGAAGTTATAACCTCTTCTTGCTTAGATATTCAATGGCTCGCATACATCACTATGTATAAGTTTAAGGCATTGACTGACTCTTTCGTCATTCGCTGAAAAGGATCCCTTCATCATTTTACCTTCTGTCGACATCCCTAGCAGGAAGTAGCGTGGCCAATCATTCTTCTCCACATGAAATTACATCCCTGATTGAGGCTGTTTGTTACGTTTTGAAAGTTTAAAGTAATAGTATTTTATTTTAAAAGTTCAACAGCGTCTTTACAAAAAAGTAAAAGTTTAGGTTGGTAATTTACATTCTCTCTTTTTACTTTCCAGGGAAAGCATCACCTGGAAAGCTTTAAGCCAGACAAATATCATTGGTGGTGATGGAGCTGGATTTTGAGCTTGTTGTTATTGCTTTGTTCCATCTACTGATAACTGGGACAGATAAATTTCATGCTCTTCGTGAAGCTTTCTATCGATAGTGTCTTCTAGATTTTCTGAATTTTCTTGCAAATGCTATGATCTTCCTCATCGTCACCTGCTTCCAAGGATTTCAGGTGGTTTTTCCTGTCAGATCAAATAATGCTCGTGGACAGTAAAGTTCTTGTCCTACCAAGTTGTTTACAGTTTTCTTTTTAACGGAGTTAAATTTCTCTCATTTTTAACACTAAAATGTAATAAAATGGCATCATTTATAGTTTGTTAAACTATAGAACATAAGAAAAAGTATAAGAGTATGTTTTAGGGAGAACTGCAAAAATTGTCCACTTGTCAGCTCAAACTGTAAAGATTATTAGAACTTTTTTTTAAATGGCTAGAATAATGTAAATAACCTGTTTACGTTACTGTAATTCTGCTAAACAATTTATTTACTTCAATCATTTTTTGCTATGCACAAAAAGTTCCGACCATTTTTATGGTTTAAGCTGGAAATTCATCTTTTTTTTAAATTTTCCGTATATTTTTACTAGTTTGACAAACTACATGATTATGTTTTGCTTATAGCCTTTCCTAAAACTAGACTTGATTGGAACTATTTACTCTTTCATTTAATACCTCAGAACAAAAAAATGACTCAATTAGATAAATAGGTCACTGTAGGAAAATAAAGAAAAAATGGTCCAAATGTTATAATTTACACAAATGATCAAAATTTATAATGGTCAATCCTCAAAACTTAAAAAACATAGTAATATACAAATTTGCCTTCAGTAATAAGGGACCCTAGCGCAACTCTCGTAGATAATGTTACGTAGCTTATAGATATTTACTCTATGATATATAATAAATACTAATATATTTTTACATACCATCAATATATCGTAGTATTTCTATGATATATTTTTATATACTATTAGTATATCGTAGTATATATATAGTATACTTTTATATATTATCTGATATATTTTTATATAACATCACTGTGAAGGAAGCCAGGACCAGATCTCGCCGCAAAGGTCAGGGAAGCCGCGATCAGATCTAGTCCCGATGATCCTACAAAACTCAATGACAGTGAAGTTCATAAAGGTCAAGAAATGGACGACGGATTTAATATCTGTGAGAGATACGGAGAAGATTAGATGGTGGGTTCGATGAGGGAGAAAACATTGAAGCCAATGGAGTCGAGATATATAATTTTTTCTTGAAAATTGGTACAGATGTCCTGGGTGAGGGATAGTGGAGGAGATTGCCATGTGTAATGCATACCCCCAAAAAAATAAGTGGTATTGATGAGTAGCTTAACATCAACCTAACCATATACAATAAAGTTCGGCTTTCTCCTTTCTGAAACACCATTTTACTGTGGCGTTCCAGGTGTTGTGAGTTGGGATATGATTTCATACTCCAACAAGTAATCCTTGAATTCTAAATTTAAGTATTCACCACATCGATCTGATCAAAGATTTTTCAAAGATTTATCTAATTATTTTTCAGCTTCAGCTTTGAAGGCCTTAAACTTTCCAAGAGTTTCAGACTTTCTATGCATTAGGTAAATATAACCATATCTTGAGTAATCATCAATAAAAGTGATGAAATACTCATAGTCACCTCTAGCTTGTACGTTGGCTCTTTAATCTTTTCCAGTGAAAGGTCTTTTGTCGTTTGTTACTTTTAGGATTTGGTACTTCAAATAATTCAGATTTATTTAACGCACATTCAGTCGGTTTAAACATATACAGTCCATTCGATACTTTTGCATGACAAATATTCAAATATGTTATTAGAAATAATAAACCCATTATTAGCTAAAAAAACTTCAAATAATTGTTCATGCAAAAGAAAGAGAAATCAAATTCTCAAAAATCCAGGAATATAATAAACATCGTTCAAATCTAAATAGTTATTTAAAAAATTAAGACAGACTGTTCCCAATACTTTTACTGCACGATGCACCACTGCCAAATCTCATAATAATCTCACCATCAGCCAGCTTCATTGATGAATCAGGTATCTGCAAAGAAGTACATGCATGGTTAGTGACTCCTGAATTCAGTATCTAGGATGACATATCATATTCCACTAAACAAACTTCAAGTACAAGTAAATCATATTTACTTTTCTTTTTCAGTTCGGAGAGATACTTATTATAGTTCCTCTTCCAATGACCTTCAACCCCACAATGAAAACATATTTTCCTGCGAGTTCGTTTTTAATATTATTCTTCTTGTCCTCGGCTGACCTTTTGGCCTTCTTTTCATTATTATTCATGCTTTCGTCCTTACCATTCTTCTTCTTCATTTTATTACTACTAACAACAGAGGGAGAAGGGTTTTGCTCGGTAACATTTACCTCGCCCCCAATGGTAGCTCCTGTGACAATAATCTAGGTATTGGCTGCGAGCCTTTCAGGACTTTTTTCAGCAAGAATAAATTCATTATGCTCATAAACTAGCAACATGTTCGAGTTGGATTTTCATCTTATGGAGTTATCACTATTCAATTTTTCAAGTGCAAGTAAAGCGGTAATACAGTTGCCTATGATAGACATAATAGTAACTGAAAAATAAAATATATATAATTCAATATAATTGAAGTAAATATCCAGAATTCGAAAAGTAAACGTGATGCATGAATGTAAAATTTTAAACACATAAATTTATCATTTACTGATCCATAATAAGACAACCTAACAATTAATGTGCTGTCTTAGGGTCGGTCAGATTAATTTTAGACTGTCTATGAGTCATTCTCATCCTCATTAATTAAAACTCAAAATATCTCATATTTTCTCTTTTAATAATAAGGTATAGCTTATTTGGTCAAATCACAATTATCCACTCAAAGCTTAATTGTGACTTTGTGAGGGTAACTCATTATTTCAAATTTCATGACTTGATTTAGAATATGTCACCTCAGGGTCGGTCAAAACTAAACTACATCACTTAGTCTTATCTTCTTAAAAAGCACAACCTTGGTATTGATACAGCTCGAAACCTTTCTTAGGGGGATGAAAATAAAGCCATCTCGAGTTCCTCATTGTACCTCATGGTGCTGTACTAATAATAGAGATCATAGGTTACATTGGCATGTCAACCATCTCCCACTCACTATTTTAGGATAGTGTGTTTCTATTTTAACTAATCAATTAATTCTAAATTAATTGCTAGTTAAAATAATAACTCTATGAATGTTAATTAACAAAATTAAATGCTAGTTAAAATAATAACTCTATGAATGTTAATTAACAAAATTAATTACTAGTTAAAATAATAACTCTATGAATGTTAATTAACAGTTAATCCAATCTCATTGGTCTAAGTTCATTTAACCTTCTAACGAGTCTAAGTCAAAATTAGGTGAACTTCGATTAACTAACCAACTACATACATTAAACTTGAACAATTTTTTTTACTAAAGTTGATTATCTTAAAAGTTACTATAGTCTTTAGAGTGGTGTGATTACCAAGTTTTAATTAATTAAAACCTAGCGTTTACATGCAATTAATTTCTCAAAATAATTCATATAAATATATTTGGACAATTCTAATAAATTATATTTCTACTGATGAGATGCATGATTAAATAAAACTGTGTGTGATTTCATGTTTGACATGTCATCGACTAATGCATGGGCATGTCATCAATCATATCAATAAATATTTATTTAACAACTAAACAAAATAATAATGGACCGAATGACTCTTGTGTATTTCTAAATTACAACCATTAAAATAAAAATATATAATTATAAATAGGACCTCAAGATTACATATTTCCAAAATATTTCATTCTCCTCCTGATGTCCATTTTCAAAATCTTCAAGTTTGGAAAAAACTCTTTTAATTAGAAAAACTATTATTCTTAATTAAAAATTATCTTTTAACATTATTGAATTTGACTTAGTAAAAAAAAATTATTGACTTGGTCAAACTTGGCTCAAACCCAATAAATTTATTAGTCTTTAATTTTCATAAAATTAAAAATGATTAAATAATTTCAAAATTAAATTAGTTTCAAATTTTAAAAGATAAAAGATAGAGTTAGAGTTTTCATAAAACTATGCAATGATAGGATAAATTGGTATCAAAGTTTTCATGAAACTTCTCTAACCGTGACAACAGTTACCACCAACGAAAGGACTCTCCCATCATCGCCCATCACCGCCGGCCAACCCCAATCGCAGCCGTCAGCCACCGCCGACATCAATTTTTCGACGAGCTCGCCGTCAGAGCCAATTTTTTTGGCGACATTACCGCTGTTAGAATACCGACGGCGCTAACGCCAAAAATCCTATTTCTAATGCTGACGCCGGATTTCCCTAGTAATTCCTATTTCTTTTCTCTTTCCTCCACGTACGTCTCGTGCATTCTTCATTTCTCGCGATCGGAATAATTACAATTTAATATTCAAAATAAAATTATAAAAATTCCTACACCCAAAAAGGCTTACACAAGATCTAAGAAAAAATTAAAGAACAAAGTCTAACCCAATAATCATCATACAATTAACGATATGTTATTTATCCATCAAGCAAAAACAAAACCATTTATTCATTCATACATATCAAATATATTATAAATAATGCAAGAAAACCCACATAGTATTTAATACATAAAAATATAGAGAACACTCCAATACCACTTGTTGGACGCAGCGGAAGCATGAGGCTTTTCATAAAAAAATTATAAAAACAAATCTTTTTTGATAAAAAAATAAACACGGCGCAACGATAAACAAATAAAAAATTTATTGAAAAACTATTTTCAATCAGGATCCATTATATATTTATATTTTAAATCTTAGACATACATGGATAATAATCATATACCTCTTTACTCTATATCAAACGTCCTTGCAAACTAACGATCCTACGTTTCCACGAACAACGGATTGCGAGATGCACACTAAGATCTTTCAAGTCAATCCTCAAATGCTCTAGGTCGTGTATGGACATGTAGAATAATTCAAAGACACTTTTTCTTTCTCTAGATATACTTAACACATGAGATCTAGAGATTTAATGAGAATGATTAATTCAGTGAGACAAACTTGTAAGAGAATATAATGATTATTCTTTCAGAGTTTTTATTATATTTTAATCACAAAGAAAGTTCATCGTGATAGAAACTGTGTTCTCAACACTTAACCAACACTGAGACCATTAGAATAATATCTATATATGTTTTCTAGGCTCATCAGGCTTAGGGATATGCACAAAATAACATTTAATCACCAAATTAGCATTGTAGTGGGACCCACTATAATTTGGTGCACAACTGCAGTGCCACACGGCACTATAGTTGCCGTGAACTAACACAATGCGTCACGGCACTGTGTGCCATGACACTATTGTAGTGTCGTGTGGCACTACAGTACTGTACACCCACTACTGTAATGCCACGTGGCGCTACAGTAATTCACGCTCAATTTCTGATTCTGAATCAGTGATTGACACGTGACGATTACGGTGAATTAAATGTTTATTTTAATCAGATAAATATCCACATATCAGTTAATTCAAAATTAACTTATTTGATCATCCCAATCAATTATCTTATTTGTGTGTTCACAAATAACATATTTAGTTGATATTATTATTATTAGATAATAATTTATAATTATCTTATTTCATAAATTAGATATTCTATCTCATTTATCGATAATTATAAAACTAATCGATATAATTATTTACATATAATTTCTGAAAATTAATATAAATAATTTGATTAATTAATTCTTAATTAATTAATCATACATAATTATATCATAATCATGTAGTTGCTCCAGAATAAAAATTTCTTTTGTAAGTCACCCATTTTCTCATGTCCTAAAATATTCACACCCTAAACTGCGTAGTAAATAAATGACTTGAGGACCATGAACCTATAATCTTAAGCTCCAATAAACTAGATTATTAATTAAACTCTTTAATTAAATAATCTATTTATTAATTCTATTATTACTCCACTATAAATCTGAAATTGGACTCATAGAGATTATATAAAATATTTATAGAGCATTCTCGAGTAGTCCATTGATATAATCATTTCATGTATTTCTATCATCTAATTATTGGTTCGTAAATTAAAACTAGTCAAAATTATCATTTTACCCTTCTAATTAACTTTTGATCCTTAAGTGCCATTAATTCACCAGTGAATGGCTGATTTATAATCATATTATAAATTTGAGCTCAATAACCATTTAGTTCCAGAATCAACACTTAAGGAAACCAATATACAATCTGTTAGGAAAACATGGATTTCAAATCTTGTAAGATCATGTTCTCAGCCATTCATATCACTAAATCTCTAAAATAAAAGTCGCTCGTTTATTTTACAAACAAACCTTAACGAGTGAATCAAAATATCTAGTGAAAACGTATAGAGTTCATGACTACTCAGGATTCAGGCTGATCTACATATGATCATCAGATTAATGTGTATTAAATCTTTAATCTTTATGATAAATGGTACGTTAATAAATATATTAATTCACATCGGCCCTGTCATATATAATATTATTATATAAAGTACATTCACTAAGTTGTCTATCCACATCAATGATCCTAGATCACACGTATTTATAATACTTAGTGAACCATACTAGTAATCATTCATTAAAGATTTCATACTTTAATATGTTGTTGATTATTTTATTCATTATCTATGATCTTAATTCTCGCGTACTAATACAAGATCATAGTCTCATTAATGAATATTGAATTTTATGATATGTATATAAATTATTCAAGAATAATTTAAAAGAATAATTATAAGAAAAATATAATCCCATTAAATTTCATATTATAATGTCAATACACATGCTTTGAGGGTATAACCCCCAACAATATCGTGAGGTTGTGAGTTGGTGAGCTTCATTTCACAGATTGCCCTAGTCTCATAGCTCTTCCAAATCATCAAGGTTGTGCCTCAACTTGATGGTATTCTGCTCTAGATCGTACCGTTGGACTCAGTAAGAGGGTATGTCTATTTCCACTAGTATAACGGCATTCGTGCCGAAGGGTAATCTGTAGGGGGTTTCTCCTATTGTTGTTCTGCTCGTGGTCTTATAAGCTGACAGGACATTCGGGAGCTCGTTGACTCACAATCTTTTCCTTCCCTCCAGTTTGGTCTTGAAGTTATGCTTGATACTCTTGTTGACTGCCTCTACCGTCCATTGGATTGTGGGTGGACTGGTGAAGAGATGAGGTGCTCGCACGTCCACCTGAATTTGACATTATCAAATTGCTTACCATGGTACGTGATGATGGTGTGGGGGACACCAAACCCACATATCCTGTTCTTCCATATGAATTTCATGGTTTTGTGCTCCATGATGGCGGCCAAAGACTTAGAATGGTGGTGAGGAGTTCCGACGGTTAGTGTGGAATGTTAGCGGTCCTCTAGCATTTGTCATATTTTATTACAAAACTCTTTTTATCCAAGATCATCGTTGGCCGGTAATATCCCTGCCTTTTTAACTTATAGTGCAGGACCCAGGCACCAGTGTGGTTCTCGGGGACCTCCTTCATGACAAATAATGTCTCATCAGGTGTGATGCACCTCATGTGGGGATACGAAAGGCCCTTTTGTACAGAGTCTCATCGATAATAATATAGTTGGCCGACTGAATGAAGAGATTTCCGACGACTTTCCTATCGGGGGTAATGTTCCATCTCGTAAATTAGAAACTCCACTGGTACCGTCCTGTTGATCTCGATGTCACAGGTAGAGGCCAACTTGTCTAACGCATCCGCATTAGTATTTTGGTTCTGGGGGACCTGTCGAATTGTGTAGGAATCCTATTTTTCGAGGAGGGCCCATACTTGGGCCAAATATCTGGCCATATTTAAGAATGTTCAAAACCGAACCATACCGGCTGAACAGAACCAAAAATGGTTAGTTCGGTCGGTTCTTTATGTATGTTCGTTCGATTCGGTTCGGGAAAATCACTAAATCGAAGTTTTGGTTCGTTTCAGAATTTGAGGGTTTTCGAAACCAAACCGAAACTTTAAATTTATATGATTTTTTTTATTTTTTATATATAATTTCTTATAAAACCGAACCGAACTGAAGCAAAACTTTAATTTTATATTTATTTTTTTCAATAATATCATTAAAAAATTATTTTTAATTAACAATATCAAACCGAAGAACCGAACTGAAACTCACTGTTCGGTTCGTTTAAGCTCTTTTAGTATTCAAGAGTCAGTTCAGCTCAGTTTTATCGCCGAACCGAAGTTTTGGTTCAATTCAGTTTTTGCTAAAAAAACTGACCGACCCGAATCGTGAACACCCCTAGCCATATTGTCCTTCTTTGTCTGATACTCCTCGTTGATCTGGTTGACAACGAGTTAGGAGTCATTGTAGATACTAAATATTCTCACATTCAAGGTCCATGCCAACCTTAACCCTGCGAGCAACGCCTCATACTCCGTTTCATTGTTTGAGGCTTTGAACCCAAAACGAAGGGCGTACTCAATCCGAGATTGATCGGGTGCTTAGAGTAGTATGCCCGCTCCACTTCCCATCTCGTTCGAGGCACTGTCGACATATAAGGTTCAGGGGTCCCAACCGGTCTTCGCTTCCTCTTCATCGCCCGTCGTCATGTCCACGATGAAATCCACTACTACTTGCCCTTTGATAGCAGTTCGTGGGATGAACCGGAGGTTGAATTCGCTAAGTTCGATGGCCGACTTAGCTATGCGTCCAGAGGTCTCTAGTTTCTGGAAGACCTGCCTAAGCGGGATTTGAACAGAGTGGGCTTAGGAATACAGGCGTAGCCTCCGTGCCGCGGTAACAAGGGCGAGGGCTGTCTTCTCTAGGTTCGGGTAGCGTTTATCTGCCCCACTATCACTACCAGAAATTTGTCTTTTCCTGGAACCGCGGTAAAAGCGTATACACTTTTAACTTTTACCACCGCAAATTATTGGCGGTTATGTAGTGTTTTATGACTGGAATGACCACCCGGCGGTTTTGGAGAGTTATACCTGCAATTTTGTAAGTGCCGCGAGTTCCTTTCTTGTCTTGCCCAAATCTATATTTTCAATTTTTTTTATTACGATGTCGTTTTGTCTGATCTATTGACGACAAAATGACGTCCTGCGGATTAGGGTATATTTCACTCTAATCAATGGCGAACCTCGCCTCCCACTCGATCTCCTCTCCCTCACCTCTCTCTCTCGTTCAATTAACCCCTTACCCCTCTGAATTCCCTTTCCCCTTCGTGAAGTTTCCTTTTGACGCAGAGCTTCGTACGTGTGGTACGATGGAGGTTGCGTGTACGCTATGATGGTAGGTTTAGGGTTTGTGGTTCTTTAAATCTGTCCATTTCTTCATATAATTTATTTTTGGAAGTATTCGTTTAAGAATTAATGAAACTTGTCATTTTTGCTGTTGTTTCTGAGTTTTTTAGCTTCTGTTTCTTATTTGTCATGATCTTCCTTAATATCAAAACAAAAATCAATGATTCAGTTTATATGGGTAAGTGTTTATTTTCTATGAAGGAACACTATAAAATGAAGTGAGCATCAAAGAAAGGCAACAACAGGCATTGATTTTCCTTGGCCTGTGCCTAATCATCCCATGTTCTTTAATATCCAGGTACTGTGTTCCTCCTGTTTTTACAATATGTCTATTGAGGAAGTTGATTACAAAAAATGTTTTTGAAATTTTCCCTACTTTTAGACTTTAAGTTTCATACTAGGTTTTCTTAAATAGTTGATCACAATTAACACGTCTGTTTGTTGTCACTAACTGATTCCAAGCACGAAAGGGATGAGTTTTAGATTTAATAATGTCTAATTAAAGGGTTATACTGAGAGTTACAACTAGTTATTATCAATGAAAAGATTTTGAGCTGTTTAAATTGTCAATCATGAACTTTAGGACTCTTAAATCGTGGTGTTTAAAGATTTTGAGCTGTTTAAATTGTCAATCGTGGTGTCCTATCAATTACAGATTCCTGTCTGCAAAGGGTGAAGAATCTAGTGAATGTGAGAAATTTGCAAAATTTTACCGTTCTCTTTGCCCTGGTGAATGGGTGAGTTTCCCTCATTATTGTTCTTTTGGAAGTAATTAAACATTTTATTTACCATTTTGGTGGACCATAAATTACTTACTGTATTTGGTTCTATAATTTCTTTTAGCCCTGTATTTTAATACTTGTGAATATCCATCTACACACTTCATGCTTAAACTTTTCATTTTTATATGATCTTTTTCTTGCTTAAATTTCTGCTTTCCATACTGGATGCTGAAATCTAATGCACCAAGTATATAATGTATTATAAATAGCTCAGTCATAAACGCCGCCCTTTGCTTTCCCTTTCTCAGACCGGAAGTATTCGAGAAGCATAGAATTCAGTATATATGAGATGCAACCTATTGGGCTACGAATTAGGCGTTTTTACTATTTTGATTCCATTTTTGCTCTTTGTTTTCCTTATATGTGAGATGTAGTTCGTGGACTGTGAATTTAATATATTTCTTGTTTGGTCATTGTGCTTCATATTTGGTTTCAAACTCTTGGTAGCAGATATACTTGAAAGCAGCAATCAGTTGGACCTACTTCATCAGATTCTCTAGTTGAATTTTGAATCCTTGTGTTTTTAGGAGGAGAAGAAAATTAGTCTGTTACTTTTTTTCGTGATTCTTCGCATATTTGTCTTCCATGCCTTTTCTTTTCTTCTTGGTTTTATCTGTATTGTTAAGTTGAATACATGTTTAAAATTTTAAGTACTGTGTAATTTGCGCGAGCTTTGTCTGTTTTGAATTCTCTTGAAAGTAAAAAGCTTTTCCTGCCAATCTTCCATTAATAGAATAGATGAAGAAGCAGGTCTCAGAGACAACATGGAAATTGGAGATTCGGGGTTAGTTTCTCCCCCTTTATTTCTCAAATTCTTAGGTCTTCTTAACTTAAAAATATTTACAGGTCCAATGCTTTGACAACTGAGTGTCAACTGTTATTGTTACAGCATCTTAGCATCTTACTGTAATAGCATTTGGCTCTTAACTCTCGCACGTTGAACTTGGAATGACCGTAGCATTGAGTAACTTTGTAGACGGAGTGCCTTCAGGCTTATGGTAAATATATAAGATATTGTCAAATTTGCAGAAGCTAAGTTTAGATTAGAACCAGAGTTAAAATGCTTTTGAATCATGATTGTAAGCTCTTATGCATGCTTTTTGAATCATGATTGAATCATGGCTGCTATACCTCCTGTAAGTGATTGTTTGGGGCTGATACACAGCAGGGTGGGAGGCTGAGGATGGTAATCCAAAAAAAAAGTATCACCTATACTGGCAATTTCAAATCGCCCGGTAATTTTTGTTAATATTCTAGCTATATCAGCGGTTATAGACTGCCAGTAAAAAAAGTGACTTTTGAGCGCTATACTGGCGATTTTGAACCGTCGGTAAAAAGGCTATCTCGCTGTTTTCATCGGCGGGTTTTTGCTTACTGTCGTCGATAAAAAAACCCGGCGGTTATTTTTCCTCAGGCAAAAGGTCGTTCCAACGGTGTGATAAACGGCGGTTCATTAATCGTCGGAATTTTTTTTGCCGGCGGTTATAACTGCCTGTATAGGGCTAAATACCTGCTGGTATAGATTGTTTTTCTTATAGTGCATGGCCTTGTTAACATATTAGATTGACTTCTAAATGAGATCCTCCCCGACTCGGACCAGGGCGGCGCTACCAGCCATTTCAGACATCGCCAGGTATAAAGACAACACCTCTCTGGGCACAAGTTTGGAAAGCAGTGGTGAGGAATTCATGTAGCCTTTCAGGGCTAAGAAGGCCTCCTAGCATTCCTCGATCCGCTTGAACGACATGTTATTTCTCAAGATTTTGAAGAAAGGAAGGCATATGTCCTTACCTCGGGAGATGAAGCAGTTAAGCGCAGAAACCCGCCCCGTGAGACACTAGACCCCATTGATATTTCTCGGGGGCTCCATCTCCAGCAACGCCCTTATCTTATTGGGGTTGGCTCTGATCCCTCTGTTGTTGATCATGAAACCTAGAAATTTCCTTGAGCCAATGCTGAAAGAGCATTTTGAGAGGTTTAGCTTCATCCTATATTTTTCAATGTAAAGACGTCTCTACTATCTCGGAGTTCCTCTTTTTGTTGAGGAGCGAACATTGGCGCAATTTAGACCGTCTTCTCCAGATGTTCTGATGAGAAAACAATCGATTCCAACGGTTCCTCGTGGGTCCATGCAAATCGCATATTCTTTGTCCCTTACGAGCTTTGTCTAGCCTGGCTTTTCCTCATCATGAGTTGGTGAGGCTAGGTCAGGTAGGATGCTTGGCACATAACTGTGATTTGGTGAGATTCCTAGGTTGCGCATCACGGTATCGTCGGGATAGTGCCATTTTTTTTTTGGGAAGCATCCACAACAAAACTCATATCTTTTTGCTTGAGTCATCAATATCTTGGCCTCCAAGGGATGCAAACAGAAGCAGTCCTCACTCGTCAGTATGAACAAACTCTAAATTCTCTGCCTACTTTTGAAAAACTAACTCCTTTCTGTTTTTCAAAAATAGAGCTCTAATACAAGCTATACTCAATAGTCTTCAAATTTGGTAGCTTTTGCTTTGACAAAAGCACTTTCATTCTCTTTTCCCTCGTATACCTAAATCTATAATGCCACGTACTCGAATTAACCCTAGCATTAGCGGCTGCAACTATAAGACACATAATATGTTCTAGTTTTATTTCCTTAAGCTATAACCATAGTGCACTTGGTGGCTTTCCATACACTACTAGCAAAGTCACATCGTTAAGATTATCTTTATATCAGATTTGCATCGATTTTGGTACATATCTTACTTTCTAGAGTTTTCATACAGATCCGTTTCACATTTTGAAACGAACGTCATCCATACCAACAATATCTTAAGGTTTTCCATCACTTAGGTAAACCTTTCCATAATTTTCAGCAACATAATTTTTTAGAATTTCTTGTTGTGTAGTGGTATTGAAAAGAAGCTCTTGAATCTAAAACCCAAGAGTTAATAGGACAAGTCAATAGATAAAAGTAATGCATCATGTACCTCTTCAGTTACTGCATTTGCAGCATCCTTTTTCAGTGCTTTGAAGTTATTCTTTATGTCGTCAGGCTTCCGCCATTCCAGCAGTCAACCTTTCTTCTGGATCTGGATTTACTTCTTTTGTTCCTCGACTTTGACCTACCATTGTCGCGGTTAAAATTCCTCTCATGACCTCTGTCTTTGGTTTCATCGTTCAATGCTGAACTTGATGTGGATGTCTCACCTGAATTTATTCTGCGTACTTCCCTCACATCGTTGGATCTTAACACAACGCTTCTAATAGAATTACTAATCAATAGAATTACTAATTGCTTCCAATGGGTTTGAAGATAAATCTCATCACCAAAATCAATCTCAACCGCTAACAATTGATTAAAATCATATTGAATTCATTACGATGTGCTGCCACATGAGCGTCTTCTCTCATCTTCAAATTAAAGAACTTTTTTCATGAGATGTACCTTATTATTTGCAAAACGCTTATCATACATATCAGATGGTACTTGCATCTACCCCATTGTGGTCTTCTCTTTTGTAATGTTATAAGCCATGTTCTTTGACAGTGTCGATCGTATGACTCTCAATATATGCTACCCATGTCAAATTTGGTTTCCTTCCTGATAGAGGTTGTTGATGCATCTTTTAACCGTAGAGATTATCTTCAATCTGCATTTTCTAAAATGCAAATCCACACTGTTGAATTTCTCGATTACATGAACATAACCTCCTTTTTTCTAACCATAATTCTGAATCATTACTAACAATTTTATTTGAACACCGTGAATTAAAACAATGCTGGCAACAAACTTGTATCGCCGACAAATAAAATGAATTCATCTGTTCACGACATGAATTAATTGTTCACGATGTGGATCCATTGTTCACGTTCACGAATTCATTGTTCATGTTCGTGAATTCAATGTTCACTTCCATGAAATCAGTATTCACTCACAAAATTATTGTTCACTTCCACGATATCACTGTTCACTTTCGCGACTTCATTGTTCTCTGCTTCGTGAAATCAATGTTCACGTGGATAGTAATCAAAGAGAAAATACAACAAAAGAACACACACAAATTTTATAGTAGTTTACCCTCAATGTGAGAGTTACGTTCACTTTAACCGTTGCATGTTTTCGTTATATTAAAGAAGAATATATTTATAAAATGATCTTTCAAGCCTCACTCTTCTCTAGGTTTTCAATATACACAAAACTGACCACCTAATATTATTTATATAGTGAGGATACCAAAAAACTGATGTTAAAAAAATCAAACACAAATATTTTTACATGATTTAAAAATCCTAGCCGACTACACCAGCTTTCCAAATACCCACTTTCATTATCATGATCTTTCGGTACAATTTTCCCTGTTCGGTCGACCGAATGTTGAGATTTGGCTTATCATTGACAACTAATTTTACTTTAAACATTTGAAAACTCGTTCGGACGACAGATGGCTCAATTGAGTTGACTATCACCGGTTTCATCGACCAACCTTTCTATTTGATCAGTCTAACCAATCAGTTTAATTTCCAATGTCTGGAAATTATTTATAATTACCTAGAATTTGTTCACATATTTGCAGATTCAGATCCCCTATTGTTGGGAATCCTAACCATAGTTAATTCGGGAACGGCAAAATACGGAGTATTATTCGGCATGTATAATTTAAGAATTTAACGGTCAAACATTAAGTTAAAATTCGGCCAATAATATGTGATACATAAAATTTTGGATACGAGTTTTAAACGAGTATCATACATTTTTTTTTTAAAAATTCGGTACTAAAAATACGGCTTTAAAATTTATAAATAAATATTAATATAACAATATATCATGAATATGACAAAAAATATCATTCTACAAATTACTTAAACATTTTCATAAACCAAAATATATTGATCAATTAATAGTATTCTATTCATACAAAATATAGTCATTAATCCAAAATATTCAATTCATAAAAACTAATTGAATTAATAAAAATTATCAAATAATGGGATCGTCAGGTGATAAATTTTCATCAAAACAAGATTCGTTTGGGGTACGAAGCAGCTCAGACCAGTTGCACAAGCTCATGTCATCTAAAGCAGATGGTTCTTCTTCAAAAAAATATTCTGGTTCTTCTTCAAATCCTTCTTCAAATCCTACTTCAGCAAATGGATTGATCTTAGAAAGATCAATAAGCGTCATATCCAGCACTTCACGATCCTTATACATTGTCATCATCAAAGAGTTCATTCTCACGATCCTTATACATTGTCATCATCAACATTGTCAGTGCCAATATATTTCTCTTTTTCGTTTGGGCTGCTTCCCATGCACTCCAATTTCTTTCACAAGCTGGCAAGCTACACGGTTGACTCAAAATTCTAATTGCAATCTTTTGCAATACAGGGAATTTTGAACCATTAAGCTGCCATCAAATACCTATAAATACAACTATTTACATTAGGAATGAAATCAACATAAAACATATGAAAATCTAATTCAAAATGAAGAAACACTTACGAGGATGATTGATGTTTATCATAGCAGTGGCTGTATAATTGAACAAGGGCGGAAACTTTAAATGATATTTAACTAATTCAGTTACCAGTTGATCTCTTTCATCTAACGAACCCAACTGTTGAACAAGATATTCAACCCATTCTCTAATGTCAATGTTGTCTTCTTTGTACTTCTCACTAACCATATAAGCTGGATTAAGAAGTGCAGCAGTAGCATGTACCTTATGGAGAATGTTCTTCTCTCTTATCTGCTCAAATATTTTCATCATAAGAGAATAACGAGAAGGATCTTTTACACAATATTGATCAAGCGCTTCTCGTGCCCTCTCCATAGCATCATATAAATATCCCACTGTAGATCCTTACCATCTACTAATCGAAGAACTTTCACCAGAGGCTCGACAACATTCACATAATCTTTCGCATCTACCCAAAAAGACTCATTCTGAATTATTGAACTCACTAACTTAGCCTGTGCAGTCTTAGTAAAATTCAAACCCCTCCATTCAGAAGATGCAACCAAAATTCTCAAATTGTTTTCACGATCAATTATCGATTGAAGCATCAAAAAGTTCGAAGCAAATCTAGTCTTACACGGAAATTTTAACTCCCTATCATCTGTATATTTCCTCATCAATTGCAATACCATATGACGCTTATACATGTAATCTACTATTTTTTTCGCATCATCAATCACACTTTTCACCCATTCAATTTGATTATAATGATCTTTCAATAACAAATTAATACCATGAGCTGCACATTTAGTCCTGTATAATCGAGGATATTTTTCCATCAGCATGTAACCAATAGACTCATAATTTAAGGCATTATCAGTAACTATTTGCACAACATAATCAGGGCCAATTTCATCGATGACGGAAGAAAGAATATTATAAAGATACTCACCAGTCAATCTCTCTTGTGAACATTCAAACGATCTAAAAAAAATAGCACCTAACGGTGAGCTAGCGATAACATTAACCCATGACCGCCTTCTTATGTCTGTCCAAGAATCTGACATAATAGTACAACATGTACTAGTCTATGATTGTTTTTCACATGCAACATAAGCCTCAACATCTGTTCTTACCTCAGGTACTAACTTAGTACGAAGCGTTGAATAACTAGGTACAATATAACCACAACCAAAATTACCTAAAGCTTTACTCATGTCAAGAAATGACTTGGACTGAATAACATTAAATGCTACGTTGTTCATGATGAAAAACTGAGCAATTATTTTATCAACATTGCTCCTCTCTTTCTTAGCAGAAAATTCTGGGATTGTGGTTTGAGTCTGATTAGATAGACCCAAAGAGCAAGCGTTCGATTCTTCATTACTTTCATTAACCGAATCATTTTTTCTTTTCTTACTAGAACTAGAACTTGAATCTCTAATTAAAAAATACGCTTCAGCTTGAACCTCCTCCGGTACTTTACTACATATATCAATATCACGACCACTAATTCCAGATAAATGAGACTTTACTCTAGAAATCCCTCCAGCAAAATCTCTCTCACAAAATTTGCACTTGAAACGATTATTTGTCTGCTCAGCGTAATCCCAAAACTTGTCTTTTTTTCTGACCATGATAATCAAAATTCAGAAAATCTGAAATAGAATCAATAAAACATATAAACAAGACATAATTTGAATTGACAGAAACTCTGAGAAGTCCAACTCCAACCAGAATTGAATTAATCAAGTCCAATTCAAGTCCCAATCAGTTTAATTTTCTACAATCCAATTCAATTCAGAGAAGTCACGAGAAGCACAAAATTTTCTACAATCAACCAGAATAAAATTTACCTATCAACTGATTCAACCAGAACAAAATGCGTATATCAACTAATGGAATTCAATTAAAACAGTATCGGCTTTTACAGTTTCAATTCCAAATTTTTGCTGGAGGCCATAGTGAAGAAGAAGACCCGAAGGACAGGGAAGGGGGTTTCAATTCCAAATTCTAAGAAAACAATCAAAATTCAGACGACCTAGGGCTCGAAGAATTAAACCTCAAATCAAACATAAAATCAAAAACAAAAAATTTGAAGTGAAGAAGCCCAGAGAATTAAGCATGTAAATAACTGAGAATCTTCGAGCCCTAGGTCGTTTGAGAGGGAGAAACTCCGTCGAAGTCCAACGACTCCAGCCCTGGAATGGAAGAAGCAGGATGCTGGAGTGCAGGAGCAGAGCAGCGCCGAGCAAGAAGAAGGACGCAGAGCAGCGCCGAGCAAGCAGCAGGACGCAGAGGAGCAGGACGTTTCGTGATGGAGCAGAGCAGCAGTGCAGCACCGAGCAGGAGAATGGGGAAAACGCGTATTTGGCCATTATAGTATACGCGTTTAATATGCTTTCCGTATTAAACGCGTATTATACGGCTTACTCCAAAAAAACCCATACCATTCCGTATCTTTCAGTAAAAAACGGCAAACGAAAAAAAATGGAAACGGCGAAAAGACGCGTATTAAACGCGTTCTCACTAACTAGGGTCCTAACATGAGGGATCTGTTCATAAGATTTCAACCGTCCATTCTGATAACGGCCGAACGAGTTGATAAAGGTGCTCTGACACCTTTTTTTTATATTTAATTTTTTCTCATGTTAGATCTGATATGTCTGTTTTTAGATCGGACGGATCAAAGATAAACACAGCAGGAGAGGGTCCATATTTGCATACACAATGTTCGTTATATCATTAATCATCTCCTAGAAACATAATTGAACAATCTACTCCATTTTGACTATGACAAAAAAAATTAGTTATTGCAAAATTTCACTCCCCTAAATATGTGCAATCTAGTGCCGGTCACATATTATTTCAATCCAGGACTTTCTTGCCCTTGTGCTATCAGTAAAAAATAATACAATATTATTGTACTACATTATCACAATAAACATTTCAAACTCCCTAAGAATCTGAATTTTTCTCAAAAATGTCTCCCTCCATGATTTGATCTTAATCAATCATCTCATGTTTAACCAAGCTTTTTAAAAATTTAACAAAGTTTTCTTTAAAAATGTTATTTTTTACAAGCGCATACATTTGAATGATTTATTATTATTTATTCCAACTAACTTGGCATAATCAACTCATTTTTTTTTCTTTCATGACTATCTTTTTGAATAATTTTCCTCTTATTGAGTAATTTCTCATAAATTGAACTAAACTATCGCCATCATCTTCTTCTTCACTTTTAGAATCTATGAGATAGATCGACAAAAAGATGACACTTTTTCTTTTGGAATCCTCGTTTAAATTCTCTATGAATATCCATTCATGAGTTATTGGCAACTTTTGCTCTTCCATGATCTAGTAATTAAGAGTGGATTTAGAAGTGCTTTATTTGAAAACAGTATTTAAAATATCACGTTGAATCACATTTGTTTGAAAAAAATGTTATTGATGGAAGCATATTTTAGTATTTAAAAACACTTCTATAAAAATAAATATTTAAGTGTTTTCTAAAATATTTAAGAACAAAAATAAAGATGGTCAAATGATTCATACAGAGATGAATATATAATGGTGTTATTTTATCAAAAGTGTTTTAGTGACAAGCAAGCTAATTTTTCATAAAAAAAAAAAAAGCACACATCCCAGCCAAGTCTTAGATACCAAACAAATTTAGAGAGTTTAAAATATTACTAACCTGAGTAAACATTTCACTAATGCATCATTATCGTCGTCAAAAGCTCATAAGTAGGTGTAAGCATGCTTATTTCTAACACTGTTACTTGATTTGTATTTCATGAGTTGTCTCAAACATATGACAAATTTCTTCACCAGAAGTACATATAGCGACTTTAGTTAACTCATTTTTATTTAATTCATAATTTAATATATTAATGGCTTTAGAATTAAAAAAATGACTTTAGTATTCACCTTTTCTCAAAACATTAATAGTGACTATAATAAATAATTGTGAAATTATATATAATCATTTTTGCAATGCAGAGGGAAAAGAAGATCCTGACTTACATTAACTGCTGCATTAGGCCTTGATATGCAAGAATATGAGGGACTATACTCAAAGTTCGAAGTCAATGATTATCTTCTTTAAATAAATTTTATAAGTTGTGACTGTATATTACTAGAAAAGCTAAAATCATCAAATAGAAAATCTTACTGCAATATAAAGTAATCTTCTTTTAGTATGTTTATTTACTTATAAATTTCCAATTGGTGTAATGATAATTATTTAAGAACAATTAAGTTGGTTTATTACTTGGGTAACAAGATGGATTAATAAAAATGAAATGAATCATCTTATTTGAGGCCTAAAAGAAAGTAATATGCTCGATAAATTTAGGTCCTTAACTCAGATATCAAACGGTTCATGTCAACTAAGCATAAAGATAAAAAAATACATTGTGATGTGATTTTTTCAAAATCAGAATTTAGCAGTTGAGATCTAACCAATAGTCCAAACCAGACAATATACTCTCTATTTGTTAAAAAAAATAAAAGATTTGATTTTAGTAGTGAATACTAAAGGTTCAATAATCATTAATATTATCTGAGCTCATTTCCCACTTCTTAAAGCATAAATAAAATAATATATTTAAAATAAAAGTGCGGCTAAAGTGCCCTAAATTTATAATTAGTAGGACTTAATTGATTAAATTAAAAAAATAGATTAACTTAGATAAAACAAAAATAGGGAGTATAATGCATGAGTAATTATTGTGTGTCAGATCTCACTTACAAGAATAAAGATATTTTAGATTAGATCTGAACGAATTAGATTTATTTTCTGTTGGATTTGTTGAGAATGAAAATTGAAAAAAAATTATATTATATTTGTTTTTCTTTTTAAGTCAAAATGAAAATGAAGCATTGGATTTTGTTACACAGATTTAAATACCAGAATTTATCATCACAAAAATAATAGTGAATTTCATTGCTGAAACTTGAACTCAATCTTCGAATTGTAAGCTAATCGACAATATTATTTTATTTATGTTTGGATTTTGAATATAAAAGAAAAAAAAGGCAAAAAAAAAGAAAAAAGAAAAAAAGCATAGTGCTTAAAATGATAAATTACCTTATGATGAGACGAGTATAATCCAACGGTCAAAGCACTATAATAATCAACTGCCCCATCAGAAACTTGGGCCGTTGATATCTTCATCATTCGTAGAGGAAAGTCCAGCAGGGGCGACCTGAGAACACATCAACGGCACAAAAATGCAGCAGCTCAGAGAGAGCAACATAAGGCGCCCGCATGTGATCACAGGTCGCTCCTGTAGGATTCAACCTCTATAGTCTATACAACGTTAGCCATTTGCTTATGGGTTAGCTGCAGCGATCGGGTGTTATATAGCATGGAGTTAATCATGTACTTCCCCTAAACTGTACTACATCTTAGTACATGCCCAGTAATATTAGAATTTTTTTTTCTTTTTAGATGTTGTACGTACTAGTCTGTACTACCTTGGGCGATGTTTGTACTATTGATCCACAATGGATTGAAGATAGGTAAATAATGCAAAATCAAATCAAAACACGGCAATGTGAAAATGTTGATAAACTCTTTGAAAAAACGGGTTGTTCCATGATACATGAGAAGTGTAGTACAAAGAGTGAAATAAAGATAAAAGGTACAAGTTAAATGTGAAAATGTTATAGACAACTTTGTATTAGGATAAAGTTAAAAATCAAGTCATAATTGATTAAGTAAAGTGTTGATCACTCGTAGGTTAATTTATAAATCATTTAACGATTGCAATGAAACAACCATTGAGAACATTGTCGTCTGCAATGACTCATACTGGAACACTAGCGCCAACTCTTTAACAACAACAATCTCGACTTCGAGCATCGCCGTCTATAGCCATCAAGCCTGCGACCAAAGGTGTCATCATCTGCCTTCACTTAGAGCAGCGTCATTTGATATTCATGTGATTTTGTGAATACTAAGTTGATTTAAGATTTCTGTATAGTAAGTTGATTCGTTACGTGACTTTGTGAATATTAGAAAGATTTAAGAAGAGTGATCTCCATCTCTTTTTTTTTTTTGTGAAAAAGCAAAAGGGAGAATGATATGTATAGTGAGAAAGGGTAATTTTTTAGGTTACCAAAAGGGAAAATGAGATAAATTGCACATCTTGTTGGACACTTTAGAACTACAATATCCACATTAAGCTTTATGGTTCCTAAGTCAGGAGGAAGCCAACTAGAACGCACATTTTTCCATGTGTTGTAATTAAGATCATCGTACTTAACCTGAGGGGTTGGTCTAGTGGTGGGCGGGCACTAGGACCAATGCGGTAATGCATGAGGTTCTGGGCTCAAAAATTACCACCAGCGTCAAATCTTCAGGACTATAAGACTAGTAGTTTATCCTTTGAATTAACCGAAGAGCACTTGCGGAAAATTTCTTGTCGAAGACCTGTGCACACCCGAAATTAGTCGGAGTTCTACTTCGGATATTCAGTAACCGAATTTTTAGATGTAAAAAAAGATCATCATTCTTCTTTTTCTTAGCATTTGCTTCTCTAAAGGCACTAAACTCCTTACCAGTTTTGGTAATGACATCAACAAGGTCATCCATTTTTCCTTCAAATACGGCTAAACTCCTTTCTTTCTATGAACTAGCTCATCAAACAGTAAACAAAACCCTTTCTCCCTCCTCCATCAGGAGGACTCTTCAAATCTCCCAACCTCCATGAATCCATTATCCAAATCTTTGGTCTGCTACTAGATCGCTTCTTAGTTGAAGGGGATGTAAGCTCAGATCATTTACATCTCATAACATCATGAGCAATCTTTTTGTACCTCAAGTTTAGTTTAGTTGGAGAAAGTTTGACACTACTCTCCATAAGAACATTTTATTTTTTGGGGGGATATCGATTCTCCATAGAAGCTTCCAAACTGAAATGAACATCACTTGAGGTTGAAGGATTTAAACCTCACACTCCATCTTTTCTTCATGAATCAAGTGATAGCTAGATTTGACAGAATAACATCTATTTCAGCAAAATGGCCACACCAGTGAGTCAGATATTCCCAAACTAGATAACTAAATTGCCATAATGGGTTTACCAATCCATTCTGGAAATGTTTGATTTACCAGGTTCATCCTCCAGCTGCTACCATCTTCATTAATAAGATCAAACACAAAATTCAGATTCCAGAGTATTGAATTCCTCCAAACTGGGGCAATTTTGTGTTGGAAAAATTTAACATGTGAGGTCACACATGTTAAATTAAATGTGTTGTGCTATCTTTGAATAAGTTTAAATAAAAATTAAAATTTTGAGATTTATGTGTATAATTATTATGAAATTAACGTGTAGATACCAGAAATGATATTTTAGTTTATTGAATGGTCAAATTAAAAATATCAATATTTATTAAAAACACATTTATTTATAAGGGTTATGGTCTCCAAATTACACGAGTAAGATAATTTTCTTTTAAGTGATATCTCTATTTCTTTAAAAGGGAATCCTGGAGAAGAACTCAAGGCTTGTGCCAATTTAAAAGATCCAAAGTTAGATTTATTACATGTGAATAATAAATCGATCCAAAGTTAGATTTATGATTTGACATGAATTATTGTCAGTATTTGATCATTACAACAAGAGTACTACTTACAGTTAATATTACCGTCCAAAGACTTGATATCAATGTTGTGCTATGATTCTTGAAAAGGACTGATTAATTATTTGAATTGATTGAATATTATGGTTGGCTTTTGATATGAGCATATCTGGATAAATATTTTGTTCTGTTTTTAACTAATGTGACTACAATATCTGTCAACATCAACAACATTCCCATTTTTACTGGGATAGACTTTAAAGATTGGAAAGATAACATGTTGATTGTTCTTGGCTGCATGAATCCAGACCTTGCACTCAGGACAAAGGAACGCGCCCCTCTTATGGATGGAAGTTCTTATAATGCCAGGAAGAACTTTGAGAGGTGGGATCACTCAAACCGTATGAGTCTAATGATCATAAAGCGTGACATTCCAGAGGCATTCAGGGGTGCGGTATCCGAGAAGATAACCAATACCAAAGAGTTCCTTACTAAGATTGAAAAGCATTTTACCGAAAATGATAAAGCAGAAACAAGCACGCTTTTGCAATGTTTGATTCGCATGAACTATAGATACAAAGGGAACATAAGGGAGTACATTATGGAAATTTCTAACATTGCTTCAAAACTTAAGGCACTCAAGTTTGAGCTGTCAAATGACTTGCTTATACATTTGGTATTGATATCTCTTCCTGCATAATGTAGTCAGTTTCAAATCAGTTATGAGAAATGGACTCTCAATGAGCTCATTTCATATTGTGTGTAAGAGGAAGAGAGAATGAAACATAATCATAAAAAGTGCTCATTTGACTAGCACCTCTAAGGGCAAAGACAAAAGGAGAAAAAAAGGATAAAGAAGCTGCTAAGGGTCCAACGGAACAGAAATAACGTAAGGACAATGACAGTTGTTTCTTTTGTTGGAAGCCTGGACATGTAAATAAGGACTGTACCAAATATCAAGCATGGCGTGTAAAAGAAAGGTACATATCTTACTTTGGTCTGTTCTGAGGTAAATTTGGCTTTAGTACCTAGAAACACTTGGTGGTTAGATTTTGGTGCCTCTGTACATAAGTGTTTATATGCAAGGTTGCCTAAGTTACCGAAATTCAACTGATGTTGAAAGATACATCTATGTGGGAGATTGAGAATCAGTAGAAGTAGAGGCTATTGGGCATTATAGGTTGTTATTGAAAACTGGATCTTATTTTGATTTATTTTATACTTGTGTTTTACCGTCGTTTAGACGGAATTTGGTTTCTGTTTCTAAGTTAGAGAAATTAGGTTATTTTTGTTCATTTGGAAACAATCAGTTTAGTTTATCAATAAATTCAAACCTTGTTGGAACTGGTTTTCTTATTGTTTATGATAACGTATATTTGCTTGATGTTAATACCTCTTATAGTCAAGCCTTGCATGTGGAATCACGAGGTACTATAAAGAAAATAATAAGAAAAATTCAGCCACACTTTGACACAAACACTTAGGTCATATCTCCAAAATGAGAATTCATAGGCTTCTGTTAGATGGCATTTTAGAATCCATTTTTTTTCAGACCTTAACGTCTGTGTTGAGTGTATCAAGGGAAAACATACCAAACAAAAGATATTAGGTGCCAATAGAGCAACAAACGTCTTAGAATTAATTTATACAGACATATATGGGCCATTTCCTAAGGCTTCGTGGAATGGTCAATAGTATTTTATAACGTCCATAGATGAATACTCTAGATATGGGTACCTATTTCTTATTCATGATAAATCAGAGTCCTTGGGTGTGTTCAAAATATTTAAGGCCGAAGTTGAGAATCAACTTAACAAAATGATTAAAAGTGTCAGATCTAACCGTGGTGATGATTATTATGTTAGATCTAACGGTTCAAGAGAAAATGTCTTACATGGCTGAGTGGAGGGTCACTCTGCTAACCGAAGCCGGCGTCAGTCCTTCCCAAAAGGGACTGGAACCGCTCCACATATATCTATTTCGGAACGAGCCTTAACTGACACTGCTGCTGCTACTGGTCTTGACACAAAAAATGATGTCGATAGAGTCAAGCGGGAACAAAGCCCCTGGATTTCAAAGTCAAGTTTCTCGCTTCTTGCTTTAGAAAGATTGCAGCGGTAGGAGTCGATCGGATGCAGGGAAGCCCAGGCAATTCGTTTCTATCAATCATTCGTCAGGAAGCAGTAGAGAAAGAATCGTCTTTTGAAATCTCATTGTTGAAGGCGACTGAAAAAAGATAGGAAAATCTTTGATAGCCATCTCGCTAATAAATCATTTTTTCAAGGCCATTTACCCAATTCCTAGAGGAATTCGGAATAGTCCCTTAGTGCACCATGCCAGGTTCACCTAGCATGAATGGTGTGTTAGAGGTTATGCGCTCAAAGTATATGTATTGACATTGTACTATAAAATTTAATGAAATTATATTTTTCTTATAATTATTCTTTTACATTATTTTTGAATAATTTATTTAAATATCTAAAAATTCAAAATTCATTAATGAGACTATGATCTTGTATTAATACGAGAGAATTAAGATAATAGATAATGAATAAAAATGTCAGCAACATATTAAAGTATTGAATCTTTAATGTTGCTAGTACGGTTCACTAAGCATTATAAATGCATGTGATCTAGATCTGGATCATTGATGTGAATAGACATTTTAGTGAATGTATTTTATATAATAAGATTATACATGATAAGACTGATGTGAGTTAATATCTTTATTAACATATTATTTATCATAAATATTTAATATACATCAATCTGATGATCATATATTGTAATATCCCGACCCTTCGTAAATGAACATTATAAAATTGATTTAAAAAATAAAGTGAGATTAAAATTTGATTTTAAAAAGTGATTATTTGTAATTTTGGTAAAATAATTTTAATTATATATGGTTTAGTTTAAATTTTAATTATTCAATTTTAAAAGAGTTTTAATTTATATTATAAAATTTTAGCTCACTCACACCATATGCTTATGTATATCCTAGTATTACCCTAACCCTATTTTATCATTGATTAAGCAATCTCAACCCTCAATTGAAAATCACTCACACTACATGCATATACACCCTAAACCAACCTTTAACCTATTATATATATATATATATTCCAAAATAACTTCTTCTCTCCCAGCTCTCTCCTCCCCTTGCAGCCTCTCCTCCCCCGCACAGCCACCTGCATGCCAGCAACTTTTCTCCTCCGTTGGTCTCTCTCTAATTAAATTTGGGTAATATTCTTCTCTTTCTTTCTTGATTTCTTTCTTTAATCTATTTCTCTCTCTCGTCCCTGCTTTGTCTTCCTCTCCCTGTTTCTTCCCCTTTCTGTTTTTCTCTTCTCTTTTCCTCTGTTTCTCTCTAACCCTTTGTTGCTCTCCTTCCCTCCCTCTATTTTTCTCTCTCTCAGCTATCCCCTTGTTCTTTCTTCATCCCTCACTGTTTTTTTATTCTTCCCATCTCTGTTTCTTTCTCCTTCTCGTTCTCTCTCTCTCTCTCATTTTCTCTCTCTCTGACTCTCTTTTCATCATTCCTCTCTCTCTCTCTCTTTCTCTCTCTCTCCCTTTGTTTCTGCCATCACTGGCGGTTTATCACCGAGTCCCCCTTTCCCCTTCCCTCTGTTTCCCTTTCTCTCGCCCTTTGTTGCTTCTCTCTACATCCCTCTCTCTCTCTTCCCCTCACAGATTCCCTCACTGTTTTTCTTCCCCTATTTGTTTCTCTCTCCTTCTCATTTTCTCTCTCTCTCTCTGTTCCCCATGTCTTGTCGTGCTTTCTGTTCTGCAACTAGGTCTTGCACCCAGTTGCTCTGTCCTGAACCGGTTCATCATGAACCGAACCAGTTCAGCTTACTCAGACCAGTCTGAACCGGTCCATTAGATAAAATCGAACCGAACTGGTCCGAACCAGCCTGGTCTGAACCATTTAACCCGAAGCTTTATCTTTTGACTCTGGACCCGATATTTTATTTTCCGACCTCGTTCTGACCGTTTTGCAATATTTTAATTAAATCTATATTTTCTATTTATATGATATTTAAAATGTGTTTATATTATTTTATTTCAAAATAATTTAGTGATTATATTTTTTGGATTTCAGGTCATTAATTGTTTAATTCATTCTTCCATTTCAGGTAAGTGGGCTTACATGATAGTGTGACTCCTATTGTTATAAATGTATATGCTTTGTGTAAGTGGGCTTATATAATGGTGTGACTCCCATTGTTATAAATGTATATACTTTGTGTAAGTGATTTTATATCGTGATGTGATCTATGTGTGATAAATATATGTGCTTGAGTAAGTGAAATTACATTGTAATGTGACCCACGTGTGATAAATGTGATATGTGTTATTCTCATCAGCTTTAATTGTCTATAAGCATGTTACGTTCGTATATATGTTTGTGTAAGTTGACTTATATAACGATGTGATTTTGATATTATAATCGTATCATGTATTCATTATCTGTTTAAACATTTTTCAGTAATTATTATATTGGGTTAACACTTTGGTAATTGATTACTGTTCAGTTATTAATGTGATTATCATGAGATAAATGCTCTGAGTACGACTGATTTTGCGTAGTATGTTATCACGTTTGATTTTGTTATATGTATCAGTATGCATTATATGATTAGTTTTTGTCATACGTTGAATTCTGCAAGTTACGAGGTTAATTCATTCAAGTGGTAATTAAGCAAAATATGAAATTAAGCATGACCTTTAGTTAACAAGAAATCAGGACTGTTCACGTTATGTTCTGTTAAACGAATGAGGTGTCATCTGTTCATGCTTTCGCCACACATAGGGTGTCATCTGTTCATGTTTTGGTCATTCATTGGGTGTCATCTGTAAATGTTTTCCGTCACTCATGAGGTGCCATCTGTTCACGTTTTTCGTCACCTTTGAGTGCCATCTATTCTGTCGCCTAATGAGTGTCATTTGTTTCATCGCCTGATGTGTGCCATCTATTTCGTCACCCAATTCGTCATGATGTGTTTCAGTTAACGTGTGTCAGTTCTGATTAGGTTATTAACTAGAGGATATGATAAACCAAGATATGATTAAGATTGTTAAATGATTCTTTTTGAGACACGTGTTATCTGCGTGCTATGTTAAGCCATGTCATGATCAAGTACGTTATTTTATTTTATTTATGTTATATGTCAAGTTCAGTTATGTTATGTCATGATTGCATTTATGACACATGGATGCATGTTATTATGTGAGTTTGCTTACTGAGTATTTTAAAATACTCATTACCCCATAGTTATTTATGATGCAGGTGGTAATGGTGAGTAGCATGAGTGGGAGAATGCCATAACCTGTTAGATCAGAGAAATTTATGTGTTCGGTTTATGATTTGATTTAAAACTTAGTAAAACATTTTCTGTTAACCTTGGTTATTCAAGTAGTTTATTTTACGTTATGATTTTCTACGAATTATGATGAGTGAAAGTTTCATAAATTATGGATTTCAAGTTTTGACTTTATTTCAAAATTTAATTCAGTTCTTCGAGGTTTGATTAATTATGCATTTAAGACACTTTAATGCTTCCGCTATTTAAGGTCAGAGTTTTTCCATCATGAGTAATTTAAGAATTTTCAATTTGGGAATTTTCTCAAAATTAGGGTTTGTTTCGAATTGGAGATTTCAAAATTATGAAATTACACGTATGTTTAATCCTTGGGGATCGGGGCGTCACATATATAGATCATTCTGAATCCTGAGTGGTCATGAACTTCTATACATGTTTATTGGATCTTTTGATTCATTCGTTTAAGCTTTGTTTGTAAAACAAACTAGTGACTATTATTTTGGAGTTTTAGTGATATAGATGGCTGGGAACATGATCTGACAAGATTTGGAATCCAAGCTTTCTTAACGCATCGTATATTGGTTCCCTTAAGTGCTATTTCTAGAACTGAATGGTTATTGAGCTCAAATTTATAATACGATTATAAATTAGTCATTCACTAGTGAATTAATTGTACTTAATGATCAAAAAGTAATTAGAAGGGTAAAACAATAATTTTGACTAACTCTAATTTACGAACCAATAATTGGAGGACATAATTATATGAAATGATTATATCAATGGACTAGATGAGAATACTCTGTAAATACATTCTATAATCTCTAAGAGTACGATTTCACATTTATAGTAAAATAATTATTGAATTAATAGGTAAGATTATTTAATTATTAATCTAGTTTATCGAAACTTAAGATTATAGGTCCATGGTCCTCAAGTCACCTCTGTACTATGTAGTCTAGGGTGTGAATATTTTAGGACATGAGAAAATGACTGACTTGTAAAATAAATTTTTATTTTAGAGCAAGTACGTAATTAATTAAGAATTAATTAATTGAATTATTTATACATAAATTTTAGAAATTACACATACACACATATATATAAATAATTATATCGATTAATATTCTAATTTGTTAGAATATCTAATTTGTAAAATTAGATAATTATAAATTATTATAAGATAATAATTTGAATCAACTAAATCTGTTATTTGTGAACTAACAGATAAGTTACTTGATAGGAATAATCACATATCTTAATTTTAAATTAACTGATATTTAGATATTTATCAGAGTAAAATAAATATTTAATTCGTAGTAATTACCACGTGTCAATCACCGATTGAGAATCATAGATTGACATGAACTACTGTAGTGTCAGGTGACATTACATTATTAGGGTGCAATACTGTAGTGTCACACGACACTATATTATTGTCGTGAGGCACTGTGATAGCTCACGACAACTGCAGTGCCGTGTGGCATTACAATTATGCACAAATTGCAATGATAATTTTGAAATTAAATATTATTTTCAGTTTATCCCTAAAAATCTGATATGCAATTATCTAAAAAATATATAGATATTTTGTTATTGGTCTTAGTGTTGATACAGAGTGAAGAATATAATTGCTATCAGGGTGAATTTTCTCTGTGATTAAAAAAGTTAATAAAAAAGCTCTGAAAGAATAATCATCGTATTCTCTTAGAGGATTGTCTCACAAAATTAATCATTCTTAGTCTATATCTAGATCTCATGTGTTGAGTACATCTAGAGACAGAAAAAATGTCTTTGATTATTCTCCATGCCCACACACGTCCTAGTGCGTTTGAGGATTGACTTGGAAGATCTTGGTGTGGATCTTGAAGTCTGTTGTTATGGGAACGCAGGATCGTTGGTTTACGAGGGTGCTTGATATAAATTGCAAGAGGTATATGATTCTTATCCATGTATGTCTTGGATTTAATATATAAATTTATAATAGATTTTGAGTGAAAAGAGTTTTTCAATAGAAGTTTTTATTTTGAAAACTGTTGCGTAGCACTTGTTTTCTTTTTATCGAAAAACATACGATCCATTTTTAATAAATTTTTATAAGTCACCACGTCTCTGCCGCGCTTCCGCCGCCTTTTCCAACATGGTCTTACTGAAAGATGAAATAGAATCCATAAATTGATGAGTATGATTAGTCATTCTATCTTACTAGAATCACTTTGGGGATAAATATTAAAGACACCAACTTATATCCTTAATAAAGTAGCAACTAAAGTAGTTGTCAAAACACCTTATGACCATTGGACAAGGAAAAAGCCTAGTTTGAAGCGTTTTCACATTTAGAGATGTCTAGATGAGGCAAGACATAAGAGAGGTTTTCAACCTCAAGATCAGGGGTTTAAACCCCATGTTGTATCCCCCTCCCCATTGACAAAAAAAACAGTGAACAACTACTTTATTGGCTATTCTAAATCAATAGGCTACAAGTTCTATGATCCTACGCTAAGGAAGATTTTTGAGACGAGAACTGCATCATTTATTTAGGATATTGAGTTTAGGGAGAGAAATAAAGTCAAAGATATTGTATTTGAGGAGGAATCATCTTCGATTCCTACTAAAGTCACTACTTTTGACAGTGTGCAGGTTTTCATGCCCAACATGGATCAAGATTAGAACCAGAACAAGAACAAGATAAAGTCGAAAACTCCCCATTCAAGTTGAAATTAATGTTCAAGAAGAACAAACTCAACAATCTCAAGATGCAATGTCACTAAGGAGATCTATGAGAGAAATGAGAAGTGCTATTTCAGATGATTATATGGTATTTCTCTAAGAAAATGAGAAAAATAATGAATTGGTGGAAGATGATCCAATCAACTTCCACCAAGCCGTGCAAGATATTAACTCTCAAAAGTGGATTAAAGCTATGAATAAAGAGTATAAGTCTATGCAAGACAATCAAGTTTTGGATCTTGTCCCTTTACCTGAAGGTATGAAGCCAATTGGTTGTAAATAGATGTTTAAAACTAAAAAAGATTCAAAAGGTAATGTAGAAAGTTATAAGGCTTGTCTTGTAGCTAAAAGCTTTACTTAAAAGGAAGGCATTGACTTTAAAAATACTTTCTTTTTTATTTCAACGAGAGACTCTTTTAGAATAATTATGGTGCTTGTTGCACATTTTGATCTTGAGCTACATTAGATGGATGTGAATACTGCATTTCTTAATGGAGACATTGATGAAACAATTTATATAGTGCAACCAGAAAACTTTGTGGTCAGAGATCTAAAGAATATGGTTTGTAAATTACAGAAATCCATCTTTGGCCTCAAACAAGCTTACCGTCAATGGTACCACAAATTTAATCAGATAATCATCTCATTTGGCTTTGAGAAAAATATGGTAGATGATTGTGTGTATGAAAAGTTCATTAGGAGTAAGCTAATATTCATGATTTTATTTGTTGATGATATATTGCTTGCCAGTAATGATTTAGGCATGTTACATGAGACCAAGAGGTTTCTTTCTAAGAATTTTAAAATGAATGATCTTGGTGATGCTTCTTTTGTTTTAGAGATCCAGATACTCTGAGATCGGTCTCGGGGTATTCTTGCATTATTACAAAATAGCTATATAGAAAAAATGCTTAAAAGTTTTGGTATGCAATACTGTAAACCAGGTGACACCCTTGCCGCTAAAGGAGACAAGTTTTGTCTCAATCAGTGCCCTAAGAATAGCCTCGAAACTAAGGAAATGTAGAATATTCTTTATGCATCTGCTATGGGGAGTCTAATGTATGCTTAGGCCTGTACGCGTCCGGACATTGCGTACATCATTGGTGTATTTGGGAAGATATCTTAGTAACCCTGAGATATTTATAGATAATAAAAGATTACATATTCATGTATAAAAGGTCAGATCAGTTAGAGATCATTGGGTATTCCAACTCTGATTTTGCTGGATGCCAAGATAGTAGAAGATTCACTTCAGGCTACATTTATAGCTTCATTTCTTGGAGGAGTGACAAGCAAACACTCATAGCTTCATCCACCATGGCAGTAGGATTTGTAGCATGTTATGAGCCATCCAATAATGGAATATGGTTGTTAAACTTTGTCACTGGGTTGCACATGGTTGAGAACATTGAAAGACCACTAAAGTTATATTGTGATAATAAATCAGTAATTTTATATTCCAACAACAACATGATCTCATCTAAGTTAAAGCATATTGAGATTAAGTTTCTGGTTGTAAAAAAAGGATACAGAGTGGTCAGATGTCCATAGAGCATATTGGGACAAACTCTATGATAGTGGATCCTCTCACTAAGGGATTACCACCCAAGATCTTTCACAAGCACATTGCTCACATGAGTGTTATGATGTTTGAGGATATCATGGTTTAGTGGGAGTTTGTTTATTGCTTTATATTTTATTTTGAGAATATCTATGTATTTGATATTTTCTTATCATAAATAAAGTTATTCAATCCATTTCACTCTGCGATCTTATGTTGGTGTTGACATCACTAAAGTAAAGTAAGACTAGTTGAAAATAGACATGTATATATCACATTGGATGTAATTTTTCATGTTACGCATCTATGATTGATCTATGTCTTTTGATTGTAATGGTATATGCGACCATTGATAGGTTTAGTTACAATAAAGGAAATGATCGCTTTGATCCTATGTCAATGTAGTCAATAGACGAGATTGTTTCAGATATACTTTGTGTTTGAGATAGCAAATTTTGGGAGCTCATAAAATTAAACACATTTATAAGGTTACATATGTGGCCTAATGGAAGATTGTTGAAAAAATTCAACATGTGGGGGCACACATGTTAAAATTAAATGTGTTGTACTATCTTTGGATAAGCCTAATTAAATAGTCTAATTAAGAAATTCAAGTTCTAAGGCTTATGGGTATAATTATCATTGAATTGATGTGTATTTTAATTTATTGAAGGGTCAAATTAAAAATATCAATAATTATGTATCTTTGTAATAATATATTGAAGGGTCAAATTAAAAATATCAATAATTATAGTGTAATTAATTCGGTCAACTTAACGCTCGATCCTCTTAGCAGGATGACTTTGACGTACAAACCATTACATATCAATTAGATTCGGTTATAAAATTGTACTGAACAAAGGAGGTACATATCAAATCATATGCCATTCGAAATATTGAAATTAGCCTCTTTAAGAATTTTTTGGAACTCAATTTGGAGCTTCGGGGTAAAATTTATGGTTGTTTTCATACAAGTTGTTTGTAAAGAAGATTATGTAAGACTGTAAAATTTAGAAGTTAAACTATACCAACTAGAAGTGAGCTGCATGATGAATCTTATAATATTTGAAAGATACATTAAATTTTAGAAATTATACTGAATCAATTGGAAGCCTATTACATGGTGAATCATATATTATTACAAATATATAAAAGTCTACTTCTCGAAGAATTTTATAGAATTCATTTCGGAGCTCATGATAAAACGTGATGATAATTTTTGTGAAGGCTGTTCAGAAAAGAAGACTGTGTAGAGCAATCAGCTTCCTTTATTAAACTTCACCAACACAAGAATAGTTATGTGACAAATCATATGTTGCTACAAAACTACTGAAGTCAGCTTCTCGAAAATCTTTATGGAGTGAGATTCCAAGCTTCCTGGAGAAAGTTACGATATATTACGTATAGACTTCTCAAAAGCAAATATGTCCGGACAAATCATGAATATGATTGAATGACACCACTCAATATTTATTTTTAACAAAAGAATCAGTTTTGAAAATGATGGGCACGAGGTATCAAACTCAGATCCTTATGATGGAATTGTGAAATGGTATACTCGTTACATACTCATTCCATTAAGATATTATATATGTTATTTTTGTTCAACACTCTTGTCGTAGAGAAAAAAGAAAATCAAATGGGAGAAACTCTAACAAGGAGCCCGACACGAACTCATAGGGTCCCTGAACTTTGTGAAAATTTAAGTTATTGGGAATGTCTACAGACATCGTCTAAAAAAGAAACAGGCCCCTCAGCTTGAAAAAACTTAAGTCCATGAAAATTGTCATCTATGGACATCGTCTTCAGAAGGAAACATGCCTTTGAGTTTGAAAAGGCTCAAGTCTATGGAGATTATGGTCTACATACACCATCTTCAGAAGGAAATGTGACCTTGAGCTTGAAAAAGCTTAAGTCCATGGAGATTGTTGTCTACGAACATCGTCTTCGGAAGAAATTGAGCCCCTAAGGTTGAAAAGGCTTAAGTCCATGGAGATTATCGTCTTCAGAAGGAGACGAGCCATTGAGCTTGAAAAGGCTTAAGTACATGGAGATTGTCATCTACGGACATCGTCTTTTGAATGAAACGAGCCCCTGAGCTTGAAAAGGCTTATGTCCATGGAGATTGTCATCTACAGACATCATTTTCAAAAGGAAACGGGCCCTTAAGCTTGAAAAAGTTTATGTCCATGGAGTTTGTCATCTATGGACATCATCATCAAAAGGAAACAGGCCCCTGAGCTTGAAAAAACATAACTCCATGGAGATTGTTGTCTACGGACATTGTTTTCAGAAGGAAACCGGCCCCTGATTTTGAAAAGGCTCAAACCCATGGATATTATTGTCTACGAACGTCGTCTTCAGAAGGAAACGGGCCCCTAAGCTTGAAAAATCTTAAGTACGTGGAGATTGTTGTCTATGATCATCATCTTTAGAAGGAAATGGGCTCCTGAGCTTGAAAAAGCTTAAGTCCATTGAGATTATTGTCTATGGACATTATCTTCAGAAGGAAACGAGCCTCTAAGCTTGAAAATGCTTAATTTCATGGAGATTGTCATCTACGGACATCGTCTTCAGAAGGAAATGAGCTCTTGAACTTGAAAAAACTTAAGTTCATAAGGTTGTTGTCTATGGACATCATCTTCAGAAGGAAATGGCCTCAGAGCTTGAAAAAGCTTAAGTCATTGGAAATGGATGTTTACGGATACCGTTTTCAAAAAGAAATCCCAGGTCCCCTGAGGTTTGTGAAAATCTCAAGTCCTTGGGAGTGGATATTTAGTGAACACCGTTCTCAGAAGAAAATAAAAAATGTCAAAAGAGAAACTTGTGCGACTTATAGATCAGAGAGCTACTCAAAAGTTGACAGTGGATACGACTAAAGAAAGCAAAGATAAAATACTCTTTGAAGACAGCTAAGCGGATGATCCTAAAAATAAAGGGAACCGAAATAGTTACTCGTAGAGATTGGGACGTGAACGACAAGATTACAAAGAAAATCAGAATGGAATGCTCAATCAAGTCCTATGAATATCAAGCTGAAGCTGCTCGCAAAACGGGAAACACTCATAGTAATATGATGATCTCTGAACGAGAAGTAGGCTGACGGATGATGCATAAAAAGAACAGAAAATACAGAAATTAAAAGGAGAAAGTCGTGAATGAAATTTCATCGGTCAATTTCAAAACTCTAGATCTGAAACAGACAAAACCATCGATCAAATAATAGATAAAGCTCACCTATAAAATGGCTTATCTGTCATAAGTGTAGCTCAGATTTGGCCCGACTCTGTATGACCACAGCAACAACATTGCACGAAAGTATATCTCAGAACGGGAAGATATTTATCCCGTGACAAAAAATTGTATATCGACATTTCATTAACGACGAATACAATAGGAGAACTGAACTAGCATAAATTCTTCAATCTGTTATGTCACCGAAAATTTGAGGAGGAGACCAACCAGACGAAAGTATATGACTTGCAAATGTGGCAATCCAAAGAAGCTAAGCAAAATCATTGGATTGATCAGACGGTTAATATTTATTCAGTTGGTAATGTTGATAAGCTAGATCTCAATGAAATATTCTCTTGATCATATTTTCAATTAGAATTAGATAAGTTGTATTAGATTCTTTGTAACTGATTGAAAACCTATAAATAGAGGTTAAATGTAACTCCAAAGAGACTCTCAGGATACACATAAATCAACATATAGCTTGCATTAACCTAGAAAACTTTTTCTCTATAATGAAAATATTATCAAAGTTTTTCCATGTTTTTTTTTCTTTAAGGATTTCACGTTAATCATGATATCTACTACTCGTTTCTCTTTACTCTTTATTTTCTAACTATCATGTAAAAAATTCACTACAAATTCTCCAAATCTAAAATTTTTTATTTTACACCAAGCCTTCCAGTTTTTATCACCATTCTTAGCCACCATTAATTTATAATTGCTTATTGTAGTTTAGAGAATATTATTTAGCGAGATTAAACGCACTCATGGTGTTACAAGTGAGGGCATGTGCAAACTGATTTCAGAAGAATCTCTTTGCCTCCCTATAACAGAATATTTGTTTTACACCCAAAAGTTTTACTGGCCATTCTTTCGAAAAGCATGGTGTATATAAGCTTGCTTTAGATGACTCCAGGTCGGTTTGAAGACCCAGGTAATACTCCAGATTAGAAGGAATAGGGACCATTATATCAGACAAGGCTTTTCCTTCACTTCTCTAACATTCTCACTGAACCAAAGGTGCTTTTTCTTAAGTTTAAAAAGTGCATTTTAATGAATACATTTTACCCTATTTAAATTATAAACGCATTATAAAACTCGTTTGATTCCATTTAAATTTATAATTTAAAATTTAAAATTATAATTAATTAAATTAAACTTTAATCTATAGATTAAAATATTTTTTATTCTAACTTATTTTAATTAAATTTAAATTGTAATTTATTTTTATTGACGTTTATTGCTTAGATTGTGATTATTTTTTTTAATTAAAATTCCCTTAATATCCTCAATCAATGAAGAATGTTATTATTTATTAACTCCAATTGAAAAAGTGAATTATTTTTTAATATCCTCTCTCTCCCCTTGAAAGTATGCCCAAATCCAATGCTCCCACCGCTTCACCTCCGGCTTCTACAACCGCTCCCACCGCTTCACCTCCGGCTTCTACAACCGCTCCAACCGCTCCCACCGCTTCACCTCCGGCTTCTACAACCGCTCCCGCCGCCACTCCTACTTCCGCACCTCCACCGGTAGCTACATCTCCTTCGCCTGCAATTGAATAACCAAAACTAATTTTTGTTAAGTTTATGGTTTTTTTTCTAACAGAACTGAAGAAGAGAAGATTATCTTATTCAATGGGTGAAGCAATCCGAGATAATGGCAAAATAACCATCTTCTACATGCTGAACAATGGGAACTTAGAAAACCTTCTGCACATATTATCGCCTGAGAGGCCCGTCGAAACCAAATTTTGTAATTTCTAGCAACCGGACCTCACTCATAGACTCTCCCCGGCGGAATTTACAGTGAAAAATCCAAAGAAAAATCTCTTAATCGACCATCCTCTATCGCCGTAGCACGAATGCTCGTTTTCTCGAAGAAGATTATATGAAAAGTGTACAGTCGAGAAGTACAGTTGTGCTAGAGAAATTATTGAGTGGGAGAACACCGACTCCTCAATCAGAATTTGTTTCTGATTCAATAATGGAATAACCACGACAGGAGCCAGAGACTATGGACCCTCGACGTAGTGGAGAGTTGTGAGACAACCTGAAAGGTACATGTCCTATGTAGAAGCTTTGACAGTTGTCTCAGACAAGGACCTAGATGAACCAATCTCTTACTCGGAGGCCATGGCTGGTCCTGAAGCAAACTTATGGCAGGAAGCCATGAATGTTGAGATACATTCGATATACTTGAACAGAGTTTGGAAGCTTGTAGATCCTCCTGAAGGGATAAAATCTATAGGATGCAAATGGATCTATAAGAAGAAAATAGGTCCGGATGGGAATATAGAGACATTCAAAACTAGGCTAGTAGCCAAGGACTACACCCAAAAAGGTATAGACTACGAGGATACCTTCTCACCCATAGTCAAGCTTAAATCCATCTGAATTCTTTTGTCCATTGCTGTTGTCCTTGATTATGAAATCTGGTAAATGGACGTTAAGACTGCCTTTCTGAATGGAAATCTTGAAGAGTGCATTTATATGGCTCAACCAGACGGGTTCATGTAGAAATGCCAAGAGGGAAAAGTTTACAAACTGTAGAAGTCCATTTATGGACTTAAGCAAGCGTCACGCTTGTGAAATATAAGATTCGACGAAACATTTAAGAACTATGGTTTTGAATAGTTGGTGGATGAACCCTGTGTGTATAAGTTGATACACGAAGGGGAGATGGTTTTTCTAATCTTGTACGTAGATGATATTCTACTCATCGGAAATGATGTAGGAAAATTGTCTGATGTCATGTTTTGGCTTGAAAAGCAATTTCACATGAAAGATCTTGGAGAAGCTGTATTTGTCTTAGGTATTCAAATCTTTTGAGATCGGAAGAACATACAATTGACATTTTATAAAAATCTTATATTGATAAGGTATTAGATCGCTTCAGTATGCAAAACTCCAAGAAGGAGTTTCTTCCCTTTAGACATGGAGTCAGCCTCTCAAAGGAGCAGCCTCCTTAGACTCCTTAAGAAGATGAAGACTTGAGAACGATACCCTATGCCTCAGCCGTAGGAAGTTTCATGTACGCGATGCTTTACACTAGACCTAGTATTTGCTATGTCGTGGGAGTAGTAAGTTGTTTCCAATCTAATCTTGGAATCGAGCGTTGGAATGTCATCAAGCATATCCTTAAGTATCTTAAGTGAACAAGGAATTACATGCTTGTGTATTCAGGTAATGACTTGAATATGATGGGGTATACAAATTCTGATTTTCAAGCTGATAAGGACTCTAGGAGGTCCACTTCAGGATCAGTGTTCATCCTGAATGGTGGAGCAGTTTTGGAGAAGTATCAAAAAATCTTGCATTGCTATATCTAACATGGAAGCTTGTAAAGCTGTAAGGAGGCTGTATGACTTAGGAAGTTCTTGAAGACTCTGAAAGTTGTTTCAGATGCTGACAAGCCCATGATACTTTATTGTGATAACAGTGGGGTTGTAGCAAATTCTAAGGAACCTAGAAGCCAAAAGAGATCCAAATACATAGAACATAAGTATCACATAATTAGAGAGATTGTTTAGCGTGGAGACGTTGTGGTTATGCATATTTCGATGGTCAACAACATGACAATTCCATTCACGAAGACTTTAAGCAGTAAAGTTTTTTATGATCATCTGGAGGGCTTGGGGATAAGAGATTGTACATGCCTACTTTAGTCCAAGTGGGATATTGTTGGAATATGTCATAAAGTAGCGTGTAATAACTATTTATTTGTATTTAATTATTTCTCAGACATTTGTATTACTGAATTTTTATGAAAAAATTGAAAGTTTTATTTTAAATGAAAGCATGTTTATCGAAATAATTTAGGAGATACATGGGTCAACTATGAAGCTTGTTGTTCATGCCGTAAACGTTGTAAATAACGGATGGACCTCGACGGGTTTCTCTGGGTTTTGGGATTGTGTCAGAGATAGAGAGAGGTTCGAGCACTTCCACTCCATCCCTCCTTTGAAACCATCTATTTACTCTCTCTCTCTGTCTCTCTCTCTCTCTCTCTGCAAGACTTTTGGCTGACTCGTGCCTCTGGTTCACTAGGGCTCCATTTCAAAAGGAAGTGGCCGAAGTTGGACTGCTCTGACCGTCCCTAACCTTAATCAGCCTTCAATCTCTATGCGATGTGTAACTACATTATAATCGTCTCAAAATGAGCTCGTATTGAAGAAAATGCTCGACCACTTTACTTGCGGTACTACAGAAATTGGCAGAATGAGCCACGACATCGTGAGAGAACCGACGCTTTAGATACAGCTAGTAACACATCTTCTGCTATTGGCAAGGTACTATTTCTTCTCATCTTACACATCTTCTGCCCTCTTGAAAGAATATTATGATCAGATAAAAAATGGTTTTTGAAATCCTGACTTTCTCATCGATATATGTTATTGATTACTCTATTCTTTAGGGTTTCGCCATTAGATTGACTGCTCTTGTCTCACTTGCTTTATTTGGTGCCTTTGTAAGTAGAGGGTAACACAATCGGTCTCCGACATGCCTCAAGCAGCGTTCTTCGTTCTAGTTCAAAAGTTTCATTTGATTTTTGGTAAACCCTTGATTTTGAATCTGAGTTTTGAAATAGTTAGTGTTTCTAGCTTTACTTTCCAAATATGCTTCGTTTCAATTTTATTTTCTATTTACTTTCCCTCCCTATCGTCTTCGTTCTTCACCTTTCGCTTTCTTTGATGTTCTACCTTTTGTTCTAAGGCTGTTATTCCCTTTATTATCGAGATTTTTTTTATGATTCCTATATGAGAAATTTTGAGCATTGCATGTGAAATTTTTATTTTAAGCAAAAACCTTTGTATTCCTTTCTTCACCATTTCCATTTGTATCGCTAGTCTCGGAAGCAGTTGGGAAACTCTTATGTAATTGAAAAGTTTGAGTTTCTCTGGGATTTGATTTGAGACTGTTCTTTGATTTTTGTAGATTTGATTTTAAAGTCTGAGTTATCTGGTTATTAATTCTCGTCACTATCATTGACTTTTAATTATGTATGATGTTATTGACTCTTATACTTGGATGAACAAATAATATTATTGTCAAACATGTGATTAATATTGAGCCTGGATTGATTCTTTACTTATATGTTCTATTATCAGAACTATTATTTTATGAATTATTTGTAAATTATATGCCGGGAAGGGTGTTGTCCACTGCCTACATCTTCATCTTTTTTAGATGCAGTGGGTTTCATATATGCGCAATTCCGTGCCTTGCAACACTTGACTAGTGCATAGCTTTCAGTACTGTCAACTTAGCGTGTCTCCCCCTTTGAAGCCCTAATATGCATTGTTATGTCCGTTGGGGATAGAGATTTCGAATTTAACTGTGTAGTATGCAAATCAAAATCTGTATGGAAAATGGGAATTGATCTGAGTTCGGTCTGCAGAGTGTTATTCCTCCATTATTGACATTGCGTTTGTTAGTCATCTATTTCTATTTGTAAGTAAGAAGAGTTTGGGATTTCTGGCTGTCGTTGCATGCTTCCAGGTATAAATTTACTTCTAGATTAATTAATAATCTCCTCATTTTCTAAATGTTCTTTCCTTTTTGTTTCTCTTTTATGAATTTGTTCTGATTTGAGATATTTTATGCAGATAAGATGAAAAAATAAAACATTGTGTGTGAAAGCAGGGAGTAAAGAGATTTTGACGGATCATAATCAAATCAACCAAACAGATTTTGTTATATCTTGATTTTTACAGAAGATTCAAGTTATTGAACATTGACTCGTGTCTCACATTGGTTGTGCTTGTAGATGGTTCTATTTAATGTTGCATTCTTTGGATGCAATTTTTTTTCAGGTGGAATTAGACCTGTCTCTTTTTTATGCTTGCTGGTTATTATAGAAGTTAAAACTTATATCAATCATTACACATTCTTAATTCTGTCTAGTTTCTTATTGATCATCTTTCTTCTTCTTTGTTGTATGTTAGTTTCTATTAACTTGAGGTTTATTTCTACTAAAATCATTGCAATGGCGATTGGGCATGATTCAAATTTTAGATCTGCGAAATACATTTGAACTTGATGGGTTAATCAATTTGTTCATGTAGGAACAATGGTCTAAAATAGAAGATCCCCTTGGCTCCAATCCTCTCTTGCAGGTAACCGCTTCCTCCTTCCTTTTTTTTAATTTAAATTTTCATTGTTTTCAAGTTTAATTTCTTTGGTAGTAATATTTTTCTTCATTTTAAAACTATAATATGAAATGGCCTTGAGTTGTGACTTAAGGGAGCTGTGAAAGGTTCCATATTTGCTACCATTTTTGGTGGAGAATATCTTATGTGAAAAGATTACTGGCTTTGCGAGACTCTTTCGGTTAAATAGCATTAAAATGAAGCAAAAGCGACCCAAGTACAATTTTGCTATCATGTGTTGGTTTGGTCCACTTCGATTCTGAGCAATTAATATATTACTCATGAAGACTTTCCAAAATCTACTCAAATGGCTGATGATTAAAACACCACTGGGGTCTCATCAATAGACGTTTATTTAAATAAAATTGAGCTTTTCAGTTGTTTAATCAAACAAATAGTTAATCGATCACTATTGTCCATACTCTTTAGTATTCAGGATTTAACAATTTGGAAAGAATGTTATTTGTGTCTGTGAAAGGCATTTATTACCAGGTAATTTTTGTTATTTATTTATTTTTTATGTACGGTGAATATGTGGAAGCATTTTAAGTTGGATAGTTGGTTTGATTTTACATGTTTGCTTATTTATGCTGGCTGAAGTTGAGGGTCAGAAGATCACATGGCTAACACCTCATTCAATGCACCAATGTTGACTAACGATGTTGACACTGTCATTCTCAACTTCATGGAATTTCAAGGTATGAAGGCTCTGCATACCATGTTGTGAAACATTACCATTCAACTTAGGTTCTTCATTTTTTTATTTTTTAGACTCCAAATTTCATTTTTTATATTTTTCATTTATTGGAACAAGTTTACTTGTATATTTTAAGGATAAGTTAGTTTTTAAATTAGATTTATTTGTAAGTTCATCAAATGAATAAGGTAAAACTTTGTTGAAATGATTAAATGTTATTGTTCTCAATTATTATATTGATGTTCTTTATGTTACGTAAAATTATCTTTTTAAAGTATTTAATATGAATACTTGACTATAACAATTAATCTTATGGTATCTCACTTTATAGGATATAAAATACCTGTGAATATTAATTCACAAGTATTAAAAACATACGTTGAAAAAACTCAACATGGGTCCGAAAATCCTGTTAAACAACATTTTACAGGAGTCAAAAAACCCTGTAAAAAGTGAGATACCACAGGGGTCTTCGTAGGAGGCGTTGCGTCTCGTGAAAAATGTGGACTTTTAATATGATGGGCTATCACATGAGCAGCATGATCCCTGTGGATTACTTTTCACGGGGATATCCGCCTATTGTAGATTGTCATATTTCTTGTAGTGATGTTTTTTATTCACAGTCAATAAATAAGTTAAGGAAATAATAATAAGATCGGTAAAACAGTAATTTTATATTCCGCTCTTGTTACTGATATTCACGATGGGTATCATCTCAAAATATTTTGTGGACCTTGAAAACAAATAAAGTTTATGTACACCAACAAAAAAATGTACCGTGCATGAATCGAGAGTTGATTCAGCATCGAATCTATAGTGGAGTCGTATGATGTCAGGATTAAATAACTCGAGAATTTATGGAGATAAATTCACAGGTACTTGAATCCTACGCTTTATTCATGTGGGTCCATTCGATTTCAGAAATAGCTCAGAGAACAGGAAAAGAAAAATGAACTAAGTTGGACCAAAATGTGTTTTGGTGCAAAAGCATATTTCCTACACCTATATGTGATAGGTGATGTCACTTAAATTAGTTAAGTGTAATTGTTGTATTGAATTAATTACTTATTATTTTCTAAATATTAGATAATTAGTTAAATAAAATAAAATATTTAATTAATTGATAATAATCAGTTATATTTATCAATTGGATTGATGAATTTTAATTCAGCTAAAACTCTTAGAAATCATGTAATTTCCGAAAATAATAGATAATCAGGGGAATTTAAAAAAAATAATATATGGGTATATTTGTAAATACCAAAAATTACATTTTGATACATATCTAATAGCAATTTGATTGCAAAGAGATAATGAGTATTAGATACAGTTGTTATCAACATACAAAATGAAGAGAAAAAAGTTTTCTCCATCACTATTGTTGCCACCGAAATTAATCTGAAGAAGGAAGTTGATTTTTTTATTCTTCAAGCATTTTGAGAGACCACACTAAAATTCCTACGTAAAATTCTTCTGAGATATATTTATAAAACTAATGAGCGATTTTTGGTAGACTAATTCAAAAATCATTTGTTGAAGGTCAAGTTCATGATTTTGATCTTAAAGCTTGAAGAACACGAATAGCCCTCGAGGGAGTTCACCAGTTCAGAAATTATCCGATACAGAGTAAAGGTGAGAAATCATTTTTCCTTAATCTGTTCGTTTCAATATCGTATATGCATGATCAAACTAAAATTGGTTTTAAATTATTTAGTATGATTAAATAAGTTAATTAAAAAAATTTTGATATTCCGCCGACAAATTATTCGTGGTTCAAATCTAATTTTCTTTTATTTTAAAACGAATCGATCCTAGCAGTCACTACATCTAGCTCAACCAATCACCAATAATTTTGGTCACCTTAGCCCTATTGACTAGCTCCTATGAGATATTTCAATGTGTTTCTGTCTAAGCGTTTAATCAACGCATCGGCTTTAAAGGTTGCTATGAACTAACGGTCCGTCTAGGGACTTACCTGCATTACCACTTCTTTTTCAAGTTTTAGCTTCTCAAGCAACTTGATGACTCAAAGCGACACAATTTTTAAGTTTCTCCCACTGAAAAGAAGACCAATAGGGCGACTCAAACCATTCATCGTGCCCCGACCAATATTGCGTTTAGAACCTTGGAAATGTTTCAACGTAAACGTTCCTCCCACTTAGTTTTTGGAAAAATTGGAGTTTTCTTTGCTGTTTCAAAAAACAAGTTTTTAAAATTCTAAAACTTTTATAAAATTTAAATCATAATTTAAAATTTACAAATTTTACAAAATTCATATTGCATTTAAAATGATAAGTCATTATAAATTTAAACTACAATTATATGCATTCACATGCTACATGACAATTTGATATTGGCGTATCCTTATTTCTATATGACATGTTATATGAGGATACGAGATTAATAATAAATCATACATTCAAAATTAACATCTCTATGACTCATTTCTAATTACAACCCATAAAAAAATAATAAATAAATTATAATAATTTAAAACTATTCTTCACGACATCTGTAATTATCTCTCTCTTCTTCAAAAAGTCTCACTTCTTTGTAACTCTTCACCAAGGTCCAGTCTCATTTTTAAAATTCATATTCTAATTTAAAATTAATTTTCCAACAATTTTTACTTTGATAAATAATTACCAAATAAATTAATCAATTGATTTATTTTAAAAACAATTTACAAAATAAATTCTAACTATTTACTGTTGAAAAATTATCAAATTAAATAAATTTAGTTTTGGGGGATTAGATTGGGGTTCACATCAAATCTTAAGTCCCTGTAAATTATTTGAGCCAAACAGTACTTGATCAGTCTAAAACCTTAACACGTTTGGTGGGCCCACGCTAGTCCAAGGCCTAACAGGGTCTTTGCGCGTGCTAGGGTTTCCAAAAACCCTAGGGTTTAACCCTAGGGTTTCCTAAAACTTAAGTGTTTCCCCCTAGGGTTTCACAAACCCTAGTGACAGCGTGAGGCGTGGTGCAGGGTACGGCACAACGGCGGAAGGCTCGGCATGGCACGAACGGAGGACCTCAAGGTGCGTGAAGCTTTTCGCGATTCGTGCTAAACGCGTTCCTGACGAATTTACATGAAATTTAACGATACAACTCTTGAAAAATTAAATTAGATAAAATCTTATATCACAATTTCGGCGTATGTCAATTCTAAAATTGAAAAATAACACCTAGAGCCAATCAATCGGGATTCATTCATAAAACATATTCAAACATGCTTTGAATCTACCATACAAAAATTATATGCCAATATCATCATATGCATACATACATATGTTTAAATATTGAATATGCATATTAAAAAATCATAGGATCTGATACCAATTGTTGGATGAGGTTTTAGATTTTGAAGAAAAATTAATGAACCATGACAAGTTTATGGGTGAAATTTCAAAAAAAAAACCATACAAACATTTAACCAAACTAAATATAAAACCAAATAATGAACATTCATAATCATATAAATGTATCGAGAAAAGATTGAAACAATTTATATATTTTTAATTAATGGAAAATTTCTCATTTGACGGGATTTAATTTCAATTTCACGTTCTTCGTACTTCGCAGAGTTAGTAATTGATCTCCGCACCAACAACCACCCTTTAAAATTAGAAGTATATCTCACAAAGATATCAGTAGGAATTGAGTGTGGGATCTCAAAACAACAACTGGAAGAGAAAATAAAAATTTTCTCTTCCCCGACTGTGAAATCGGCAACAACTCTATGCGGAGGAGAGAGAAACTTTTTTCTGCTCTGATTAACGCACTTACGGATATGGTTAAGGATAGGGATGCAATTCCTTATATATTGATTACAAAATTATCCATATACCCTTATATGATAAAGCCAAAATTTTCCTTCTCCCTACACTGGGATGTGCGGTCTTTACATCTCTCATAGAGCCAAAATTATGTCCAAATTCATTAGTCCAAATTGATGAATTAAATTGATCCCTATCAGTTAATTAATTAATTTTTGTTATCTACTAATTATCCAAAAAATAGAAAATAACAAAATAATTAATTTGAACATTAATTTTTTCTTTCACTAATTTAGTGATGACACCCATGTTTTTGGGTGTACCTTGGTCCAAAACATGTTTTTGGTCCAACTGTCATTATTTATCATTCATGTCCTCATGAGTTACTCATGAGAATGAATGGACCCACAAGAATAAATCTATGAGATTCAAATACCAGGCTAATTTATCTCCATAAATTCTTAACCTATTTAATCCCGACATCGTACGACTCCATTATAGGTCCGATGTCGAATAAACTCTTGATTTATGAATGAAGCTATTGGCACAAATAAACACTTATATTTCATGGTCCATAGAAAATTTTACTATATTACCCTTTGTGAATATCAGTAACAAGAACGGGATGTAAAATTACTATTTTACCCATCTAGTTATTATTTCCTTAACTCTTTTACTGATTGTGAATAAAAAAGACGTATCAGTGAAATGTCTCATACAGATCACCACGTCTTATTTAATGACCTATGTCATCGAGTACAAACCCGATTTATTATTCACACACTCATCGATAAAACATAAGGTGATATTGTTGCTTTTGTAATCTTACCATGAATTTCATATTTGTGAATCACGCTACTCCAACATAGTTATATCACAGTTCCCACAGCCGATGTACTATTTGGTAATTCGAACTCACGCCTTTGACATATCAAAGATTACAAGTAACTAAGTCAAGTTTCATATTCACCTCAAGATTAAAGTAATTATGAAAATACCTTTAAGGTGTAACAATTAAATTTAGAGCTAGATTATAAACAGTTTTGTTCTAAATTAATTGGTTACTAGTCTATTCAACATGCTCCATAATATGTCTAGGTCAATCTTTAGAGTCTCCACTACCATGCCCTGAGACCGGCATCATTTGATTCAACCTAACATTTATAATTGGATCTGATTGCCCAGCCGGTCTTTGTATTTCAACTGGGAATGATCCCAGACTTCTTATTCGCTCACCTCAGCTCCATACCCCCGAGCTTTGCAAAATTATTGGTGGCGCTAATAAATGGGGTGGAGGGACACCTGTCGATACTTCCATCCACCTTTCACATTTTTTCACATATCGTCCCTGGAAGATTCCCCATAGGGTTGTGCCCACCTTTGCTTTTTGGTGACCATGTCTTCCGCTCACGTCCAGTGGGGATGACCCTCATCTATCACTCGGGGAGGGTAGCCATTTATGATCTAGTTCCCTTCCGGTCCCAGTTTTTTTGAGGGGTGGCCGCTCTTGCTGGTGGGCCTTTGAGTGATAGGGGAAGACTATTTTCATGCAAAAGACCATTACGACCTGAATGGTGTTTTGTGCACCCTTTCTTTGCTGGGTAGTCTTTTTGGTAACAGAAGATTCTTCTTTCGTAAGGAAAAAGGTTAAGTCATTTCTTCCACCCTGGACTTCTTCAGCGCATAATATAGGATCCATTCTCTCCTTGTGAAAGAAAATTGGATCTAAATGCTTGGAACAGGGATGGATTGTAGTCGTTTCCCACAGACGACGCCAGCTATTTCAGCCTGAAAACTACCACAGTAATTTTCTTGCAATCTCCCTTTGAGGTGATGTTCTTCTCCGACCGGCGGTTTTGTTCAAAAACCATAACATTGAACTTCATTCAGTGCTCCCCCAGATGGGGTCCCTCATGTTCTTTGGTTTACAAAGAACACAAACAAATAACTTCAAGACGAGAAGACTTAGGGGGATGATGGGGTGGTTTCCTCGTCAAGAAGCCACTGATGCTTAAGTTAGTCGATGGTCTATTTCCTAGAGTCCCTCTTTTAAGGGGAGAATAGGTGTACCACTTATGTTGATTGGCCAGAGAGTTTAAACATGAGTCCTCGAGTTAGTGAAAGCGTGTTGTAGAAGGCTCTCGAAAACGTGTTGGAGAAGGTTCATAAAACACGAAGCCTGTCATCGTTGGTCGTTGATTGGATTGGAGGGTGCAACCTTGAAATAAAATGATAAGCATTTAATGTTAGTGCGACTCTTTAAAGGTTATCCTACACTTAGTCATGGCGATTTAACTTGTCGGGTGTTACTTTCGGTGGGCAATGATGACCTTGCTCTCAGGAACTGCCCGAGCTCTTTTACCGAATCCTATCACTACTCTTGCTTTTCCTAAGCTCGGGTTTATGGAGCTCGAGCTCCATGGTGTCTGACTAGATGAGGTCGACCTTCTTCCCTTGGAAGTCCCTGAATGATGAGTTCCTTAATTGAGGCGCGGCATGCGTCACCATGTTGCTAGTGTTCGGGGAAACACCCATAACAAATATAATCAAGGTAAATTTGACTCTAAAATGATGTAGGAATCTCTTTAGGATATTTCATTTCTAGTAAAACTTAGACTTTATAATAAGAGAACTCAAGTAGTAGAAGAATCCATAAATATTTTTTTTATGAATTTGAGCCTTCTAACCTTATTTTGATCTTTCCCCAACTTAGAGAAAATTAAATGCATCCTCAAGTATCTAACATGGATAGTACCACTTTGAAAGACTAGAATATCTTCAATATGTTTTTGAACAAAGTCAGAGACCCTAGAGATAAATCTAACAGTGAGGTGATGAAAAACACCCATCTTTCTATGATGACTCTAACAAATTTGGTGTCAACTTTGGAGAAGATAAAATGGTCATTAACAAATCAAGGGTTGGCAATCTTGAGCTCTTTGTCCAATGACATTGGAAGTAAGGAATAAAGGTGGTATAGTGCAAACTATTAATGAGTCCATAACAATGACAAAAAGTAGGGAGATAATGGATCACATTATCTGAGACCTCTAGCACCTTTTAAGAAACCACAAAGCTCACCATTAATGCTCATAGAAAATTTAGGGAGAAAACAAATTTAAGCCTTAACCAAATAGGCATGAAATCACTAACCTTTTAGAGATGTTTGATTTTATGGATAAAGGACACAACATTGTGATTGAATTGCATAAGCAAGCTCCTTAATCTAAAGAATTCCAGCACAACATTAACCACATCTTGGCCAATAAATAGCCAGGCTTTCTTAAAGAATCTACCACAGAAACCATCAGGGCCAAGGGCCTTGCCATAAAGGAGTGGATAATGTCTGTGATTTCTTGGGGTGTTACTGCCCTGCATATAGCAATCAATTGATCTATGGTGAGCTTCTTATGAAAGAATCTTTGAAGCATTCTCCTAGATATCAATGAAGGGTAAAGTGATACTCCAAAATAAGCCGCCAAAGTAGAAGAACATGATCAACTTCCCAAAGAATGGGTGTTTATGAAAGATCGCCTAATAGAGCATGTCATGGGAGATATCTCAAAAGGAGTAACAGCTTGAGCATCACTTCATAGTATGGGTAAGTGTTGCTTTCATATATCATTGTGTTTAAATTGGTTTCATTCCTCTTGCATAACAACTATCCAATACTCATCTTTTTAGATGTAAAAAAAGATGAATATTAAATAGTTACTATATAAGTGAAACATACCGCAATGAGGTACGAAAGCTTGATCCTAGACCATTAAATAAATCGGTAATAGGTAGAAAATAGGTGTTTAGAAATAAAGTATATGAAAATGGAGTAGTAACTAGTAGGAAAACTATACTAGTGGCATAAGGCTATAACCAACAAGAAGTAATGGATTTTGATGAAACATTTGCTCCTACTGCTAGATTAGAATCAATTTGAATGTTGTTAGCCTTTGCATATTTGATAAACTTTATTTCATATCAAATGAATGTCAAGAGTGTCTTTTTAAATGGATACATCTTGGAGGAAATTTATAGAACAACTTCCTGATCTTCAAGGCTTAAATTTTTCTAATCATGTGTATAAACTAAAAAAGGCTCTCTAGGGCTTAGGACAAGCTCCTAGACCTTGGTATGAAAGCTAATCAAGTTTCGTATTGATGATGATTTTAGTATTGATAGAGTATACAACACCATTTTTATAAAACTAGAAGGAAAAAATTTATTGATTGCTCAAATTATGTAAAGGATATTATTTTTGCTTCTGCTAATGACTGTCTGCGCAAGAAATTTGGTAGTGCAATGAGTAAGAAGTTTGAGACGAACATGAAGGGAGATTGAATTTCTTCTATGGACTCCAAATTAAACAAAGGGGCGATGATATCATCATCAGTCAAGAAAAGTATACCAAGGATCCACTCAAGAAGTATGGAGTAAAGAACCTAAAATCGGCAACACTTACATAAGTCAAAGCTAGATAAGGTAAAAATGTAGATCTTAGAAAATATCGAGGTATGATCAACTCATTACTTGACTTAATGGTAACTAGGCCTGATATTGTGCTTAGTACTTGTTTATGCATGTTTTCAAACTTGTCATAAAGAATCACACTCGCATGCAATGAAAAGAGTTTTTAAATAGTTGCATAAGGCTACGAAATTTGGACTTTGTATTTAAAATGTGACTCTTTTAAATTAATTTTGTACTCAGAATAATTTTACATGTATTCTAACTTATAAAAAGAGTAAAAGTGGCAACTGTCAATTTTAGGAGAGACACTTATCTCTTGGTTTAGGACAAAGTAATATTTGGTAGGTTTATTAATTGTTGAAGTCAAATATATTTCAGCTAGTAACTTTTGTGCTTAGTGGATGAAACAAATTCTAAAATATTTTGGCTTAGATTTTAAAAATGTATATATTCAATATGATAATACTAGTGCTAAAAATCCTATTTTGCGCTCTCGGAATAAGCATATTGATATTTGACATCATTTTCTTCGAGATCACATGTAAAATGAAGATATTTCACTTGAGTTTGTGGACACATCAAATCAACTAGCTAACATTTTACAAAATCATTGAATGTCAAAAAATTTATGTAAAAATAGACATGGATTGGATATTCAAAGTATTAGTTATATTTTTGCTTATATTTATATTTGCAATTATACAATTTAATGATACTTTGCAAGTATACATAAAATTGTAGCTATATGTACATTAGATGATGTTTTGAGGTAGAAAGTTAAAAAGTCAATATGGACATGGGAAAAAATAGAAAAGAGAAACAATTTGTTGCATTGAGTGAGAAAAAAAGAATTCATTAGGGGGTGGTGCTTTTTTAAAAATCCAAAAGATAAAGAAAATATTTGGTTTTTGTGCAAACCAGCCTAACCGGTTTCCCAGCACCAGTTGCAATAGTACCGTTTCCATAAATTACAGACGCCTATTTTCTTCACCTTCCTCTCACAGCCGCTCGACACTTTCCTCTCTCAGTCGTCAAAACCCCTCATTTTTCAATCTGGTCATCTTCTTCTTTTTTCCAGTCGGATCTCATCCCATTCTCCTGTCGGTTCCTCCATCTGGTAGCTCCCTCTCCAGCCAGTTTTTGCTAAATAGTTTCTCACTTCCTTTTTTAGCCCACCCTTCAAACCGGACCGAGCTTTTTTATACCGCTTTCACTATTTTAGTTGGGTGCTCAATCTCTTCCATCATGAGGACAACGAATGCATCATCAAGAGGATCTAAGGGAAAAAGAGCTCTCTCTTCAAACAATGAAGAGGCGAGGTATGGAAATTCTCATTTTTTGATGAAGAGTAGTTAGTTATACCACGAATATTTCTGGTAAAATTTTACTTGGACGACTGATTAAATATGTTGATTTTGAGGGGCTACAAACACACGATTTACTTGCTAGGATGAGATGAAAAAATCTATAAGATCTCAAAGTTAAAATATATCCTAGATTGAATGGAAAAAATCATCCATTGATTGTAAAAAGTTAGTTATGGGAACCTCAATTATCTTGGATGATGCAAAATTAAGTGAAATTTTTACAATAATGTGTCATGGGTTAGCTTTCTTACACACATCTAGTCTGCCAAATATTGAAAATTCTTATTCTTTAGATGTCGTACATCTTTTCCGTGACAAACCAAATATCCAAATCATTTCTAAGTCTCGATAAATCACCTCTTCGTAGAAGCAAGAATTCTTCACCACATTATCACATATGCATTTCTTCCTCGAGGGGAAATTTTCAATATATGTTATATAATGATGAAGTATATGGATAATGCATATAATCTCCAATGCCCTCTACCTTATGGAATGTGGCTCATAAAAATATTTGAGCATTCAGGCATTGATCTTAATGAAGTCGAGCTTATTTAGATGAAAATGAATGCTCTCTTAACCAAAAACTCTCTAAGAAATATGCACACTGAGAAGGTCAATGGTGTGTGGATGGAAACCCATCAAGTCGCAAAAATGAAAACATGGACAATATCATGAAAACTTGGATAATATTGTTTGGTGATAATCCTCGAACTGAAAATATGCCATTCACCGACATGCTCCGTCAAGGGAATCGTGTACACACCTTTCAAGGAGAGTCCTCTCAAACATCTAAGTCTGCTATGTATACTCTTGAAGGACTACACGAGAAGACAGATACTCTATGGCTTTAACAAATAAATTGGTAAGAACAACAATCTGTTTTAGGAGGATATTTCGCTGAGAACAAAGAGAATACTACATGTTCATAATGGCTGCTATTCATAACTTTCCACCTCTTTCTCCTCCTAGTGATGCATTGATTCTAATTCATGTACTTCATGCATTCTTTATCATTTTGTCTAAACTACGTTATTTTCATGTTTTTCCCACACATTTCAATGAACCGTTCTCTCTTCTCTCTCGATATTCTCACAACCTTGTTTTTATGTTCTTGAGCTTAATATTGCTAAATCTCTGTGAGTGAGAAAAATAGTTATGAAGGAGTTTTTAAATTTATGAGAATTCTTTTTATAATAGATTTGTGGATCTCAATGAGCTACATTGTCAATGTCTGATTGGTATCATAAATCGAGAGAGACTGTAAAAGCTTTGATCTTCACCCTTAAGAAGATCGTGAGAGAGAAATCTTTAAGAGGCAATCCTTGAAGCATGAACATGGAGATAAACTTTCTCGAACCATGTCAAAATACAGTATGCCGTATCTTTCTCTACTCTTTATTTTTCACATGCTTTTATTTATCGCTATTTTATATTGACATGATATTTAAATTTCCACAAAGTCAATATTTTTGCATTGCAATTTAATATTTAGTCAAGTGATTTTTTTGTGCTTGCAAATTTCATAAATTACATACAATCATCCAACTCACCTCCCTCTTGGTTGGCCATATTGATGCTACACTCTCCTTGAAACAAATCATCAAAAAATGGCCATAAATATAAAAAACATAAATAATGGCCATAAATATAAAAAAACATAAAAATGGTCATAAATATAAAAAAAATATAAAAAATAGCCTCTAGACACAATTTTCAAGAAAAATAGACTCCCATACAGAGAAAGTCTGGTGCGCACGCGCACCGGTGTTCAAATTTCATCAGTTTATATAATATGTACAGTATATATTTTACATATATGTGTAATTTTTACAGTATATTTTTTTATGTATAATATACATTATATAAACTTTGCGGACAGAAATACAAAACTTCACTGGCGTGTGTGAGGGGCGGTTTTTTGCGCAAGTTTTTTATTTTTTTCATATTTTGTTGGTTGTTTTTTATGTTTATTTCATCCTTGATCCTTTTCTTAAATGATTTATTCTTGATGATTACCCTTACACATGTCCCCGTTTGCCATCCTTTGAGAGTTCTTGGTCCCACAATTGGCATTGCTTTGGGTTTATCAATTTTGGCCCAAGTGGTGTTTGGCACCTCTACCAAAAGTGATTCAGCCTGAGAACAACTCATGTCAAAGCCATTGTCCTCTGTAACTTAACTTACAAGATCTTGTACTTGTTAATAGAATTAAACCTATCTAATCTGATTTCATTTCAGAAACTCAGTGCATTTGTAAGTGGAAAATTTATTCACGAAAACGTTATCATAGCTCAAGAGGCTTTTTTTAATGGGCTCAAGAGGCTTTCTATCATATTACAACGAAGAAAGAAAAAGTGGAAAGTGGGTTATGGCTTTAAAAGATGACAACCAAATCCTATGATAATGTTGATTGGTCTTTCTCGAAAATTTGCTTCGCAGAGTTTGGCTTCCAAAGTAGATTAGGCATTGGATCATGTTGTGTGTTTCTTCTGTAAACTATAAGCTGTTAATCCCCTACATGTTCATTATTGTTGCTGGCTGTCTCTCCGAATGCTTGCAGAAAGTAGTTAATAATGGCTTCATTTAAAGCTACAAAGATGGAGATAACTAGCCCCCTAACCTCTTCTTCACTGATGCTGAAGAAGTTTCATATTACTATATGAAGGAGTGTATTAGACGATTTTGACCTTATTTGACTCAACATATAAACGATAGCTTATAAATTTTGACTTAAATAAGTTATTAATTTAATTTTAAAAATATATTAATCTCAACTTATTAAAATAAACTACTAAGTTATTTAAGAGTTATAAGTTAAAATAATCGAACTTTTTTAACTTAAATATTTTTATTCCATTCTCATACCCAAAATTATCCACATCTATTTCTACTAATTTTCCGCCTATCGTCACCTTGTCACCCTCAATCGTAGGGCTCTTTGCGGTAAAAGCAGCGGCCATGCAATGAGTTTCGATAGAGAAGACAACGGTGGAGCTGCAACGACATTAGATTTGTCTTCTTCAGTAGCTGCTCTACCACTCCTCTACTTCATCAGCATCTTCTTAGCTTTCATCCTACTCATCAACTGCAACTCCTTCAGCTTAATCAGACTCTATGGCTCTGTCTCTAATGGAAGCGTGCAAGATCTCGCCAGCAAAAAAACAAACCGGCGTCAAGCTTTCCGTTTCCTATGTTTTGAGTCATCACTATGTTCTCTTGTCAAACGTACTGTAGAAGATATGCCTCTTCATTCCTATAGGATATCCTACAAACATGCATAATTCTAAACGACTAGCCAACTTGCCTGTCTTCGATCTTGGAACATGTGTTGGGCAACTCCATATTCTAAAATGGTGAACGGATGACTTTTACCCATACCATCTTTCATATGGTGTATTAGGCACCCTTTTTGATGAAACTTGGCCACTGTTAGTAAGGCATATCCCCAAAACGAATATGGGAGGGATGAGTTTGGATTTAACCATACCCATCAGAGTTCGATTCCTTCTCTCTGGCATACCATTTTATTGTGGCATACTAGGTCCTGTAAGCTGAGAAGGACTACATTCTTCCTTAAGAAAGTCCTCAAACTCTCTTAGTAAGCACTCTCCACCACAATCAGATCGTAGTGTTTTGATTTATTTTTTTAATATCTTTTCAACCAAGGCCTTATATTCTTTGAACTTTTCAAAGGTTTCATACTTTTGATGCATTAGATAAACATGATCAAAAGGTGAGTAGTCGTCAGTGAAGGTTACGAAGTATTCTTAATCTCCTCTTGCATGGATATTCAATGGCCCACATACATCACTATGTATGAGTTCAAGGCATTGAGTGACTCTTTCACATTTTGATGAAAAAAATCTCTTGGTCATTTTGCCTTCTATACAGGAATCACATGTGGGTAGTGAACCTACACTTAAATATTTCAAAGGACCATCCTTTACAAGTTTTTTAATAATGTCTAGGCTAATATGTCCAAGATGTAAGTACCACATATATGTTAGATCGGTTAGTCATACTTTAACCTTTTACTATCCCTATGTGAATCAATATTCACTTCAGTGTCACAAATCATGGGTACTACACGTTTTACGTGATACAATTTATCAATCATTCTTGCGATAGTAATTAAACATTCATTTCTAAAAATATCAATATATTTATCAATGAATTTTAGATCAAATCCTTGCTTAATTAATGCACTAATAGAAATCAAATTCTTCCCAAAACTCGGGACATAATAAGCATCACGCTAAATAATAAAATGTTTCTCAAAACATAATTTTAAAGTTCTCACTGATGTGGCCGATACTAGTGCTTCATTCCACTAGCGGAAGTTGTACTCGCCCTTGTCAAGCTTTCTGATTTCCCTAAACCCATGCAGGGAGCAAGAGATGTGGTTAGTGGGTGCAGAGTTTATAGTTCAAGAAAAAGTAGAGTCAACTACATAACATGCCTCAATAACCATTACTATACATTTAGATCTTAACCCTTTGAGAAACTCTGAGAAGTTACGTTTTCAATGATCAACAGCTCCACAATGATGACACTTTTTTTTCGATTTGTCTACTATCGCAGTGCTCTTGCCTTTGACAGCTCTCGGCTTCTACTTCTTCACTTTCCTTGGACCCCTTCTCTGTTTCTTCTTAGAGCTAGAGGTGAAAGGCCTACTTCCTCTTGCCCTTCAGAAATAGGGTCCGAGCAGCTTGCAGCTCCTTCACGAGCACAGAAAGTGAGTATTTTAGCTTATTCATCGAATAATTAAGCTTGAAGTTCTAAAAGGTACCAGACAAAGTCTCTACGATCATATCCACTTGACTCTAGCCATCAACCTCAACACTCCTGATCTCACACTCTTTTAGATAACTTATGATCAACATCATATGTTCTTTGACATGAGTTCTACGTTCCATCTTGCAGTTCATGAAGTTACGCACATATCTCTGTCTTGCTTGACGACCCTAATCACTGAATATTTCGGTGATGTTTAACATCATATCAGGGTGGTTTCAAAATTATGATGCTGATGTTGCAATACTTTGCTCATAGATGCCAAGATTTAACATCTGGCGATCTCATCAGTAATAGGCTCAAAAGAATAATTGGTAATGAGCACGAACTTGTGTTTTTCTACCGTCAGCACGATATTAAGATTTCGTTTCCAACCCACGTAATTTTCACCGTTGAATTTGTTCGCGTTAAGAATAGTTGAGAGAGTGGATATCGACATGATTACTGAAAAGAACAAATAAAGCGGTGTAAATAAATGTTCAATTATTTAGGAAATTATGATGCGTGATGCAACTACTAAATATTTTAAAATCCATAAAAAGTATTTCCTCCATGATGTTACGATAAAAAATGATAGTTTGTCTCATCGAGGGATGAAGTACAAACTATCTCCTATGACATCGAGACTCCTCTCGTTTGGTTAACGCTCAAATGTCTCTATATCTAGCTTAATCGATCACCAATGGTTTTGGTCACCTTGGCCCCATTGAGTAGCTTTTATGGGGGGATTCCAATGTGCTTCAGTCTAAGTGTTTAACCAATGCATCGACTCTTAAAGGTTGTTATGGACTAACAGTCGGTCTATGGGACGGCCCTGCCCCACCACTCCCTTTAGAAGTCTTAGCTTCTGAAGCAACTCGATGACTTAAAACGACACGATTCAAAAATTTCTCACATTCAAGTGAGGATTGCTATGGGCGGTTCTAATCCTTCCTCGTGGCACGATCAAGTTTGCGTTGAAAACCTTGAGAACGTTTCAACGTAAACGACCCTTCCACTTAGTTTTTGAAAATTCAGATTTTTTGGTTATTTTTCAAAAAATATAACTTTTATTAATTTGAAAACGTGATGAAATTTATAAATCCTTTATTAATTTTAGATCCCAATTTAAAATTATAACCATTATAAATATTGCATTGTAGTTAAATAATAACCATTATCAATTAATCTACAATGATGCATGTACATGCTACATGACAATTTGATATTGACATAAACCTAATCTATATGGTATGTTATATGATGATGTGTGATTAAAATTAAATCATACATTTAAATTTAACCTCCATATTGGCTCATTTCTAATTACAACCGATAAATGAATAATAAATAAATTATAAATTAATTTATGAACTAATCTCCATGGCATATGCAATTTTCTCCTTCGTCTTCATGTTGTTCAATCATTTTCTAACACTTTAGGAAATATTAGTCCCACTTATAAAAATAATTTTAAATTTAAAAATTTTAATTTTCCAACATATTTTTACTTTGATAAACAAATTACAAAGTAATTAGTAAATTGATTTGTTTTTAAAATAATTTAAAAAAATTCACAATTATACAATTGTTGAAGAATTTACCAAATTAAATTAAAATTAAATATGAGACTAAAATTGATTTGAAATCATATTTCAAAATTTGAATTTCAAAAATCCTAGGTTTCCTAAAACCATGGGTTTCCAAAACTTGTAGGTTTTCTAATACGATTAGGACTCTACTGTGCAAGGGACAACACATGATACTAGAGGCGAGCAGCGGCCAGCGACGGTGAGCGGTGAACGGTACTGTCGGTGAACACGCTGACATGAACAGTACCACCAGCGAACAGTACAGCCGTGAACATTATCGCCGTGAGTAGTACCGCATGAACAGTAGGATTCCCTGACGTCTTCTTGGTGGCTGTCCGATGACTTCTCGATGGTGATTTCGAGTGATTTCTGGCAATGAGTTCGAGGCAACAATGAATTTATAACGAATTTAAAATTTACAAAAATTACAATAATTAAATTAGATCAATTCCTATACCTCAAAATCGCCGTACATCAATTCTAAATAAAAAACGCCTAGAGCCAATAGTTCGGGATCTAATCACAAAACATATTTAAAAAAATTTTGAATCAACCATACAAACATATACCAATATCCATAAAATTAACAATACGTTCATTTTAATTATCTATATGCATAATCTTAAACCTATGCTCTGATACGAATTGCTAGGATCGATTTTAAAATTATAGAAAATTAGATTTGAACGACTAACGGTTCATGGGCGGAATGTAAAAAAAATCGCTTCAAATTATTTATTATACTAAATAATTTAAAACCAGTTTTAGTTTGATCATGCATATACGATATTAAAACGAATAGATTAAGGGAAAATGATTTTTCACCTTTACTCTGTATCGGAAAATTTCTGAACTGGTGGAACTCCCTTGAGCGTTCTTCGTATTCTTCAAACTTTAATATCAAAACCATGAACTTGATCTTCCATGAACGGTTTCCAAATTAGTCCACCAACAATCACCCGTTAATTTCAGAAATATATCTCAGAAGAATTTTACGTAAGAATTTTAGTGTGGGCTCTCAAAACGATTGAATAAGAAAAATCAAATCTTCTTTCTTCAAATTAGTTTCGGCGGCAACAGTAGTGAGAAGAGAAAACATTTTTCTCTTCTTTTTGTATGTTGATAACAACTGTATCTAATACTCATTATCACTTTGCAATCAAATTGCAATTAGATATTTATCAAAATGTAATTTTCGGTATTTACAAATATACCCATATATTTGAAATTCCCATAATTATCTATTACTGTCAGAAATTACATGATCTCCTAGAGTTTTAGCTGTATCAAAATTCATCAATCCAATTGATGAGTATAATTGATCATTATCAATTTATTTATTAATTAATTTTATTTAACTAATTATATAATAATTAAAAAATAATAAATAATTAATTCAATACAACAATTACACTTAACTAACTTAAGTGACACACGTATCACATATAGGTGTAGAAAATATGTCTTGGCACCAAAACACATTTTGGTCCAACTTAGTTCATTTTTCTATTCCTATTATCTCAGTTATTTCTGAGATCGAATGGACCTACATGAGCAAGCTTAGGATTCAAATACTGGACGAATTTATCTCTATAAATTCCTGACCTATTTAATCCTAACATTGTACGACTCCATTATAGGTTCGATGCTGAATCAACTCTCGATTCACGCGCGCTACATTTTCTGTTGGTGTAAATAAACTCTAATTATTTGACGGTCCACAAAATATTTGAACTAATACCCATCATGATCATCAGTAATAAGAGCGGAATGTAAAATTATTGTTTTACCACTCTTATTATTATTTCTTTAACTCCTTTATTGACTGTGAATGAGAAAGATAATATAGTGAATTGTCTCATACAATTCACAAATTTTATTCAATGAATACATGGCCAAGTTAATTTATTCACACACCCATCAATAAACCATAAGGTGGTATTGTTGCTTTCGTAATCCAATCACGGATTTTCATATCTGTGAATCACGCAACTCCTACTTAATTAAATTATAATCTCAACAGCCGAGGTATTTCCCCAATTCAAACTCACTCATTTGACATATCAAAGATTGCAACTAACCAAGTCAAGTTACGTATTCACCTCAATATTAAGGTAGTTATGAAAATACCATTAACGTGTAACAATTAGATTTAGAGTTAGGTAAACGGTTTAGGGCTCTAAACTAATTTGTTACCTGTCTATTCAACATGTTCATAACATGTCTGGATTAACTATTTGAGTCTCCACTATGCCCCAAAACTGACATCCAACAGTTCAACCTAACATTCATAATTAGATTCGATTGTCCAGTCGATCCTAAGACTGCGAATATCATTCTGAACTATTTCAGAAGAGTTCGTCTGGAGACACTTCTGGCTTCAATCTTTTTTCATTGACAATAGTTCCATGACTTGAGTAATTTATAAACACGCTTTGATTTAAAATAAAACTTTCAATTTATTCATAAAAAATTCAGTAATACAAATGTCTGCGAAATTACTAAATACAAAAATTAGTTATTACACGCTACTTTATGAGCATATTCTGTAACGCCCTGATTTTCGAGGGTTAAACATGCTTGAAATTTCACAATTCAAAAATTCACAATTCAATTAATACCCTAATTTGAGAAAATCCCCAAATTGAAAACTCTAATTTTGCCCTAATTTTAACGTTAAATAGCGGAAGCATAAAATTATTTTAAAAGAATATTAACTCTTTAAAATAAATGATTCATTAAACTGTAATAAAGTGAAGCACGAAAATCCTTAAGACATGAAAGATTAAACATGAATATTCATAAATTTCTGAAATAACTGAAGTCAAACTCAAGTCATAATGTTATAATTAAACTTAGAAATCATAATCATGCTTGTTATGGTAGTCCCTCACTCTTGCTGCTCACATCATCTGCAACACAATCATCTATGGGGGGTGAGTATTAAAAATACTCAGTAAGTAAATTCACATACTAATAATAAGTTTCACATGACATAAATGTAAACATATAACTCATGCAAATTTATTTCACATGTTTACTGGTCACATAAAATACTTGTAACAACACACTGATTTCATGATTAACATATAACTTAAACTTGTACTTATACATGCCAATACTCATACTTGCTTGATCATAACTCGACTAGACATATACCTCGATTAACACCCTAACCCGAACCGTTTCATAACTTGAACTTGAACTTGTAACATGAACGTGAACATGACAGATTGGGTGTCCTGAAACTTGATGTAACTTAAGGTTATCTGAACCTTAAGGACGCTAACATGAACATGGTGACACCCAACTGTATAACTTGATGACATTACGTGAATAATTTGGTTATTTGATAATCAAGGGACATGACTAAGTCTACTTCTTGTTTACTTATCACTTTTTACTTGAATTAATATTCATATTTCACGTTATCACGTACATGAGTAAACATATAACTTGTTCATGAGCACAAACAATATAATTAATACATGTATAACTCAAAATATAATCATACATTACATGGTAAATAATTTCATCATAATATGGAAAACAAATAAAACACTTAATCATAAGTTTGAATATAAAGAAATAATAAAACAATTTCACATTATATATTCTACACTTATAACACATGATCCGAATTATTATGTAAATCCATTTACCTGGATTCGCTACGAATTAAATTCAACAACTAATGACATGAAATCCAAGGATCTTAGATCACGACAAATTCATATAATATCTACAATTATTTAATTAACTAAGCGAGGTTGGGAATAGGTGGAAACCACATCGGGTGTAAATTATCAAGCGGTTTAAAATGGTTCAACAAGGTTCAGGTGGTCTGAACTGGTTCGGTTCTTCTATTTTGGGCCAGTTCGGTCTGGTTGGGTTGAACTGGTCTGGTCTGACCGAGCTGACTCGGTCTGGTCTAGCATGACTGAACCAGTTCGGCCTGGTCTGGTCTGAATGAACCGGTCTGGTTCAGGTAAACCGGTTCAAGAGAAGGGGGAAAATAGAAAAGGGAGACGAAGAAGAGGGAGAAAGAGAGAGAGAGAGAGAGAGAGAGAGAGAGAGAGAGAGAGAGACGCAACAAAGAGGGGAACGAAGCAGATAGAGAGACAGAACAGAGAGGGGGAGGGAGACGAAGAAGAGGGAGAGAGAGAGAGACACAATAGAGGGCAAGGGGAGACGAAGGAGAGAGAGACAGAACATATAGGGGGTGGGAGACGAAGAATTGGGAGAGAGAGACGCAACAGAGAGTGGGGAGATGAAGGAGAGAGAGAGAGAGACAGAACATAGAGGGGGGTGGAGATGAAGGAGAGAGAGAGACAAAACAGAGAGAGGGAGGGAGATGAAGAAAGGGGAGAGAGACGTAACCAAGAGGGAGGGGAAGTCGAAGGAGAGAGAGACAGAACAGAAAGAAAAGAAAGAAGAACATGAAAATTACCCAATTGAAGCTTGCAGGCGGCGATACGATGACGATGCCAATAGGATGTAAATTGTTGGAATTTGAAGACTAAAAGTGTAGATTTGGATAAATATATATAAAAATAGAAATGTGATATTTGAATTGAGAAATAGAAAAATTATAAAAATAATAAAGAAAGAGGAAGAAAGAAGATGGCTTACGAGAGAATCAACAATGGAGAGATACAAAGAGGAAGGAGAGATGGAGGCTTGCTGTCAAACATTTGAGAGAGGAAGGAGAAGAACAATGGTTATAAGGGGGGTGAAACTGCCAGAGAAAGAGGGAGAGATGGAGAAGAAGATAGGTTTTAGAATATTAGTTGGTGGGTTACTCTAGGGTGTAGTGTGTGTTAAGGCGTGAGTGGGGGAGGGTTTAGAATTATAAATCTACCCCTTATAATGCTTGGGGGTAATATACATTCCAACAGTGACATCTTGAGAAGCATTAACCAAATGAGAAAAGTCTCGACGCGATAGGAGGTAGCTCGAGCGGTGTCCCTAGATGAGATGAGCTATATGTGTTGATCGTTACAAATTGGAATCTCTCATAGGAGCTAGTCAATAGGTCTAAGGTGACCAAAACCATTGGTGATTGGTTGAGCTAGATGTAGTGACATCTTGAGAAGCGTTAACCAAACGAGAAAAGTCTCGATGCGATAGGAGGTAGCTTAGGCATTGTCCCTAGATGTGACGAGCTATAGTTGTTGATCCTAACATCAAGGAAGAAATATGTTTTTATCAGATTTTAAATATTTAAGTATTTACATCATGCATCGTACTTTCTTAAATGATTAAGTATTTATTTACACTGCTTTATTTATTCTTTTCAGTAATCATGTCATTATTCACACTCTCAACAATCTTGAATGCAAACAAAATCACTGATAAAATTTATGTGGATTGAAAACATATTCTTGATCATGTGCTGGCGATAGAAAATCACAAGTTCGTCTTTACCACCCATTGTCATCTTGAGCGTATTGTTGAATCGACTCAAGAGGAAAAAGATGCCTATGCTTATTGGTTGCGTTATGATGAGATTGTCAGGTGTTACATCTTGGAATTTATTAGCAATGTGTTGTAACAACAACATTAGAACATGGAAACCGCCGCTAATATGATGTTGAACATAACCAAAATGTTCGGGGATCAGGGTCGTCAAGCCAAACAGACTGTTGTGCAAAACTTCATGAACTGTCAGATAAAACCTAGAACTTCTGTCAGAGAACACATGATGCTGATCATAAGTTATTTGAATGAGATGGAGATAATGGGTGCTAAGGTAGATGGAGAGACTTAAGTTGATATGATCATTGAGACTCTCCCAGACACTTTTGAGAACTTCAAATTTAATTATTCGATGAATAAGTTGAGTTACTCTCTTCCAGAGCTTAGACCCTATTTCTAAAGTCCAAAAGTAAGAATGGAGAGGCAAATTTTACTGAAAGTAAGCCTTCCACCTCTGGCGCCAATAAAAATTATAAGAGAGGTCCGAAGAAAGCTAAGAAACATAACTCGAAAGCAGAAAGCTTGACGAGAGCGAGTTTAACTTCTATTGGGGGAATGGAGCCCTAATATCGGCTATATCAGTTGGAACTATTAAATTGTCATTTGATAACAGTTTTTGGGTTTTACGAGATGTTTATTATATCTCAATTTTTGGGAAAAATCTTATTTTAGTAGCTTATTTAATTAAGCAAGGGTTCATTATGAGTTTCATTGATAAATATATTGGTATGTTTAGAAATGATTGCTTAATTATTACAGCATGGTTGATAACTAACTTATTCTATGTAAAACCAAAAGTTCTAATGATATGTGACACTAATAATAATACTGATTTACAAAGGATAGTAAAATTTGAAGTCTGACTCAATCGTTCTAACCTACTTGTGGCACTTGCGTCTTGATCACATTAGTCTAGACATGATTAGAAGACTGGCAAATGATGGTCCATTGCAAACTTTAAGTGTGAGATCACTACCCACATGCAAATTCTGCATAGAAGGTAAAATGACCAAAATGCATTTTTCAGCGAAAGTTAAAAGAGTCATTCAATGCTTCGAGCTCGTACATAGTGATGTATGTCGGCCATTGAATATTGCTGAATCGACTCAAGTTCGTCCTCACCACCCCTTGTCCTCTTGAGCCTATTGTTGAATCGACTCAAGAGGAAAAATATGCCTATACTTATTAGCTGTGTTTTGATTAGATTGTCAAATGTTACATCTTGGCATCAGTTAAAATGTGTTGCAACAACAATATCTGAACATGAAAACCGAAGCTGATATGATGTTAAACATCACCCAAATGTTAATGCTCGAAACTTCATGAACTGCCGAATGAAACCCGAAGCTCCTGTTAGAGAACTTATGAAGCTGATTATTAGTTATCTGAGTGAGATGGAGATCATAGGAGTTGCGATAGATGGCGAGACTCAAGTTGATATGATCCTCGAGACCCTACTAGACACTTTTGAGAACTTCAAACTTAATTATTAGATTAATAGGTTGAGGTACACTCATTCAAAACTTATGAAGGAGTTGTAAGCTGTTGAGACCCTGTTTCTGAATGGCACGAGGAAGAATAAAGAGGCAAATTTTACTAAAAGTAAACCTTCCACCTCTAGTGCAAAAAAGAAACATAAGAGAGGCCTAAAGAAAGCTAAGAAGGAGAACTTGAAAGCTGCAAAAGATAAGGGACCTGTGAAAGTTGACAAGTCAAAAGACAAGTGTCATCATTGTGGAGTCACTGGTCATTGGAAACGCAGCTGCCTGGATTATCTCAAAGTGTTGAAATGCAAAGGTACATTACTTGTTACTGAAATTTGTTATGTGACCGACTCTACTTTTTTATGGATTGTAGACTCTATAGCCACTAACCATTATTTTGTTGTTCCCTATAGGGGTTCGGAGAAGGCAGAAGACTTAACGAGGGTGAGTTTAGCTTCCATTGAAAAAATTGAGCACTAGTATCGACAGTATCAGTTGGAATGATTAAATTGTTATTTGAAAACATTTATTTTATTTTGCGTGATATTTATTATATCCTGGTTTTTGGGAAAAACCTTATTTCAACAGGTAGGTTAATTGAGCAATAATTTTTATTGGATTTGATGATATTGATATTTTTAGAAATGATTGCTTAATTACCACTACACGCATGATAAACAACATTTTTTATGTAAAACCAAATCATTTCGTACTAATACAAGATCATAGTCTCATTAATGAATATAGAATTTTTAGATATTTATAAAAATTATTCAACATTAATTTAAAAGAACAATTATAAGAAAAATGTAATCCTCATTAAATTTCATATTTAAATGTCAATACATATGCCTTGAGGGTATAACCCCCAACAATCCCACTTGCCATAAAGCGTGGATTTTTTCTCAGTCTCATATTACACATGTGACCCTTAAATGATTTTGCAGGAAGTGTCTTTGTAAAAGGTTCAACCAGGTTTTGTTCCAACATTATCATCATAACAGTTACATCCCCGCGATGCATGATTTCTCTTACAAGATAATATTTCCTCTCTATGTGCTTGCTCCACTTGTGACTCCTCGGTCCCTTAGAATTCACTACCGCCCCAATGTTATCACAATACAAGATTAATGACTTGTCCATATCTGGAACTACTTCCAGATCATTATAAAACTTTCTAAGTCATACCGCTTCTTTCACAACTTCAAAAGCTTCTATATATTTGGCTTCCATAGTGGAATCTACAAAGCTAGATTGTTTAATACTTCTTCAGACTACAGCGCTCCTCCACCTAGGGTGAATATTGATTCAGACGTTGACTTTTGGCTATCTCTATCTGATTGAAAATCAAAATCAGTATATCCAGTGGGGTTCAGGACTCCACAAGAATAAACAAGCATATAATTTCTCGTTCTCCTAATATACTTGAGAATGTGCTTTACTGTAATCCAGTGTTTCAAACCAGGATTTGATTGATAACGACTGAAAATTTTCACTGCATAACATATGTCTGATCTCGTACACAACATGACATAGATGAGACTTCCAACTGCTGAAGCATAGAGAATCTTTCTCATATCCTTTTCATCTTGTGGTCTATTAGGGCATTTTTCCTTGAAGAGGACAATTCCATGACTTGTCTGTAGTTGACCTTTCTTAGAATTCTCCATAGAGAATCTCTCCAGCACCTTATCAATATAAGATGCATGAGAAAGTGCTAGGAGCTTGTTCTTTCTATCCCTTAAGATTTGGATGCCTAGAACATTGCTCGCCTCTCCCAAATCTTTCATTTGAATTTTCTCAGCTAACCACTTTTTTATCTTTGACAAAGTTTCTACATCATTCCCAATGAGTAGAATATCGTGAACATAAATAACTAAGAAAACCATTATTTGTCTTTGATGTATTTATAAACATAGACTTTGTCAACATTTTTCTCGAAGCCCTAAGAATTTATAATCTCATCAAAGGTAAGATTCAAAGATCTAGATGTTTGCTTTAATCCATAAATGGATTTAAGCAACTTGCATACTTTCTAATCTTGCCCATTTTGTACGAACCCTTCTGGTTGCATCATATAGATGATTTCTTAAAGAGAGTCATTTAGAAAAGTTGTCTTGACGTCCATTTGCTAGATCTTATAGTCCAAAATAGTGGCTATGAACAAAAGGATGCGAATGGATTTTAGCATGGCTACATGAGAGAATGTCTCTTCATAATCGACTCCCTCCTTTTGTGTATAGCCTCTGTCTACTAACCATGCCTTGAAAGTCTCTACTTTCCCATTTGCACATCTTTTCTTCTTGAAAATCCATTGACATCCAATGGGCCTTACATCTTCATGTGGATCTACAAGTTCTCAGACAGAGTTGGAATTCAGAGATTCCATTTATTGGTTTATGACATCTTGTCATTTCTCCTTTTCAGGATCATCTATTTCTTCTTCATAAGATGATGAATCGCCCTTATCAATGTCTGACACTAGGACATGTGCTTCTAGTTCGTAGCGAACTGGTTGTCTTACAACCCTCCCACTATGACGATGTACCACGGTTCCCTTTACAAGAACTGTGGTTTCTCGAGTTTTTCGTTTATCAAAAGAAGTTGAAGGTTTCTGATCTCATCAGCCGTTAATTCCTCGAGAACTACTTTACTTCGAGGTTTGTAGTTTTCCATAAAATCGTGTTCAAGGATGATGGAATTTGCTGATACAAACGCTTTTTGATCCTTGTGACTATAAAAGTACCCACATCTAGTTTCTAAAGCATAGCCTACGAATATGCATACATTAGACCTTGAGTCTAACGTTTTGGTCTTGGGTCTAAGAGTTTGAGGTGGACACGCCCATATAGGGAAATGAAGCAAACTAGGTTTAAAGTCATTTCATAACTCTAAAGGCATATTGATTACATGCTTAGAAGACACTACATTCAAAATGTAAGTTATTATGTGTAGTGCATATCCCCAAAATTTAAGTGACAGTGATGAGTACCTTAACATCGATCTAACCATATCCAAAAAGGTTCTGTTTCTCCTCTCTGCAACGCCATTTTGCTGTGGCATTCCAGTTGCTATGAGTTGGGAAATGATTCCATAATCCAACAATTAATTCTTGAATTCTAAATCTAAGTATTCACCACATCGATCTGATCGAATGATTTACAATAATTTACCTAATTGCTTTTCAACTTCAGCTTTTCAATCTTCAAACTTTTCAAAACTTTCTATGCATTAGGTGAGTATGACCATATCTTGAGTAATACTCATATCCACCTCTAACTTGTACATCGATCGGTCCATATATATCATTCTGCACTAGCTCTAGTGATTCATTGGCTCTTTGACCATTTACAGAGAAAAGTCTCTTGATCATTTTACCCTCTAGATATGAGTCACAAACACGAAGAGTTCTTTTAGTTCTCTCAAAGGACCATGCTTTTTTAACCTGTTTAACCTATCCAGATTGATATGTCTCAACTTAAGATGTCAAAGTTATGTGTTATCATGAACATAAAAAACTCTTTGTCGTTTATTAGTTTTAGGTTTTGCTACTTTAAATAATTCAGAATTATTCAACGCACGTTCAATCAGTATAAGCCTGTGCAACCCATTTATAACTTTAGCATGACATATATAGAATCCATTTTTAGAAATAATAAACTCTTTATTAATAAAATAAACTTTGAATAAATGTTCTTGCAAAATGAAAGAGAGATCAAATTTCTCGAAAAACCAGGAATATAATAAAAATTGTTCAAAACTAAATAATTGTATTCAAAAGATGAACGGACTGTCCCTAATGCTTTAGCTGACACCAGAGCACCACTGCCAACTCTTAAAACGACATCGCCATCAGCCAGCTCCCTTGATGAATTAAGCATCTGCAAAGAAGAATATGCATAGTGGCTCCTTAATCAAGAATCGAAAATGATAAATGATATTCCACTAAGAAAGTTTCAAATACAAGTAAATCATATTTACCTTTCTCTTCCAATGACATTCATCCTCATAATGGAAATATTTTCTCTTGGGCTTGTGTCATTCTTGTTCTTGGCTTTTGGCGATGTCTTAGCTTTCTTCCCATTCTTGTTCTTACCTTTTTCCTTAACATTGTTCTTCTTCCTTTTATTGTTCTTAACAATATTGGAAGAATATTTTTGCTTATAACATTTGACTCGCCCTCTTTTGTCATTCTAAGTTTGAATGATGTAAAAGTCTACAGTTCATTCAATAATTGAATCTTGTTGAATTGTAACTTGTTCATAACATAGTTGGTCGTGAACGCACAAAAAACTAGTGTGAGTGACTCAAGTATAATGTAACTTGAGTCCGTTCATCAATGGTCGTCGCATGCAATTCTGCATTTTGCATTATATTGATCATATTCAAGATATATTCTCATATGGAAGTACCATTTCTCATCTTAGTTGTCATATAGCTTCTAGTGTCCTCATGACGACTTTGATAAGACTGTTGCCCAAACATCGCCTGTAGAGATTCCATAATCTCACAGACAGTCTCCATACTTCCATGCGTGGATCTTAGAAAAAGCATGTAGCACTTCGCCTTATTGTTTGATATGATCCAAGCATCATATTTGTCTCTAACATTTTTAGGGGCATTAGCAGCGGGCTGCTCAGGACATTCCTCAGTAAGAACGAACTTATGCTTCACAAATTAGCATTAAGCTCATATTTGATTTTCAACATATGAAATTATCATCATTCAATTTCTCATGAGCAAGTAAAGCAGTAACAGGTTGCCCATGGTAGTCATAATAATGATAATTGAAATTTAAAATATACAAGATTCAATATAATTGATAAATATCTAGAATTCGAAAAGTAAACGTGATGCATGAATGCAACATAATAAACACACAAATTTAACATTTACTAATTACGATAAAACAACCTAATGATTAATGTGTTGCCTTATGGTTAGTCAGATTAACCCCAGATTGTCTATGAAACATTCTTATCCTTATCAATTAAAACTTAAAATATTTCATATTTTCTCTTTTAATAATAAGGTATCGCTTGTTCGGTCAAGTCAAAACTATCCACATGAAAGCTTAATTGTCACTTTGTGATTGTAACTCATCATATTAGATTCCACGACTTCATTTAGAATATGCCGCCTTAGGTCAAAATTAAACTACATCACTTCTACCTATCTTCTTAAGAAGTCCAATCTTGATATTGGTATAGCTCGAAACCTTCCTTAGAGTGATGAAAACAAAGCCATCTCAAGGCCTTTATTGCACCTCACGGTGTTGTACTACTGATGAATACCATAAGTTATATTGACATGTCAACCTTTTCTCACTCACTATTTTAGGATTATGTGTTTCCATTTTAACTAATTAATTAATTTCAAATTAATCGTTGGTTAAAATAATAATCCTATGAATATTTAATAATCAGTTATGCCAATCTCATTGGTCTAAATTCTTTTAACCTTCTAAAGTGCCTAAGTCATAATTAGGTGAACTTAGATTAACTAATTAAATATATTCATCAAACTTTAATAAAACTCTTTTACTAAAGTCAGTTATCCTAAATGTTCCGTTAGTGTGGTGTAATTATCAAGTTTTAACTAATTAAAAATTAGCAGTTTGCATGCAATTGATTTATAAAATAATACATATAAACATATTAGGACAATCCAAATAGATCGTGTTTCAACTTATAAGATGCATGATCAAATGAAATTGTATGAGATTTTCATGTATTGCATGTGATGGACTGATGCATCGACATGTTATCAAACATAACGTTAAACAATTATTTAATAATTAAATAAAATAACAATCGACCAAGTGACTATTGGGTATTTCTAAATTACAACCCTTGAAATAAAGAAATAAAAATTACAAAGAGGACTTCAAGATTACATATTTTCCAAATATCTCCTTCTCCGCCTGATGTGAATCTTCAAGCTTTGAAAAAAAATTAATTAGGAAAAACTATTTTTGTTAATTAAAAATTGTCTCTATATCTATCTTTTATAATTATTGAATTTGACTTAGTCAATAAACAATTTATTGTCTTGGTCAAAATTGAGCTAAACTCAATCAATTAATTAATCTTTAATTTTAACAAAATTAAATTAAAAATTACATTAAAAATTTCAAAATTTAAAAGATAATAGATAGAGTTAGAGTTATTATCAAACTCTGCAGTGACAGGGTAAGTTGGTATCAGGGTTTCTGTGAAACTTTCTCAATTGTGACAACAGTTGCCACCAATGATAGGACTCTCCTACTACCGCCCATCACCGCCGGCCAACACCAAGTGCCGTCGACCGCTGGCGCCAGCACCATTTTTCTAACGATCTTGCTGGCCAACCCCAGCGGCGCCAGTGCCAGAAATCCTATTTTTGGCGCCGGTGTCGGAATCCCTAGTAAATCATATTTCTTTTTTTTTCCTCCGTCGTTCGTCTCGTGTGTTCTTCATCTTCTCATGATCGGAATTATTACAATAAATATTCAAAATGAAATTATAAAATTCCTACGCTCCAAAACGTCTTACACAAGATCTAAGGAAAATATAAAGAATAAAGCCTAACCTAATAATCACCATATAATTAACGATCCGCTATTTTCATCACATTCAAAAAATATAACTATTCATTCATTCATACGTATCTCATATTATATGAATAATGCAAGAAAATTCACACAACATTTAACATATAAATATCCAAACTTTTATTAAAAAATTTAATAAAAATGAATTTTTTTATAAAAAAAAACAAGTGCGACACGACGATTTCTAAAAAATAAAAACTTTTATTGAAAACTCTTTTCAATCAGGATCCATTTTCTACTTATGCATTAAATCTACAATACACAAGGTTAGGAATCATATACCTCCTGTAGTCTATATCAAGCGTCCTTGCAAAACCAATCGATCATCCGACCTATGAAACCGTTCCAACGATCAGTAGACTTCGAGATCTACACCAAGATCTTCCAAGTCAATCCTGAACGCATTAGGACATGTGTGTGCACGTAGAATATTATAAGAAACGTTTTATGTCTCTAGATGTACCCAACACATGAGATCTAGAGATTTACTGAGAATGACTTTAGTGAGACTGTTCTCTAAAAGAACGCAGTGATTATTCTTTTAAAGATTGATTAATTTTTAATCACAAGAAAAATTACTCTGACACTAACCGTGTTCTCAAATCAATTCTTGATGAGCTGAAGAACTCATTCATCAACTGAGGCCATTAGAATAATATTTAAATATTTTCTATATAATGGCGTATCAGATATTTAGGGATAAACTGAAATAATATTTAATTTTAAAATTACCAATTGTTGAAGGATCCACTGCAACTGTACATAACTGCAGTGCCACGTACGGCACTGTGCTGCCTCACGGCACATTGTAGTGCCATGTGGCACAACAGTGTTACACCACTATTGTAGTGTCACGTGATATTACAATAGTCCTTGTCAATTTTTGATACTCAATCAGTGATCGACACATGACAATTCCTGTGAATTAAATATTTATTTTAATAATATAAATATCTAGATACCGGTTAATTTAAAATTAATATATATGATTATCCCTATCAACTAAATTATCTGTTAGTTTACAAATAACAGATTTAATTGCTTCAAATTATTATCTAATAATAATTTAATTATCTAATTTCATAAATTAGATATTTTGTCCCACATATCGATTATTGGAAAAATTATCAATAAATTTTTATATATCTAATTTCTAAAAATTATTTTATATATATATATATAATTCAATTAATTAATCACACATAATTATCTTATAATTATGTATTTTTCCCAGAATAAAAATTTCTTTGCAAGTCAATCCTTTTCTCATGTCTTGAAATATTCACACTCTAGACTACGTAGTATAGAGGTGACTTGAGGACTATGAACTTATAATCTTAAGCTCAAATAAACCAGATTACTAATTAAACTCTTTAATTATATAATCTTATTTATTAATTCTATTATTACTCTAATATAAATATGGAATTGAACTCTTAGTGATTATAGAATATATTTACAGAGTATTCTTAGATAGTCCACTGATATAATCATTTTATGTAATTCTGCATTCAATTATTGGTTCGTAAATTAGAGTTGGTAAAAAATATCATTTTACCCCTCTAAATACTTTTTGATCTTTAAGTAACATTAATTCACTAATGAATGACTGATTTATAATATTATTATAAATTTGAGTTCAATAACCAGTCAATTTCAGAATTAACACTTAAGGGAACTAATATACGATCCGATAAGAAAACTTGGATTCCAAACTTGCAAGGTCATATTCTCAGCCATCCACATCATTGAATCTTCAAAATAAAAGTCACTAGCTTATTTTACAAACAAAGCTTAACGAGTGAATCAAAAGATCCAGTAGAATGCATAGGAGTTCATGACTACTCAGGATTCAGACTGATCTACATATGATCATCGAATTGATGTGTATTAAATCTTTATGATAAACGGCACGTTGATAAAGATATTAATTCACATCGGTCCAGTCATATATAATCTCATTATATAAAGTACATTCACTAAGATGTCTATCTATATCAATGATTCGGATCTAGATCACATGCATTCATAATGCAACCATTCATTAAAGATTTCATACTTTAATATGTTCCTGACAATTTTATACATTATCTATAATCTTAATCCTTTCGTACTAATACAAGATCATAGTCTCATTAATGAATATGAGATTTTTAGATATTTATATAAATTATTCAATAATAATTTAAAAGAACAATTATAAGAAAAATGTAATCCTCATTAAATTTCATATTAAAATGTCAATACACATACTTTGAGAGCATAACCCTCAATAGTATGTAGACCATTGAATATCCAAGCAAGAGGAGGTTATGAATATTTTATAACCTTCACAGATAACTACTCACATTTTGGACATGCTTATCGAATGCGCCAAAAGTCTGAAACCTTTGAAAAGTTCAAAGAGTACAAAGCTATGGTTGAGAAAAAATTAAAGAAACAAATCAAAACACTACGATTTGATCGTGGTGGGGAGTACTTGCTAGGAGAGTTGGAAGACTTTCTTAAGGAAGAATATATTTTTTCTCAACTTACAACACATGGCACTCTAGAACAAAATGGTGTGTTAGAGAGAATGAATAAAACTCTATTAGATATGGTTAGATCTATGATCAGTTACTCATCCCTCCCAGATACGTTCTGGGAATATGCCTTAGAAACAACAACATATATTCTAAACCACGTTCCGTCAAAGACGGTGCCTAGTACACCATATTAAAGATGGAGTGAACGAAAGTCATCCATAAGCCACCTTAGGATATGGGGATGCCTGACACATGTACTAAGACCGAAGACTACAATTTGGCTAGTCGATTAGAATTATGCCTGTTTGTAAGATATCTTAAGGGAATAAATGGATACATCTTTTATAGTCCAACCAACAAGAAAACATTCGTGAGCACGAATGCACATTTTTAATGACTACATAAGAAGTGTGGAGCTGGAAGCACACTTCTGTTAGAGGAATTATTAAGTGCGAGGACATCGACTCCTCAATCAAGACACGTTCCCGATTCAATAATAGAAGAACCATAACATGAGTCAGAGCCTACGGAGCCTCGACGTAGTGGGAGGATTGTGAGACAACATGATAGATACATGTCTTATAGATATGTCTTAACGACAGTCTCAGATAAGGATCATGATGAGCATGTTTCCCACTCATAGGCCATGGCTGGCCTTGAAGCAAACCAATGACAAGACGTCATGAACGTCGAGATACAATCGATGTACTCGAACACAGTTTGGAAGCTTGTAGAACCTCCTGAAGGGGTAAATATTTTAGGGTGTAAATGGATTTATAAGAAGAACAGAGTTCCATATGGGAATGTAGAGACATTCAAATCTAGGCTTGTAGCCAAGGACTACACCCAAAAGGAAGGTATGGAATATGAGAATACCTTCTCGGGCTAGCCCTGTTTAAATCCATCTGAATCCTCATATCCATTGTTACTGTCCTCGATTAGAAAATCTGGAAAATGGACATCAAGACTTCTTTTTTAAATGGTAATCTTGAAGAGTGCCTTTATATGGGTTAACTAGACGGGTTTATGGAGAAAGGCCAAGAGGGCAAGGTTTGCAAACTACTAAAGTCCATTTATAGACTTATGTAAGCTTCTCGTTCATGGAATATCATATTCGATGAAACTATCAAGAACTTTAGTTTTGAGCAGTTAGTAGACAAACACTGTGTGTATAAGCTGATACACGAAGGGAAAGTGGTTTTATGGTTTTGTAGGAAAATTGTTTGATGCCCAGATTTGGCTTGCAAATCAATTTGATATGAAGGATCTTGGAGAATCTGTCTTTGTCCTTGGTATTTAGATCTTTCGAGATTGGAAGAACAGATAATTGATATTGTCTCAAACATCTTTTATTGATAAGGTGTTGGATCACTTCAGTTTGCAAGATTCCAAGAGTGGACATCTTTCTTTTAGGCATGGAGTCAGCCTCTCTAAGGAGCAGTCTCCCAAGAATCCTCATGATGAGGAAGACATGAGAAGGATTTTCTATGCCTCAGCCGTAGGAAGTCTCATATATGCAATGCTTTGCACTAGACCATATATTTGCTACGTAGTAGGTGTGGTGAGTCGTTTCTAATCTAATCCTGGACTCGAGCATTAGAATGATGTCAATCATATCCTTAAGTATCTTTGGAGAATGAGGAGCTACATGCTTGTGTGTTCAGGCACTGACCTGAATATGGCTGGTTATTTTGACTCTGATTTGCAAGTGGACAAAGATTCAAATAGGTCCACTTCAGGATCGATGTTCATCCTAAATGGTGGAGCAGTGATATGGAGAAGTATCAAGCAATCACGCATTGGTGATAATACCATGGAAGCTTAGTATGTGGTGACTTGTGAAGCTGCAAAGGAGGCTATCTGGTTTAGAAAGTTCCTAAAGACTATTGAAGTCATTCCAGATGCTGACAAATCCATGACACTTTATTGTGATCACAGCGGGGCTGTAGCAAACTCGAAGGAACTGAGGAGCCAAAAAAGATCCAAACACATAGAGCGGAAGTACCACCTCATCAGAGAAACAGTTCAGCGTGGAGATGTTGAAGTAATACACATATTGATGGTTAATAATTTGCAAGATTCATTCACGAAGACCTTAAGCGGTAAGTCTTTGATAGTCATCTAGAGGGCATGGAGATACTAGATTGTACACGCCTACTTTAGTCTAAGTGGGAGATTGTTGGAATTATTTTTATAAAGTATGGTGTAATAACTATTTATGAGTAAACAATTATTTCTTTGACATTTATGTCTTACTAAATTTTATGAATAAATTAAAAGTTTCATTTAATAAAAGTGTGTTTGTAATTTACTTAAGTCCTTAAACTATTATCAACATAAGAAGAGTAAAGATCAAGCGATCTTCCAGATAAACTCTTATGAGATAGTTCAGAATGTTATTCGCAGTCTTAGGATCGACTGGGCAATTGGATCCAATTATGACTGATAATTTTCCACTATTGTTACTGATATTCATGAAGGATAATATCATAAAATATTATGTGCACCATGAAATATAAATGTTTAATTGCACCAATAGAAAATATAGCGCGCATGAATCGAGAGTTTATTCGACATCGGACCTATAATGGAGCCATACAATGTCAGGATTCAATAAGTCGGGAATTTATGGAGATAAATTAGCTGGGTATTTGAATCTCATAGCTTTATTCATGTTAGTCCATTTAGTCTCAGAAGTAGCTCATAAGGACATGAATGAGAAACAATGATAGTTGGACCAAAAACATGTTTTGGACTAAGGTACACTTCCTGAACCCATATGAGATGGACGTCATCACTAAATTAGTGAAGAGCAAAACTAATATTCAAATTAATTATTTTATTATTTTCTAATTATTGGATAATTAGTAAATAAAATAAATTAATTAATTGATAGAGATCAATTTAATTCATCGATTTAGACTGATGAATTTGGACACAATTTGGATCTAGGGAAGATGTAAAAATCGAACATCGCAGTGCAAGGAGAATCAAAATTTTAGCTTTATCATATAAGTGTACACGGATGAATTCTGTAATCAATATATAAGGGAGTAAATCCCTATCCCTAATCCTCTCCTTAAGTGTGTTAATCATGGCAGAAAAATGTTTATCTCTCCTCCCCCATACAGTTGCCACCGATTTCACAGTAGGGGAAGAGAAACTTTTTTTTCTTCTAATTATTTTTTTTAGAGCCCACTCTCAATTCATACCGTTATCCTTGAAAGATATATTTCTGATTTTAATGATTAATTATTAGTGCGGAGATCAATTACTAGCTCTGTGAAGAACGAAGAATGAGAGATAGAAATTGGATCTCGCCAAATAAAAAATTCTCCATTAATTGAAAATGTATAAATTGTTTCAATATTTTCTCGATACAATTATTTGATTCTGCATGTTCTATGGTTTTGTATTTAATTTAATTAGATGTTTTGTATGAAAAATTTTTGAAATTCCGCACATGAACTAGTCATTGTTCATTAATTTTTCTCTAAAATCTAAAACTCGATCCAACAGAAGGGTGACAACTGATGGAGCGAAGAGCCTGACCATGAAGCCAGTTAGAGCTCCTAGATACTCCCATCTCACCGAAGCCGCCGAGATTAGAAACTCCCCACAACTCCCCGGTTCCAAGCAGAGGAAGCATCCATCCTCAAAATGGTCGATGCTGAAGCACAAGGGACTATGTGCCCATCGACATTTGCTAGATAAGAAATTTCCTCTCCCCCTCATTTAGGAGTGGTCATATGTTGTCCCTTTTCTGGAAAATCTACTTTTTTGGAAAAATAAAATGCGTGGAAGGAATATTTGCTAATGATCTACTGAATATCCTCTAATTCTCCAAGGAGCAAGTCTTCAACAACAAGCGAAGAAAAATAAAAAGTGATGATTGGTGAGCACTCTAGCTCAGAAGTCAGGATAACAATAAGTGATGACTGGTGAACACCCTAGCTCGATAGTCAGAATAATTAAAAAGTGATGACTAGCTAGCACTTTAGCTTAGCAATCGGGATAGACAAAAAGTGATGACTAGTGAGCCCTATAGCTCGGCAGTCAAGATAAACAAAAAGTGACGACTAGCGAGCACTCTAACTCGACAGTTGAGATAAATAAAAAGTGATTAGTGGTGAGCACTCTAGCTTCGTAGTCGGGATTCGACAAGTGATGACTGGAGAGGTCCTTGAGCCCGCCAATGGGGTTTGACAAGTGATGACTAGCAAGACACTCTAGCTCGCCAGTCAGGATCAAGCAAAAAGAGATGTTTGACCAAGAACCTTAGCTCGCAGTCGGGATCTAGTCATAACAGGTAAACCTGGATATATATCGACAAGGTGATATACTCACGCGACATTAGTGTCCCTGCTCCCAAGGGAATGAGAATTTTGAAGCATGGAAGAAGGGGAATAATGCGTATGTAACAGAAATAGTTGGGTCACCAATTCATTCGGTGTAACCTCCGTTAGAAAGTAGGAGCATCTTGGATGAATATATCTAGCATTGAAGTCTTCAGACCTGGTTGGGTGGAAGCCACCCATATCCTTGACCGAGGGCAACTATTATTGGTGTTTCCCCGAACACTAGCATCATGGCGACGCGTGTCATGCCTTAATTAAAGAACAAGTCATTTAGGGACTTCCAAGGGAAGAAGGCCGACCTCATCTGGTCAGACACCATGGAGCTCAGGCTCCACAGTCCCAGGCTTAGGAAAAGTCAGGAGTTAGGATAGGATTCGACAAAAGAGCTCGGGTAGTTTTCGAGCGTAAGGTTATCATTGTCTACCGAAAGTAGCACCCAACAAGTCCAATCACCATGACTAAGTGTTAGGATAGCCTCCAAAGAGTCATATAGACATTAAGTTGTTATAATTTTATTTCAAGGTCTCACCCCTCAGTCCAATCAACGACTGACGACGACATGCTTCTTATTTTGTGATGCTTCTCTAACATGCTTCTGACAGCCTTCTTAAACACGTTTCCATCAACTCGAGGACTCAGGTATAAACTCCCTTACCAATAAAAATATGAGGTACACCTATTCTCCCCCAAGAAAGAGGGACTCCAGTAAATCGACCATCGACTAACTTAAACATCAGAGACTCCTCGATGAGGAAACCACCCCCTCCCGGTTCTCCTCATTTTGGATTTCTTTTTTGTGTTCTTAACAGACTCGAAGGAAACAAGGGACTCTATATGGGGGAGGAGTGCATGAAAATCACCGTTACGGTCTTCGATCAAAACCATCAGTTAGAGAGGAACATCACCTCAAAGGGAGATTACATGAAAATTATTGTGGTAGTTTTCAGGCTGAAACAGTCTTTATCATTTAAGATCAAGTATTTGCATCCAAAAACTTTAAAATAGGAAATATTTGGGATTTTGCATTAAAAATCTCAAGCGGTGTTTTGTTTAACAAAAGTCAGATAAAAACACGATTTATAATATAACAAGATGTATTATAGCTTCAGCCTAAAAATATATGGGTAAGTCATGTTCATTTAACATCATTCTTACCATTTCTGTAGGGGTCGATTTTCTATCTTATCAATACCATTTTGTTAAGGAGTTCTTGAAGGTAGAAAATCCATGACAAAAACCATTTGCATGGCCAAAGTTTTCAAACTTTTACTTTGAAACTCACCACCATGCTCACTTCTAATTTTTGAAATCATAAAACTTTTTTATTTTGAACATGATTGCTAAATTTTCTAAATTCTTTAAAGGATTAATCTCAGAACTAATTCCTAAGTATATCTTCGAGTATGACAAAAGGATAGTGTTTACCTCCAAGACTTCCAATTTGGTAAAGGACAAATTGTGTCCATGTGAAGTTATTCTAATGTTCTAGTGGTTGACATCGTATGTTTTAATCTGAAAGAGCTTTTGACTTGTTTACCCATTTGACATGCATCACAAATTTTACCTTTTTAAAAATTATTTTAGGAAGACCTTTTACCAAACTATTTTTTGAAATTTTTGAACTTAAATCCATGCGAGCAATATCCAAATCTTCTACGCCATAGCCCACTACCATTTTCAGAAATAGGAAAATATTTCTCACTATGATTTTGAAAATCTCTCAAATTTAGGTTGCATACATTTTGGTCATTTTGTCCAACAAATCACACTTTGTTGGATGCTTTACTGACAATTAAGCAAAATTAGTTTTCAAAAATCTCTTAGTAATTTTATCACGTAGTTGTCTAAAACTAAGTAAATTATGCTTTAAACCATCTACGAGTTAAATCTTATTTATAGCAGGGGAGGTGTCATGACTTGTAGACCTAATACCATGTGTTTTCCTTTGTTGTCATCCCTAAAAGTTGCGTGACCTTTCTTTCAACTAACTTTGTTGAGCTTTGTCTCGCCACCAGTCATGTGCCTTAAGCAACCACTATCGAGGTATGATTTGTCTGCCTTCTTTGATGGCACCTCATCTTCTAATATCACGAAGCACATGTTTGCAACTTCTTCTTCCTCTTCTTTAGAGCCGATTTCATCGGTCTCATTCTAAGTTGCCTTGAGTGCCATGCGTTTGAACTTCTTTGGGGTATTGTGTATGTTTGGACAGTCGACCTTGATATGTCCAATCTTCTTGCATTCGTAACATGTAAGTACATCACATATTATATTTTTATCAAATTTTTAGGGCACTATTTCATCTATTCAAGAATCGTTTGAATCGTATAGTGAGAATGATTATGTCATCTCCTCGTCATAGTCATCTTTCCCATTTTTAGATTGCTTAAATATTGATTTAATCCTCTTTTTATTATGTATATCTTCTTCATCATTTTCTATGAGCCTCATTTCTTGTGTCATCAAGGAGCCAAGAAGTTCCTCTAGTGTATTGAGATCTTTCACTTCTTGAATTACTATCACTTCGGCTTCCCAATTTTTCAGTAGACACCTAAGTATTTTTCTCACCAACTCCACTTTAGAATAAGATTTTACAAGAGATTTCAACCCATTTATAATATCGGTAAAGTGAGTAAACACGCCATGCATAAGCTTGTCATGTTTCATTTTAAACAATTCATAATTATGTACAATCATGCTTATCTTAGATTCTTTGACATGGTTTGTAGCTGCGTGTGTGACGTCAAGCATATGCAAAATAAACTAGCAGATTCACTAGTAGATATTCTTATAAATCCATTTTTATCAAGAGCACAATACAAGACATTCAAAGTTGTAGCATTTAATGAGTTTTTATTTTTGTCCTTATCTTTCCAAAGTTTAGTAATATTGTTATCTTCCATATTTTGAATGTGAGCTCCGTTTTCTATGGCGCCCCATAAATTATAATCCATAGATTAAACATAAATTTTCATGCAAGCTTTCCAATAGGTATAGTTATTATCATTAAAGAAAGGTGGTCTAGTAGTAGATTGACCTTCAAGAAGAGATTCACTCATGGTTTCCATTACTCAATACGGGTGAAGTTCTTTAAACAAGTGAGTACCATGCTTTGATACCAATTGTAGAATCGATATGGCCAACCAAGAGGGTGTGAATTGGGTGATTATGTGTAATTAAAGAAATATGCGCACAAATAAAATAATAAATAACCACCGAAATAAATATTAAATAGCGATGCAAAAATATTGACTTAGTGCAGTAAATGGGAACATAAATAGCAAGTCAATGTAAAAGAGCGAGAAATAAAAAGTATGCAGGAAATAAAGTAGAGAAAGAAATACGACACAATATTTGGATGTGGTTTGCAAAAGTCTATCCTTACGTCCACGCTCAAAGATCCTCCTTGAAGATTTTCCCTCACAATCTTCTTAAGGGTGAAGAACAAACATTTTACATCCCTATTGATTTATGGTACCAACCAGACCATGACAATGCAACTCTTAGAGATCCACAAACCTCTTACAAAAAGAATTATCTTCAAGAACGCAAATTCAAAAACTCCCTCGCAACTATTTTTCTCACTCACAACTATTTTCCCACTCAAGGACATTAAGCACTTCGAAGCTCAAGAACACAGAAAATGTTGTGAGAATATCAAAGAATGGTTGTGAGAAGAGAGAATGGTTCGTTGAAGTGTGTGGGAGAAAGGAGAATCGCCGCCTATTTATATATTTGAAAAGCATTGTACAAACTAGTTCACTGATTCAGAGAACCAATGCCCTTGTCCATAAATTAAGGAGGATTTTCCTTAATAGATGAACTAGAACACTGGTTGGATCCTATGAGTAGACTGGTTTGGCGAATAAGGAAAGTGTTCCTTAATTATAGAACTGATCCACTGCCGAGGAGCCACCAGAGATTTGGTTTCAACCGGTCTGACTTATCTCCCACCAGTTTAACTGATTTTAGCCTAACGTTATCCCGGTTCAATGTATTTTCTTGTCCATTCAGATCTTTCACGAGTATTTTCGGACTTCCTAGCTGATAGAGCTATTTACACATATCTGAAAGCCGAGAGTGTTGATTTTTTGTGTATTTTTTAGCCTAGTAAAAGTAAACCAACCTAAGTGAGCTCTTATACAAAATACATAAAAATTACATAAATTCTATATCTTTTATTTTTCTTCATGCTTTCTGTGCATTCATCTTGTGAGTCTTCATGTACACTTGAATTTACTCATTATGATACTTTAATGTTTTGTTATCATCAAAATTCACCTTAGGAGCATCAAGGTCAACAGGGAGTGCTCTCAACCTTATCCAAAGAATCTCTTTCAGAGAAGGCCTACAAGGCCTCCACTATGGGCACGGTCCAAACCATGTTCCCTACCTTAGAGAAAATAGGTCCATTACCAAGCTAAGCCTCAGACTGAGCAACGAACCAAGGCCGAGAGACCCACCATACCCTTGACATTGTCATCAACCAAAATGTCCAATCCAACTAAGGAGGGCCGAACTAAACCGTTGAGGTTTGAGCCTTCATCTGAGGCTAAGGCCTACAACAAAAGCTGAGACTCATCCTAAGTTGCTTCCTAAAAAGATCTCCATTTATCTTGGGAAGACAGCTAAGACTTTCATGTAAGGAAACTCTTACCCTCCAAGTAAGGAGATTTAACGAACGCCTATAATATAGGAACTAACTATAAATGAGTGATAATACCTAGAATGTCTCTTCATTCAAATTCAAAATAGATTTATTGAGATAAACTAAGATCCTATCTCCAAGAATCTTTAAATAAATGGTGAGCTCCTTACGAAATGATAATCACTCATTCGCTAGCCTAGTCTTACTATGTTCAACACTTCACTATTTCAATCATCGTAGTGTATTAGGATGAGCATCACATCAGTGTCAACTTAATACTTCCATGATCTTCTTATTTCTTAGAGATCTTACGTGAATCAACAAGCGACACTTGACATCTCTTTGGCTGTAGATTCTTCATATCTACAGGTCTCATGGATTGATTTTAGCACATATCCATTCTCATAAAAGTCCAAAGTTGTTTTCCTCACAACCCTAAATCCATCCCAATGTGTTTTCAATAATAAAAGAGCAATGACAACCCATTAGGATCACATGCTTTATCACCACCAAGAGAGGAAACAACATTACTTACCTCATCCATTGTCACAGTTGTACAAAGCAAACTATTGGTGTGCTCATCAATAACATGATCTCTTTGATCTAACACCCATTTTACATCAGTAATTGGTTCACTCTTAGAGCTTTCAACATAGAATTCATGTATGACAGTGGCCACCTCCTTTTCCTATTCAACCCAACTCCTATATAGTTCTCAAGTATAACAATGTTGTTAAAATCCCTACCTTTTAAGATAGATTTGTTAAAAAATCATGTACTTCTATCCCCAAACTTAAGCCAATGTTGTTTGGCCCTTTGACTCTAATAAATTTCCTCTTACCTCCAAACTTCCCCCAACCTATTCTGAACCAGGTTCGTGTCCAACCTCTGACCTCCATCTCATCATCAAGTAACTCTAGCTCATTTTTTAGTTGCTCTACTTCTAGTGTAGGTTAGCTCTAAACTCCTCTGCCACTACCTTATCTCCTTTTTCCATCACTTTAATCTGCCAATGATATTTTCAATGTCGCTCTCATTATAACTATTATATCTCCATTCACATCGTGGTTTATTCATGCCACTTTGTTTCATACCTGTAAATCCTCCTTCTATTATCTTTCTCCTTAACAAGCTTTAAATAAGTGTTATTTCTCAAAATTTTAATCAACCCCAAAGGATAAAAATCTAGCCATTTAAGACGGCACGAAGTAAAAGACTCATCAAATATGTCGGTCGAATACTCATACAAACTCAAAGTCCATCATTCATACAAAACCTAAAAAGGGTAGAAGAGACCACTATTCATTTTCTTCTCCAAGCTTTTAAGGAAAAGACTCACACGCATACTATAGGCTAAGCACTCAATCCAAATCAAGCTCATGCAATACATAGTCCAGCCCATAAAATCAAGTTGTACTAGCCAAAGTTAAGCAAATGGATGAATGAAGAACAAAAAAAATCCAAAACCTAAAACAGCCATACAGAGCCTTCTCCCAAAGCCATTATTGTCATGAACTTTATACCCATGAAAAAATGGATGAGCACAAAGAGGAAAATCTCATAGGGACCATAAAAAGTGGACAAGTCAAGAGTCTTCATTCCCTACAACACACAAAAGATATTTTGGGGACAATAAATCAATAAAATCATGTGAAGACCGTATGGGTGCCAAACCCCATTTGAATTGGAGCCAAAATTCTCTACTCATGCCTATAAAAGGGAGGCAGTCCAAGCTCAAGAGGCAAGCAAAAATCCAGAAGCAGCAAAATCCTTGTCGAAGCTCTCTATTGACTTTCCACGCGTGGCGAATAATTGATCCTAGCCTAGCCTCTCTCCAAGGATTTTTCTCTCCATACTTTGAGTCTTTCAGTGGTTATTTCATGTAATCCAAAACTATATTTCATATTCATGTAATCCACACGTTTAGGCAATACGAAAAGTTGTTATTCAGACTTATTTTAGTTTTGATTCTAGTAATTGTCATTACCCTCTTATAAACTCAATTTTCATCAATCGGCCATGGGAAGAGATTAAGAACCCATTATGGACAAGCCTATTTTATAAAATGGTTTGAATCCCTTAATTTGCAATAATATGGACGGTGCACAATACTTCAAAGTATTGTTCTACTTCTTCCTTACGTAATACAAATTAATACATGCACTACATATTATTTGGAGGCAAACCTAATTCGATACAAAGCCTAACATCTAACCATGGAAGGATCACAGACATTCTCTGGGCAAGCTCGACTCACAGAAGGGTCCCATGCTTAACTCCCCATTCAACATTCATGTTATATTTTTTGTGGATTTCTTAAGTTGATATGAAAATCTAGCCCAAGGCCAACATTGATATTAGCACACCAAACCCCCTTGTGCAATACACAAAAGAGAACCTCTTACGTTTTGGCGACTCTACTGAGGAGTCAAGCTGAACATCTCGCCATGGCCTTGTGATACAAATGAAATAAAAACCAAAGCACCTTAAGCATTAACACCCCTTATGCAGAATCAAAACTCATCGATAGAGCTTTGAACCAATACTACAATAAGGTTCTCATCAACCTCGTCATAGAGGCAGATGTTGTAGTTTGGTCTAGAATGGTCTTTTGGAAAAGCCATACCAAGAATTTAAGTTAATTCCTAGGCATTTGTATCCACATCATATACTATATAACCTATACCAAATCTATATGAAACCCAAACTTTGTTCTCCTTCATGATCCTAAAGATAATCCCCAACCATCAATTCACTTTGAACATTTGAAACCAAGTCTTAGTCTAAAAAAATAGAGAAACCAAGACTTAACCTCTGTATCACGAGTCTCTCCTTACATTTAAACCATGCCCAGTTTTCTTGTCAAGGGTTTCAATTCCATGTGGACTGCTCTCTAGAACATGTATCTACCAATTTTAAAAACACATTACCATAATTATCATAAATTTCTCTTCGCTACGAACCACGAGCTCTCTTTGTATCATGAGTTTCTCTTTAAACGACCCCCAATCGTCTCGTCAACATTTTTATTCCATATGTATTGCTCTCTATCATTTGTATCAGCTAAGTTCAAAAACAAAGTACAAGCCAAAGCTTGACTTTCTCCATGGATAATTGAACAATACCAACACATATACAACTCATAATAATTTCACAAACCCATGACCCCCCAAAACCCATGAACTCCACAAAAATCACAAAACCTGAATACTTCAAAGATGCTAGCAACCCATGCTCTTCCACATTTTCAATAAAACCAAGTCTATGCCCAAATCATTGACACATCTCAAGAGCCAAAGAAATTTAACCAAACCAACGTTCACTTGTGAGTAGCCAATCAAATCCCCTGAGGGGCTTTTACAACTCAAGCCAATGATTTAAGTGAATCGGTGACTATTACAAGTATAGGTCAAAGCCACAAACCATGACCATGCTTTACACCCTACTATATCCATTAGACGTTCTTCAAATTGCATGCCTAGAAGGGGAGAATTTTTCTCCTAAAAAAATGCATTGCCCAAAAATTTTGTAAGAAATCTTCTCTGAATCTTTTTCTGTGTTGAAGCCATCACTCATATCTATGTTCCAGTGTGAGATTTCTCATTATGCTCTAGCTTATACACCAAGCTATTGCTTATACAAACTGATTTCTAACAAAGCTCTAGTCTACACATACTAATCTTTCATCAAGCTCTCAACCGTGCATATCTCTTTAATATGGATAGTTGGCCTCAACACAAACAAGTTTCTTGTCAAGCCTAATACATGAGTTCCTTTTGATATGGAAAATTCTCTTATGTATGTATCAACCAAGCTTAAAATACTCTACAATCCAAGGTGCAACTCTATCCATAAAGAACCAAAGGATACAGATACATAAGCAACTTCTATGAAATGACACAATTACATGCTTCTTAAAATCCATGAACTCCATGAAATTCACAACCCATAGCAATTCTAAGTTCCAAGTGCCAAATATTCATCAAAATCCCTCAAATCAATTGCTCAAAAAGTTCAAGCTATGTTTTAGACTTTTGTCTTCCTAAACTTAGATTTTAATCCATGCCAAGGTCAACCACTCATGCCCATCACTACTATTATCCATGCAAGAAAGCCAAGCCTAAATCACTAACTATTCTCCAAATCCTACACATGATTCAAGAAAAAATGCCATATTTATGACCAAGCTTGATACTTACATGCAAGAACTGAATCAAGTTCCATGCTTTGTTTCTCATTGATATGGATGTAAGCTCTTTTCATGTACTGTATATCTTCCACGCTTGTTTTCTATTTGATACAAATCTATCTCGATGTTTATGTGCCTAGAGTGACAAAAACTCATAGAAAAACCACCATTAGTGCTCTCCCCTTAAAGCTTCCATGCTTAGAAAAGCACAAGACATCTAGACGTTCAAGCTTTGCTCTCCATCTATTGTGCACTCTTTAGAAATAATTTCAACCACATTCATCTCCCCCTAGACACCCATTCACACAAGGCCTTCCATATGACCCATGCCTTTACACAATGATACAGATCCAACATCATATATACAATCTTGTAAACACATACCCAATATAAACCTCCCTACATGCTTGTATACACAATCATAATCAGAGACAACCTTGTAAATATAGTCTTCCAATTATAATCTTGATAATATACCCCTACGTAAAAATAAATAAAACCGTGGATCCTTATTGCCAAGCAAAACCATTCCTCGCAAAAGTCTAAGCTTGCTCTAATGATTCACCAAGACAAGTCGCAACATTCACATGACACCATATCCAACTATTAATGCGAGCTCATCTTCCTTGACCCACCTTTACCTAGTGCCATCAACCCCCCACCTTCATCTCATACCATCAGCACACGCCTTCATCCAATGTCATCAAACACCCACCTTCACTCAATGCCCAGACCACGCTACATCTCATGATCAATCTCAAGCACAAATTAATGGCTCCTCACTCCCTAACACCAACATACACATGGAGGACTTGGCTCTACCAAAAATAATTCCACAATTGTTGTACACTATTCGTCATGTTCAACGCAAAAAAAGTCCAGAGTCAATAAAAAATCCATATGCAAAAATCAACCTCCAGCCAGGCTGATACGACCTCATGCTAGCAATTCCAATCCATGCCCGAACACTCTTCATTTCCCTCATGTGTAGTCTACGACAATATAACCCATATTGTACGACTCAGAAACTCAAGTAATTTCCATATAAACCCCTATAAATATATGACTACATGTGCATAGTGCCTATCCAAATTATAAATACATTTTTACCTTTTGATACAAGAGAATCAAGCCTCATAAACACAACCTCAAGCCATTTTTCCAAGCAAAATTGTGACTCTCGTACTCCATAAACTCTACAAATTCATGCATTAAGCCTAACTCAAAATTTCATACCAATTTCCTAATTCCTACATAGAGACATCATGTAGACTTCATAGAAGATCTCATAGAATGCGGACATAAATATTTCTAACTCTCTCAGACAACTCATTCCCTAAAACCTTATATGGTTATGTTATCTGAAACCTCATGGGGGGCTTCTAGTAACTTCTTATAACATGAGGGCTTCCTATCAGTCTCATACAACATTCATCTTTATCATCCATTCTTTAGGCATCTGTCATGATATACTCAAAAGTTTAACCAATTGTGTATAATTCTTGCAGGCAATGTAGAGTCATGCATTAATTTCCATTGGTCGATCGCCTTTTATCAAGACACAATCCTACCATTTTAGTTTTCAATTTGTTACTCTCTGTAGGTGTTCAGGGAAGTCAGAAGGCTTGATGAGGGAGAGTACAGCTTCCGCTGGGGTAATAGAGCACTAGTATCGGTCGTATCTGTGAGAATTGTTAAATTATGTTTTGAGAAATATTTTATTATTTTATGTGATGTTTATTATATCCTAGTTTGATCTTAAATTCATTGATAAAGATATTGGTATTTTTAGAAATGAATGCCTAATTACTATTGCACACATATATAATAAATTGTTTCATGTAAAACGAATAGTTCCAATGATATTTGATACTGAACTGAATAATGGACCACAATGGGATAGTAAAAGGTTGAAGTATGACTCAACCGATATAACTTATTTGTATGCCTTGGGCATATTAGCCTGAACAGGATTAAAAGACTTGTGAAGGATGGTCCTTTGCAAACCTTAAGTGTGGGATCACTACCCACATGTGAATTTGGTATTGAAGGCAAAATGATCAAGAGACATTTTTCAGTAAAAGGTGAATGAACCACTCAATGCCTTGAAATCATACATAGTGATGTATGTGGGTCATTGAATATCCAAGCAAGAGGAGGTTATGAATATTTCATAACCTTCACTGATGACTACTCACGTTTTGGTCATGTTTATCTAATGCGTCAAAAGTCTGAAATCTTTGAAAAGTTCAAAGAGTATAAAGCCTTGGTTGAAAAGCAATTAGAAAAACAAATCAAAACACTATGATCTGATTATGATGGAGAGTACTTGCTAGGAGAGTTTGAAGACTTTCTTAAGGAAGAATGTATTTTTTCTCAGCTTACAGTACCTGGTATGCCACAGCACAATGGTGTGTCAAAGAGAATGAATCAAACTCTGATGGATATGGTTAGATCCATGATGAGTTACTCATCCCTCCAGATTCCTTCTGGGGATATGCCTTGGAAACAGCGGCGCGACATATATTCTGAACCAAGTTTCATCGAAGACGATGCCTGGTACACCATATGAAAGATGGTATGGACGAAAGTCGCTGTTAACCATTTTAAAATATGGGGGTGCCCATCACATGCTCTAAAACTAAATACAGGTAAGTTGGCTAGTCGTTCAAAATTATGCATGTTCGTAGGATATCCTAAAAGGAAATATTCATGCTCTACAGCACGATTGACCAGAAAATATTTATTAACACGAATGCTCATTTTTTTCTTGAAGAAGATTACATTAAAAGTTTATAGCCAAGAAGCACAGTTGTGCTAGAGGAATTATTGAGTGGGAGGACATTGACTCCCTAATCAGAAATTGTTTCTGATTCAATAATGGAAGAACCACTACAGGAGTCAGAGCCTATGGAGCCTCGACGTAGTGGGAGGGTTATGAGACAACCTGAGAGGTATATGTCCTATGGAAAAGCTCTGACAGCTATCTCAGATAAGGACATTGATGAACATGTCTCCTACTCAGAGGTCATGATTGGTCCTGAAGCAAACTTATGGCAAGAAGCCATGAACGTTGAGATACATTCGATGTACTCGAACGGAGTCTGGAAGCTTGTAGCTAAAACTTGTAGGATGCAAATGAATCTAAAAGAAGAAAAGAGGTCCGGATGGGAATGTAGAGACATTCAAAGCTAGGCTAGTAGCCAAGGGCTACACCCAAAAGGAATGAATATACTATGAAGATACCTTCTCGCCGGTGGCCATGCTTAAATCCATCCGAATTCTTTTGCCCATTGGTACTATCCTTGATTATGAAATCTGGAAAATGGACATCTAGACTGCCTTTCTAGATGATGAGCGCATTTATATGGCTCAACCAAACGGGTTCGTGGAGAAAGGTCAAGAGGGAAAATTTTTTGAACTGTAGAAGTCCATTTATAGACTTAAGCAAGCGTCACGATCGTGGAATATTAGATTCGACGAAACTGTTAATAACTATGGTTTTGAACAGTTAATGGAAAAGCCCTGTGTGTATAAGCCAATACATGAAGGGAAGGTAGTTTTTCTAGTCTTGTACGTAGATTATATTCTACTCATTGAGAATGATGTAGGAAAATTATCTGATGTCAAGATTTAGCTTGCAAAGCAGTTTGATATGAAGGATCTTGGAGAAACTGCATTTGTCTTAAGTACTTAGATCTTCCGAGATAGGAAGAACAAACAATTGAAACTGTCTCAAGCATCCACTACAACAAAAAAAGGCCATAATAGCGACCAAAAAATGCTATCATAGGGTTTCGATAACGTTTCTGACAATGTTATGTATACCGACGTTATTGAAAGTTCGCTACCTATGATAGCGTTTTTCAAACGCTATAAAAAGCATTTCATAGCGTTTTATAAATGTTGTTTTAGGTCTTTCACAGCGTTGTGTAAATGCTATCATAGCTTTTTCATAGCATTTTATAAATGTTATCGTAGGTCTTTCATAGTATTTTCATTACTTATTGTTTTGTTAGTGTTATTAAATACATTTTAAAAACTTTGTTTATTACTTATACTTTCCAGAAAATATTACAAAATAAAAAAATCACATATCATTTTATTCAATTAGTCAAAATTGTTACATTCTAATTGTCTACTAGAAATTACATCTCAAAATGATAATTACATATTGATTTTTACATAGAGCAAGCAAAAGTATTTTATTCATAAAAACTAAAATCTAGTATAAATTCACAACTAGGTATTGACGGTGAAGGTACCCTAGGAGGTCCACTTGATGGTTTGCCTTGGTGATGTTTCAGGACAAGATCAAAGGGTTGTACTAAAGCATGGATGAACCATTCAAATGAAAGAGCAAGCTTCGTATTCCAAATAGTATAATCGAAATGATCAACAGTTAAGAAATGACTTATTAGATAAGGAAGTTAATAATTAGTGGCAAACTTACAACATTCCATGATATGGTATAGTTGTTGGTGGAGAGCAACCAAATTCTGACATTTGACTGCAAACTAAGTTTATTATCTTCTGTCTGAAAATGCAACATTTAACAAGCAACCAAGTTTATCTAAACAACATCTTATAAGATCATGACAAAGCTTAAGTGACAGAGAAGGTTCATAGCAATACTAAGCCTTTCATCTAATCAAAGACGCCTTTAAGTTTCGGCTAATCAAATGTCTTTGCAAACATGTATTTGGCTGTCTCTTATACCAGTCTAGTTTGGCATTCAACAACACAACAAATGGAAGCAAACACAGAATGAAATCAAGTGGTTCATTCAATTCCATAAAAATTGGACCTTAAAAATCAAACTTCAAGTTTCTTTTTTTACAAGAAACTTCAAGTTTCTAAAACATAGAAATTTGGGGAAAATAATAATTAATTGTCAAAATAGAAGAACAACAAACAAACAAAAAAAAAACAATACCACAGCTATTGAATTCCTGGAGATTTAATCCATAAAAGCCAAGGAAAAAAGTTGAAAATTTCAGTGAACAATAGAAAAACTATGAGTGATTTTCTCGCGGGAAAGTCACCAGCTAGAAATAGCCATTTTCCACCTCAACCATTTTCTTCCCTTTGATTCACACAGCAAACTATATCAGCCATAAAAGCATATCATACATTACATATAATTACATATGAGAAAATAAGATGCATAAGCAATGATTAGGTCTATATATTAGACATAATATATTCAAGAAGATTTTCAAGCAAATTAAGATGACAGAAACACAGTCACTGGAAAATTAAAGGCATTACTACATACATTTTTCCTACTTCCCTTTAAAGCATATCATTCTTTCTTGAAGCCTTCAACATTCAAAGAGTGGGTACTGTATTTTTACTAAAAACAAGTATCCTAAATAGTTATATAACAAGGCTCTGATTATTTACCCATTTCAAAAGATAATTTGCTTCACTTGACAGAAATGCTAGTGGCTTGATCTTATCTTTCACAGTCTTTAGCTAGACTTTCTTCCTGTCCCAGCAAAAGGAGTCTAAATAGAAAAATAAATCATATTATAAAGCAATTGGTATCTTAGACGTTCTTTAACATCACCATGTTTATATCAATGATTCCAATTTTGTATCCTACGTAACTCCTAAGACATATGAAAAATCACCAAACATATATAAACATGCCCCCCCTTCATACATAAAATAAAGAAATGAATCTTGGAACCTCTATCCTGCTCTTTGAACCTCATTCATAAACCAAATAACTATACACCACCATTCATATGAAAAAATAGAGAAATGAAGAAGGAAATATAACATTTCTAACTTAGCTTTTCTTTCTTTTCATGAAAGGGAGAACCTTAGCTCAAGTTCTGAGCATCATGAAATACAGGGTAGTAGAATACGAAACCTAAAATATACTAACCAGCATGCAACTGGAAAGAAATTTTCCAAACGGAGAAAATGGTAAAAGAAAAATGACATATGTTGTTGTTACACGTAACAAATAGACTTTTAGCCGTTTAACAAATTCAATGACATAGATGCTTTAACAGCTTAGTAAAACCCATAGTTAGCTCATGGACTAAGAATGCAACTTCGTATAACTCATGGACTAGGAATGCAACTCTGCAACTTCGTATAGGGAACAATTTGTGAGGGTTTGAGTAAATGGGGAAGCAGAATGGATAAGAGAACAATTTGTATCCACCCTTCGATTTCACACAAGGTAATGAATGTGCCTCAATATTCCCTACTTTTCACACAGAATACCAGCAGCAGCTAATCTAAGCACACCACCACCAACTAATTCCACAAATAGAGCAGTATAAAAGATTTCACAGAAAAGATCTCTTCACATAATTAACACATAAACAAGATAAATGAAAAGGAGGCAAGAGTGACATGAATCTAGGACGGCAAGCCACTAGTCACATGCCATAGCACTCAAACAGTCTTGCCTCAATCTTTTTCTTTTCCTTCTACAAACCTGAAATAGCCTAATAAACTATACATGCTAAACTTATTTCCATTCAAATCCCAACCCACCCATGATTTACCATCCATCATAGTTCAAAACAAATAAAAAGGCCCCAAAAGTACTGAAACACAGAATAAGAAAGATCCACATCACCTATCTTATATGACTTGCAACTTTGGTTCATAACTTCTAGTTGTAAAAAGTGCAGTATTTAGTAAAAGACATACCTCCCACAAATCAGCACTGGTTGGATAGCCTCGGATGGCATGTTGAAGGCTTTGAACAGCATCATACCATTTCTTTTGGTTGACCTACCATAAGATATGTATTGTTTTCTTAATCAATATGCATTACTATATCTCGAGATGAAAAGGGAAGGACCAAGAATAGGCAAAAAAATGAATTCACCTGCAAGTACCCCAATCTCCGTAAAGCCTAAAAGGCCCTTAGTGACCTCTCTGAAGCTTTTTTGAAAACTGCTACCTCCAAACTCTCCTTACCTCATTGGTCCAACAAATCACATAATGCTTCCTAATTTTACTATCAGTTACTTAACGAATTATTGAGCAACATTTTCAAGGACATCGCTACTTACAATGTCAATAATATAGCTAAACAAAAAGAGTAGTAATAGGGAAGAACAACCCACTCCAGAAATGGAGTTTTCCAGATTAAGGGCGGCGATACTTTGGTAACACTCGAGTGCTCTCTTGATATTAATGGAAACAGCGGCGTAGGTCCAAGGTATTGGAAAGCAACACCATTCAGGGGGTTTGACTTGGCAAATTTTAGGAAATGTTCAGCTGCCTTTTCTTTTTGTTTGCCGGACTTCTATTCCTAGAGGAAAAGCCCTTGTGATTTGTATAAAAGCCAGTTTCTTAACTTAATAACTATAACAAATGAAAAATTAAGTTGCAATTCATTCTTTTTCTGTTGGAAATGAAATAAGTGAACAATGGAGTAATGGATAGGGGAAGTTATAAGATCAAAAAGAAAGGAGGGATCATTTGGGTGAGTATCCACCAATTCCTGCAATTGTCTAAGGGTAGACAATTCACCTCCTTCTTCTTGAGTAAAAAAAGGGTGGAAACGTCCGATATGTTACAGACTTCTTACAGATTTAACAACAAGATGGATAAAAAATTAGAAAACCTAAGGGAATGCGGAAAGTACCATATTTTAATCGGTATTAGGCATCTGATATCAAACCTTAACACGTCGACTATGGCTCGCCCGTGTCTTTCGCACCTGAATTTCTTCTCTCCCTCTTTTCCTCACTCTCTTTCTATGGTGTTTTTTGCTTGGCGTTTTTTGCTAAAATACATTTCGGCTATGGCTAATTAGGAAACAATCGAAGAAATTATCTCATGCTCAGGTCTGGGGTAAGAGAGAAAGCAATGAAAAAATAGAGAAGCATGCAAGAAATACTTGAGAGAGAGCTTTGAATAGTGAGGAAAGCTTCGCTCTAGAGAAACCCGTTTGTGAGCTTCGTTGTAGAGAGATGAGAGAAAAGAAGCGCTTCGTTGCAGAGAGAGCAGAAGTGCCTCATTGTGGAGAGAACATAAGCACTTCAGAAGAGAGTGAGATTCGGTGAACCCTAAGATCGGTGAGAGAAAGAGAGGATGAAGGTGAGAGGAAAAGAGTTGAAGCTCAAAAAAGAGAGAGTCCAAGCTGAGAGAAAGAGGTAAAAAGAGGGAGTTTTTTTAGCAATTTTTTAGGCGGGTTGGGGATTTTCGTTCCCCGCTCTTTACCTTTCATTGCATTTTAGTATAAAACGTGATCCTTTACTGCAATTAAAACACCAAATTCTTGTAGTCATCTTATATTGATAAGGTGTTGGATTGCTTAAGTATGCAAAACTCCAAGAAATAATTTCTTCATTTTAGACATGGAGTCAGCCTCTCCAAGAAGCAGTCTCCCAAGAATTCTCAAGAAGTGGAAAACATGAGAAATTAAACAGCCATATGAAGTCTCATGTATGTGATGATTTGCACTAGGCCAGTCATTTGCTATGTCGTGGGTGTGGTGAGTCGTTTCCAATCTAATCCTGAAATTAAACATTGGAATGTCGCCAAACATATCCTTAAGTATCTTAGGAGAATAAGGAATTAGTATTCAGGTAGTGACTTGATATATGACGGGGTATACTAATTTTGATTTCCAAGGTGATAAGGATTCTAGGAGGTCCACTTCAAGATCGGTGTTCATCATGAACAGTGGAGCAGTTGTATGAAAAAATATCAAGTAATCTTACAAAGGAGGTTGTATGGCTTAGGAAGTTCTTGAAGACTCTGGAAGTTGTTCCAGACGTTAACAAGCCCAGCACACTTTATTGTGATAATAATGAGGCTGTAACGAATTCTAAGGAACCTAGAAGCCATCAAAGATCCAAACGCATAGAACGTAAGAATCACCTTATTAGAGAAATTGTTCAGCATGGAGACGTTGTGGTTACGCATATTTCGAAGGTAAAACACCTGGCAGATCCATTCACGAAGACTTTAAGCATAAATTTTTTTTATGGTCATTTGGAGGGCTTGGGGATAAGAGATTGTACATGCCTACTTTAGCCCAAATAGGAGATTGTTGGAATATGTCCATAAAGTAGCATGTTATAACTATTTATTTCTATTCAATTATTTCTCAGACATTAGTATTATTGAATTTTTTTGAATAAATTGAAAGATTTATTTTAAATTAAAGTGTGTTTGTAAATTACTCAAGTCTTGAAAATTTCATCAACGAACGGAGAGTGAAGATAGAATCGTCTCCAAACAAACTCTTCTAAGAAAGTTCATAACGATATTTGTAGTCTTAGGATCGACTGGACAATCTAATTTGATTACTACTGTTAGGTTAAACCAATGGATGCCAGTCTTGGGGCATGGGAGTGGAGACACAAACGGTTAACCTAGACATGTTAGAACATGTTGAATAGACTAGTAATAAATTAATTTAGAGCTCAAAACTATTTACCTAGCTCTAAATCTAATTGTTACACCTTAAGGGTATTTTTATAATTACCTTAATCCTGAGGTAAATATGTAGATTGACATAGTTAGTTACAATCTTTGATATGTCAAATGAGTGAGTTCGAATTGGCGGGCAGTACCTCGGTTGTTGGGATTGTAATTCAATTAAGTTGGAGTTACGTGATTCACAGATATGAAAATTTGTAGTTCGATTGCAAAACAACAATATCACCTTATACTTTATTGATGGGTATGTGAATAAATTAACCTAGCCAGGTATTCAATGAATTAAGTCATTGATTAAGACTTGTGAATTGTACGAGACGATTCACTATTATATTTTTCTTATTCACAGTCAATAAAAGAGTTAAGGAAATAATAACAAGAGGGGTAAAATGATAATTTTATATTCTGCTCTTGTTATTGATATTCACGATGGAAATTATGTTAAAATATTTTGTGGACCGTGAAAATAAAAAAGTTTTATTTACACCAACGTAAAAGTAGCGCGCATGAATCGAGAGTTGATTCGGCATCGAACCTATAGTGGAGTCGTATGATATCAGGATTAAATAAGTCAAGAATTTATGAAGATAAATTCGCCGGGTATTTGAATCATTAGCTTTGTTCATGTGAGTCCACCCGGTCTCAAAAATAACTTGTGAGAACAGGAATAGAGAAACAAAGTAAATTGGATCAATATGTGTTTTGGTGCCAATGCATATTTCCTACACCTATATATGATGCATGATGTCACTTAATTGGTTAAGTGTGATTAATTATATTGAAATTAATTAATTTATTATTTTCTAATTATTGGATGATTAGTAAATAAAAATAAATTAATTAATTAAGTGATAATGATCAATTAAATTTATCAATTGGATTGATAAATTTCGATACAACTCTAACACTATGGTGATATACTTATTTTTGGCAATTTGAATAAATGGAGGTGAATTTTTAAAAATTTAAAATATATGGGTATATTTATAAATATCAAAATTTAAATTTTATACATATCTAATGGTAATTTGATTGCAGATAGAGAGATATAGAGAGATAGAGATATGGATCTCATATCAGATACAGAGAAAAAGAGTTTTCTCCTCTCCCTAGTGATTGTTGTCGATTTAAAGAGCTCACACTCAAGTTTTTACACAATCATTTTGAGAGCCCACACTCAAAGTTTTACACAAAATTCTCGTGAGATATATTTCAGAAATTAACAGGTGATTGTTGGTGGACGAAATTTGCAAACAGTTCTTGGAGTTCAAATGCGTGATTCAGATCCCGATGCTTGAAGAACACGAAGAGTGCTCGAAGGAAATCTGCCAGTTCAGAAATTTCTTGATACAAAATATAGGTGAAAAAATGTTTCTAACATTATGTTCTCATTTAATATCGTATATGCATAATTGCACGTTGTTTGGTTTTAAATTATTTAATTCGATTAAATAAGTTAATTGAAATTTTTTTTATATTTCACCCACGAACTATTCGTGGTTCAAACTTATTTTTTAGTTAGTTTTAAAACCTATCGATCCCAGCACCTTTCTGGTAGTTTTATTCAGCTTATTGTAATCCATGCACACTCTCCAGCCAATCACTATTCTTGTTGGAATCAATTCGTTGCTCTCATTTTCTATAACTGTTACTCCTCCTTTCTTAGGCACACATTGAACAGGGTTAACTAATGCACTACCAGAAATCAGATAAATCATTCCAGCATCAAGCCATTTGCTTATCTCTTTCTTAGCAACCTCCTTCATGATTGGGTTTAACCTCCTTTGTTGCTCTATGGAATTGATACGTCCTTCTTCCAGCAATATCTTATGCATATAAATAGATGGGTTTATCCCATTAATGTCAGTCATCTGCCAGTCAATTGCTCTTTTGTACCTTCCCAAGACTTCTAACAATAACTTCTCATTTTCATTGCTTAAGGAAGAGGACATAATGATAGGCATAGTATTATTTTCACCTAAGTAAGCATATTTAAAATGGGCATGAATGTGTTTTAATTCAAGCAAAGGTGGTCATTCAATAGAAGGCAATGTAGGTTTGAATGTCCTTTCAGATAACTGTAATGACTCAATTTATTTTCCAAACCTGGGAGTACTTTGTTATGCATCCATCCATGTGATTACTGCTTCCTCTGCATCACTGCTATCTTCTTCCATTATTGTTGTGCATCCATCCATGCAGTAAACAGACCAAATCAAATCTAATTGAAAGAGATGGTAACAGCATTGATTAAATTCAATTGGTTCAAGATTAAAATGGAAATAATAATGCTAAGTGAAATAAGTTAAAGTGACATTTGTTAAGTATAAGATTAAGTTTGATACTAATGGTGTATTCAATGATGAAGAGTGCTAGCATGTTAAATCATTTATCCATTATTGTTCCTAGTTAACTATGTTCATGTTATTACAGCATCCTAATAACATTAACCTTAGCTCAACAGCACAATGGATTTCCATCCTTGCGATTATCAACTCCAAGCTTAATTCAGATTAGAGTTTTCTTCTTCTAGTTCCAGCAAATGGGTTTACAAGGTGATCATATATCCCTATATTACTCACTAAGTATTTAGATCTACAGGATTTAAGTACACAAGTATCATTCAAGCTATTTCCATTAAATTAAAAATTTTTAGAATTTAATCTAACTTTCATTTCACTAAATATGGTCAGCCAATAATGAAAATTAAAAATTAAGTATGCTTGAATGAAATGCTAGAAAGAGATGAGCAACAAAAATTTCATTAACTATAAAAACAACTTCCAGATTCATTACCTTACTAGCTTAAGTGTTTAGCTCATAATGAGCTTAAGAGCAGAATTAAATACACCTATTTCTATGATTATCCAGTAGAGAATGAATGAAGATGAAGAAAATATAGTAAGTAAATGAAGCTAAACAAGAAGAAAGAGAAATGAGAATAAACGAATACTCTCTGGTTTGTCTTCTTCTTTGCGTCTTTCTTTCCTTTTCTGTCATCTTCCTCCTCTTCCCTTTCTGCAGAATGTTTCCTTATTACCAGCAAAGGTTTTGGCGTGCTTCACTAAAAGATGTACTTGTTGAGGCCTCAAAATTAGGGTTTCAGCTCCTTGCAAGGACGCGTGTCGAGCCAACATGTAGTGGGGACCATTGGCAAAAGCGTAAATGCCACCTGGTTAACGAATTCTGAGCGAACAAGCTTTGTTTCTCTTTTCAACGCCAGCTGGACTACACTACACGCCTAATCCTCTTGCCAAGTGCGCACAAACTCTACTATAACAGCGACATAACCTGCTATAGCATTTCACTAGCCATCAAGCTTCCATGGGATCCTGTAAAGAAGCGCCATTTATGACCAAGATTACATAAAATGCTAGCAAGTAGCTAAAATAAACAAAAAGCTAAACTACAATGAAATGACTCAAACTAAGCAAAAAAAATGTTATATCACCCTAAGATAAGCAGTGATTAAGACATTCAAAATCCTAGCGTTATTAACCATAAATTTTAAGTCTAATGCAAACGCCTTTGGAAAGGAAACTGAAGAAGCCATGTAGAAATATTCAAAATTTAAGGCATTCTGCAGCCAATCCCTAAGAACCCATGTGATACCCATGCACATTCACCATTGTCATCTTTGCCAACTAAAAAACCCATAAATTACTATAACACCCATGCCCAAACTGAGATAGAAACTAACTGATCTATGTAGAGCCAAGCGAAATAAATTTCCAGTCATGCTCTAGAACCCAAAGGCTAGCCTATCGAGGCAATAGCATACCATCATCTCTTCACATTGACAAATAAACCTATAAACATCCCATCATATTTTTCGAACCATGCCTTATCCTTCAACCATGTGATCACTTTCAAAGCATGCTTTCATTACATATTTCATGTCATCAAGCAACTAAAAGTATAATCTATTATCATATCATACTATAACAGTTCAAGAATCCCACTATAGTGCATGATACACCATTCTACTTGTATTAAACCATGGCATATCATATAAATGTACTAGTTGTAGCTTTCTCCATAGCATCTTGCTAAAGAAAGGAAAAAAAAGACTTTACCATATCATATATACACGCTCCCTAACTCCACACGTTTCTCATGCCAATTGTTTTCATCCTCTCAACAAAACATTAAGGTTTCAACGTTGTCCATGTTATGACACACTCACATTCATGCAATCAATCTATAATCCAATACCAAGCCATGTCATTCCACACAATCAATCTTGAATCCAACTTAAGGCCATGTTGTAGCAAACAATCAATTTAGAATCCAACTATGAGGAATCGGTATCTAATGAATTCAACAGTTTCAGCCTAATACAAATGCAAGATAAGAAATATTACACAATCAATCTAGAATTAAATCTAAGCCAAGCCATACTACACAGTCCATCTAAAATCCAACTCTGAGCCCAGACATACTAAAAAATCCATATGAAATCTAGCTTTAAGCCACATCATATTATATAATCAATTCAGAATCCAACTCTAAGCCATGTCACACCATGTTATACAACTGATTTAGAGTCTATCTTCAAGTCGTGCCATGCTAAATAATGAGATTATATGCCGATTACAGGCCACGCCAGCCAACTAGCCAGTCTATAAACTAACTCCAAGCCATGTCATACTAATAAACCAATCCATAGTGTAACTTTAAGTCATGCCACGCTATACAATGCTCCTAATCCCATTCAATGTTCCTGATTGCATGCCACACCATGCAATGCTCCTAATTTCATGCGATGCCACATCATATAACGGACAACATGAATCAATTTGTAACTCACTGTCCTGCTACCAACATTCTTGTATCTGGATGCTACACCACTTCTTGTTATGGATTTAAATCCAATGTCATGCCATGCGAGAATATGTGACTCACCAACATACCACTCAAATACCTAGATCTTGAAAAACATGCCATGCATCAAAATTAAGCTCAACGCTTCACGATGCAATGCATTTAATGCCATGAAAGAATATTGATGAACAATCATTCAATCAAAGCAAGAAGCTTAAATACGTATGCCCATTTTACAGGAAAGCAATGTTCGAAGCCTTATCAATGAAATGATGATATGAAGCGAGAGAAAGAAGGAATTATAAAACACAAAGGAACATATGTGTATGCATAGGTTATTCAAATTTTGGGAGCAAGAAAGTTTGATTGTGTGCATCACTTCATCGTTAAGCACTACTACAAAAATGGGGTTAAATAACGATCAAAACTCGTCATTATAACCCTATAATGACGACTAGACGACAGTCATCTAACGGGTTGTATCTTTACTCTTTTTAATAAAAATCATCATAATAGGATGCCACAAATAGCATTAAGATGACAGAGAATCCCCATCATCATAGGATGCCGTGAAAAGCCTTTAGATGATGGGGAATTCTCATCATCATAGGATGCCGTGAAAAGCCTTTAGATGATGGGAAATCCCCATCATTATAGGATGTCGCTAAAAGACTTTAGATGATGAGGAATCCCCGTCAGTCTAGTTTCTTCATTAAAAAACTATCATGGAAAGGCAATGCCTTTCCATGACAACAATATATTCAATACTAAAGAAAATTCAATTAGCAAAATTCCATGATATACATCATCAAAGATCATTAATGACCGATAACACTTGTAAATTTGAACCATGAAGCACTAACGCCAAACTGAAAAAGTTTAGTTTCCTTTCAAAAAGAGAGAAAATTGGTTGCTGCCTAGAAGGATGAAAATTGTATTTAGTCCTTTTCAATTGAATATTTCATTCTTATAAAACATGCAAAACATGAACCACAGAGGAAAAATTAAAATTGTTGACAACATAATACAAGGATAGAAATGGATGTTTCAAGTAAAACTAGCTCTCACCTCCTTCATATGGCAGACACTGCACTTGTCAAGGTCTTTCCAATTAAAAGGAACAGGTCTGAAACCAGCAGGCAAGCCTTTATACTTTTTATAGGCTAATTTGCATGTAGAAAACTTTGACGAAGAAACTCCAGACTTAGATAAGCCCTATTTGCACCAATAAATCATGTTTCCTTGGTACAGAAGGATCACTAGGCCAACAATGATGGATAAAAACTAAAAAGAAGTGGTAAAATGAATTCCTTTCACAATGTCCGATGTAGAAAGGTATTAGACCACCATGCATGAGAAAACATTTAACAACCCATGTTTCTTACTAAAAAAGATGCTAATATATCTAAATATGACTCCATGAATGCCAAAGAAACTTCTTAAAGCCCATAGAGTTGCAGAATGAAGCTGGTGAATACACACATTCAAAATTCTAAGCATAATATATTATATTAAAGTTAAAAAAAGTATACAAGTATCAAGAAGTAAGTATTTGCCACTCCATAGCAATAACAATAATGCAAGGCGAGCATAATTAGGTAACAAGAAAAAATCACAGAGCAAAAAAATAAGCAAAACAAACCATAGATAAAACAAAATTTCACTGATTAAATTACATACTATATGCTCTCCATTATCCAATATTACTCTAAATAAAGGTCGAATCTTCGACTCAAAATCCCTCAAAACTTCCATTTTATATGAAGTAAAAACCTTAGAATCTGGAAGCTCCATATTAGAAGAGGAAAAATTGTCAGCTAAAACTAACACATGAAATGAATATGACTCTTATGAATGGAGAAACTTAAGAAACAAACATGGAATAAAAACCTGACCTATGTGATATACTTATAACTAATGTTCAAAGACGTTCCACTTGTCAATGAAGTAAACTTCCTTATAGCAGTGTTGCCTTCGGGCCAGATGAATCCATTATCCTGGAAATGTTCTGAATTCCTAACAATCTTTCCTAGAAAAAGAATACAATAACCCATAAGTGGAATGGAGGACATAAGAAAAGGTATGTGTATTGGATAAAAAGAAGCAAATATAAAAAATCAACAGATTATCCAGCTGATAAAAACATTGGATTGAGAATTACAAGAAAGAACAAATGACTTAAGAATAAAATCCATTTGGGATTCAATCCTCTAAAAAATCCTTCTATTTCTTTCTGACCAAAAAGTCAAAACAAGTATACAACGGGACAACTTTCCAAAGCTTCTTCCCCATCTTCCCATGACCCAAAAATATCCAGCCCCTCAACAGTTCCATCACATTTTTCGACATGCACTAACTAATACCCACATTCAAAATAAAAAGTCTGGAAAACCAGAAACGGAAGGCCTAGGTCGCAAGGCAAGAGAGGACGGAACCCCACTTCGACTCACCAAGGAGAAGGTAAGTGCTTTTATATCGTTTCTTCTGAAGTGATATAGATCGCGAAGCAGCTGATCGATAGCTCTTCGATCGTTATATTCTTGCGATAGCGAAGGCGTGGTTTATCCTAAATTCCAAAGCACAACAGTGAATGAGCAAAGTAGGAATAAGTGGTTATTACTTTCCTCATCCTTATGGAGAGACACCTAATGACCAAGCGAATACCTCTTTTCTTTAAGTTATCGAGAGTAAGATTTCCACCCCAAGCAGCCGGCCATCCTAGAAAAGTAAATCTAGGAGAAAAGCTCCCTATTTATAATTGATTATCCAAGGGAAAATTTGGGCCATCCCAAAGTCAGCTTCTTGTAATATGATTTAACCAAAAAATGGAATGATTTTTCCAATAAGGGGTATGATTATTTCCATATCCAGCAACATAACATCCATCTTTGCTTTGAGAATACTCATGAACCCCAAATGAAAGTATTATAAAAATCAAGCAGACAAAAAAACTTCTGGCAGCTACTAAATCTATACATTAACTTAGTAGTAAGTACTAAAAGAACCAATACCAGATGGGTTCAAACAGTTTTGACTTTGGTAACAGTGCAACTAATATTCACCTTTTCCCCTTAAAAGAGGAGTTTCAATGTTCAAATCATTGTAGTGCCAAGCAACTAAAATAAAATTTTAGATAGACATCAATAACACTGAGAAATGCATTAGAAGCATGAGAGATCAAGAAAAAAGGATATTTTCCTTAAAAAAAAGAACATAGTATGTTCTGAATGGCAAAAAGTAAATAACAAGATATGTTTTTGGATAAGAAGCCATATAAAATTGTAGTAGTATTGATCTGATAGCAAGAAAAAACATACCAAGGCTTACTATTTGCAAGTCTCCAACAACATATGGAGGAGCTCATATTCCATCCGCTGATTGTTCACTCCCTCCTTCATGTTCTTCACTTGAATCTGTACTCAGTTCGTCCTCTCCCCTAGCACACAATCACCTACCCGGATTCTATTTTGCAACCATACCATACTGGCTGGAAGCTTCTGCTCACTTAGGTACCTGCATAAAATGCGTACTTTCAAAATGAAAATAATTAACTTGAACAAAGAGAGATGACAACATTAACTTTACCAAGAAATAACCACATGACTCGAGGGTGATGAATCAAATACTACATAAACAGAAAATTCTTGGGACGAGCATATCTATTCCTGACGTGGACATGCTATATTAAAATTCAAGCAACACTTCAACATCTTGTAGCACTCAAAGCTACAAAGTTTATATTTGGTTAAAATAAATTACAAAAATGTACGTATCAAACACACTAGCAGCTTAGTTCTCTAGGATAAAATGAAATAAAATAACATCTAAACGTTACATTTTTGCCTCTTTCAAGCTCTAAAAAAAATGAGGTTTCTTGCACTTCAAGTGGAAAGAAGAAAGAAGTCCTTTGATGAATGAGATAGTTTGTTTTACTCTAATCCTGCACAATCATTTAAAAGTAACTACATAAGTTTGAGGAGAAGAGCTTGCTACAAGTTACATGATTTGAGAATTTCCATATCACTAAGAAATAAAAAAACCAGTAATTGACACAATGCAAACCTTGCAAAATCATGGGTACCGAAAAATTGAACTGGAACTGATCTTCCTCTTAAAGTTTTGCTTAAACCCTTATGATGACTAATAAGTGATTCATCTACAACAAATGTTGGCCACAATGTATGACCTGCTCTAATCAGAGCTAAAAATGTCTCCTTTTTGTAAGAGACGGAAAATACACAAAACCCCAAAAATCACGTTTGGCTTAAAATTTCCATCATTCTCAGTGGCCAAATAGGCTCATAAAAATACTTTGTTCAACAATAGATCTAGAGAATTATGTGTGTCGCTTATTTAATTTGTATGATAAGAAGAAACATAACCTAACCTATATAAAGTTTTGATCTGAGATTTAAACCTGAAAGAAAAGCTCAAATAAAAATTGAAAACTAAAGTCACAGGTAATTCTACCAGATCTGTACTAGAATGACGAATATGCTTCGTAAATTTTGTCCAGATATAGAAAAATAGAAGATGGCCCTGCAACAAGCCATATGAGCATAGACCAGACAAAGGAGACTATAGAGAGACAAACAGAGAGACAGAGAGGAGTGCAGAGATGAGCTAGAGAGAGAAATAGAGGAGTGTAGAGGCGATCTCGAGAGGGAGAGAGCGCAGGTTGAGAGCGAGAGAGAAGGTTGGCAGTGAATTCTGATTTGAGAATTAGGGTTATGAGAAATATATAGATGGTATTTTGTAATTAACATTAACTTTTGATATATATAACTATGCGAGTATGTCCTCTCAAAAAGGGTAAAAACTTTTTATGATAGTTAAAACAAATGGCTGTCATAATAGGTAAACATTTTATGACAGCTTAGGTAAACACTGTCATACTAACTCAAACAATAAAATTTTCCATCTGAACACTTTTTTTCCTTGACAGGTTTAACAAAGTTGTCATAAAAAAATTTTATGGGTGTCATTGTAGCCCATTTTTATAGTAGTGAAGTCATCCACCTGATCAATGGGGCTAATGTTAGTGCCCAAAATTTAGTCAAGCCCAAAGGAGAATAATCCAGCTATTCGAGACAGGCCCGAAGCAGAAGCATATCAATTACACCGGTGTAATGCTCACAAAAGCCCAAAGTTCATCATTCATACAATGCCCAAAAAGGGTAGAAGAGAGCCCAATCACATCTCGACCTAGCTCCACCACCGTCGCGAGAACCATTCATTTCCTTCTCTAACCTTTTAAGGAAAATAGCTCACACCCATACTATATATCGAGCACTCAATTCAAACCAGGCTCATGCAATACATAGTCCAACCTAAAAAATTAGGTAGTTCTAGCCAAAGCCAAGTAAAGAGATGAATGAAGAACAAGAAAGAAGCTTATACCTAAAAAATTCATTTAGATACTTCTCTAAAACCATCAACATCCAAGGCTCCCAAAACAATATGAAGCCTTTTCCCAAAGCCATCAACGTCAAGAACTCTATACTCGCCACAAAATTGACTGAGTACAACCATGAAAAAGGAGTAGGAACTCAATATTTTCTTGCCCAAAAGTGGAAAACTCACGGGGACCATAAGAAGCGGGCAAGTCACAAGTCTTTATTTCCTATAGCACAAGTAAACTATTTTAGAGACAAAAAATCAACAAGATCATGTGAAGATGATTTGGACACCAAAATCCATTTGAATTGGAGCCAAAATTCTCTATTGACGCCTATAAAAGAGAGGCAGACCAAGCTTAAAAGGCAAGAAAAAATTGAGAGGTAGTAAAATCTTCATTGAAGCTCTCTATTAAGTTTCCACACATGGAGAAGAGCATAGCCTAGCCTAATCTACTTTCATGCATTTTTTTTCTCCATACTTTTAGTCATTCAACGCTTATTCCATGTTGTAATCCAAAACTAGAATTGGTATTCATGTAATCAACTCGTTCACGCAATGCGAAAGACGTTATTTAGACATTTTCTTGAGTTTTGACTATTAATTGTCATTAGCCTTTGTATGCTCAAATATTCATCAATAAGCCATGAGAAGGGAGTAAGGACTATTTTTGGACAAGCCCATTTCGTAAAATGGTCTGAATCCCTTAATTCATAGTAATATAGACTATGCACAGTACACCAAAGTATTGTTCATCTTCTTCCTCACGTAATACGGACATCGCATATTAATACAGACATTGCATATTATCCAGAGGCAAGCTTAGTTCGATACAGGGCCTAACATCTAATAATGGAGGGATCACGAACCTTCTCCTGGGAAGCTCATCTCACAGAAGGGTCCCAAGCTTAACTCCTGATCTAATATTCATGTTATATTTTTGTGTGTTTCTTCATTTAATCTACAAATCCTAGCAGAAGCCCAATAGTGACTCAGGTACACCAATCTCACTTGTCCAATACACAAAAAAGAACCCCTTACAATAAGCATATTATGATAAGAACCAATTCCAAAGTGTAACAAGAATCTCTATTTTAGGGGAGGGTTCCATTGTTGTATTGTTAATCAGGACCCTATCAAGCCTCTCTTAGAGTCAAACACATCAACATATTTTAACGAAATCTTTAAATTTTTTTGCTTTATTATAATCAAATGGCCTGCCTCTAAATTTCTCATCAAATCTTACAAGTTCATGAAATCGCTTGCAATCAACCAAGGAACATTGCTAACCTCATTAGAATTAGCAATGTTCTTAAATTCTATCCATCTCTGATGATCACACCTATTCTCATTCGCAAAATTAATCCTTCTCGTATCATCAATATACAAATCCACCCTACACATTAACATCAATTTTCCAACTAATAATCATGTCCCCAGAAAATCCCATCGGCTCCACAACATGATCATAGTCAATCTGACATATTCTTACCATCACTTTAACATTCTTCTTCTTCATCATTTTTGTTTCTGGTAAACACATCATTGGGGTTTGAAGATGCATATCATTCTCCAAGACTTGAGCTGTCATGGTACTCACAAAACCCTAAACAATTCCATATCATATTACTCATGGTTCTCCTGATAGCTTTCAGGGTAAGCCACCACAACCTCTCCTTAACAAGATTTTAACTTGAGCCAATAAACACTTCCTCAAGTTTTTCATATTACAATCATTCATCATCATATTTTTCTTGATCTTTAGAGCATACTTTCTCAAGACTATTAGAATTAGCTTTCTTCTATTGCTTCCTTTCCCAATTGCCTTTCACTAGTGACTCTCTTTCCACTTCCTTCTAGAGGTGTGCAGATTTTTTAAGAACTGACCGAATCGAATCGGTTTGGTCGGTTCTTTTGCTATACAAATTGTAGTCAGTTCGGTTATTTTTACTAACCGTAATTTCGGTTTGGTTACATTTTTCAAGAAATTTGTAATCGGTTCGAACCGATTATAACCATATAATATTAATATATTATTTTTATTTATTTAATTATTGAAGTTAAAATAAATCATAAATCAAAACTAAATCCTTTAGTTTATAGAATTATATTTTTTAAATTATTGGAGATTAGTGTATGGAGTAATGGATATTTTATTTGATTATTGAATGTATTGATGTTTTGAGTTTAAATTTTTCTTGATATTTTAAAAGGATTTATAGGTGCGGCCGAACCGGTTACAAGTAACGAAACCGAACTGATTATTTTGGTTACATTCGATTCGGGTCTAATGGTTACTTTAGTTTGGTTCGGTTATTTAGATAACCGATGAATTCGGTTCGATTACAAATTTTTCTTATTAACCTATCAAACCGTGCACACCCCACTTCCTTCAAAATAGATAAATAAAAAACAGTAGAATCCCCCATTTCTACTCAAAACTTCATCATGTTCATTAATTTCCTCTCTATCAGAAGCAACCTCCACCTTAAAAAAAAATAAAAGAGCAACCTCCACCTTAAAAAAAATAAAAGAGCAACCTCCACCTTAACAAAAAAAAAAAGCAACCTCCACCATGTTAAGTGTTAACACAACTTGTTGCCCTCCTCACTTGTAACAAGAACTCTACATGTTTATTCGGAACACTATATAAATCTTCTCCTTCTCTTGCCACCTAAATCAATTTCTAGTTTTTCGGCATTAAAACAACCAGCATTATTGCTTTCCCTCCTATTCTCTTTAAAGAACTCCTTAATATGATCAGAAGTCCTCATGTTTATCTCAGCATAAGAACAACTAGCATTATTGCTTCCACTCCTATTCTCTTTGAGGAAGAGCAGAGCTCCTTGATCATATCAAGGAGCTCTCAAATTTGTCACAGCTTTCAATATGACAGTGTCTTTTTCTAAGACAATGTGTTTGATAGTACTATTAAAAAACAATTTAGTATAAATTTTCTAAAAGTTTATTTAAAAAAAGTTTCTAAAATCAATTAAGATTAAAATATCAGTTTCAAAAACTTGTATTTTACCAATTTTATTTCAAAACACAGAAAAACAAATATAACAAAAAGCTCTTGACAAAAAATAAACAATAAAATGCAAACCTAGAATTCTTTTTTTTTTAAAGCAAACCTAGTATCTTTTTTAAAGTTAGACAAAGCTCTCCCTCTCAATTCTCTCAATTATCGTCTGTTTGTTCAAACAATTTTCATGGAATTCCACCAAATCAGTCCACTACCTTCACAGCGCCAAACCCACTTTGTCATGACCTCAGTCTCTCCTAAACTCAGGCACAAACTTTTTCATCTCAGATTCTTGTGTACTTCTTCTTCTTCTTCTTCGCCAATTTACATTCCAGAAATTCCTAGTAGGCCTTCTACTCTGAGACGTACTGTTAGGGCTAAGGTCTCCGATGCTCAGCTTAAGGAGAACTGGTTGGCCTCCCTATCTTGCCCTTTCCCTCAGGATAAAGAAAATTTGGCCGGCGTTAATGAAGAACTCAATGCGGGTTCTGAGTGGATTCTTGGTGTTGACCCGGATGTTTCTGGCGCATTGGCGCTCTTGAAGACCGAAGACTGTTGTTGCTCTGCTCAGGTAATTGGCCTACTCTTAACTCTTTTCTCCAAACTATAATACGAATAGAATTGCATAATACGATTTTATTATTCTGAATGGGTTTCTGAGAAGTTGTGACTAACGTCAGTTTTGCACACCCTTTGTTTCTCCCGCCATAGGAAATCCTGGGGGGTTATTGCTTAAAATTGTACTTATTAGTATGCTTTCCTCTCTTGTTTATTTACATTAAAAGTTTGCATTTTAATTTGCTTTAGTTCGCCTATGTAATACCAGAGCGTGCTTATCAGATGGCACGTTAGGTGTTAGCCCTCAGGCTTTTAAGAGGATAGTATGATTTATGATACTTGTATTGTTCGATTAGTAGATGCTCTACCGTGGCCACCTGACATTTGGACAAAAATTGATGAATAAATTTTTTTATTTATTCATCTTTTCTTTTGTAATTCTTAGCTACCATTGTGTATGAAACATGAGTATTATTTGATATTCTGGTGAGTACTTGGATAGAAAATGTTACATCACGTATTGTATTGCTCAGGCGCATTGTTCATGGTCTTGTATAAAGAATTTCTATAAGTTCTTGATTGATATATTGTTTGGTATTCTAAAAGAGGGCATTTTTTATGGAGACCAACGTATTCATCCATTGCTAACACATCCAATGCTGGCATTTCTCTCAGTTGCAGCAATCATAGCTCACTCACAGCCACACAACCACATTCTCAAATGCTTTTTACTGACCATCTCCTCAAATAAGCTTTGGCCTGTGACATAAGCTTTAATCTTGTGTGCCATTTCAAAACACTTTAGCTGAAAGAAAATGAGGAACGATGAATTCTCTTTCATCCAAACGCTTAGGTCAAGAATACAAATTACCTTTGGTAATTTCTAAAACCATCCATACTCTAACAATTTTTTTATTCATAACTTTGATTGGCACGGCCAAACATGGCCACCATATCCTAGTTTCCAGAAACAGATGCCCAAGTCATTAGCCTCGCCTTGGCATCGCATCCAATAAAATGAAGGGAAATAAGGGGAGTGACCTAACTGCTTAGGTTTATCAATCTCATTTAAGTCGAAATGCAATGCTGGATCCTTTTCCATTCTATCTTTAACTACAATCTGATAAATGATAGTTGATATTAGAATGAACCACAAGCTAAAGGGAAGATGTGGTGTTTATACGGTAAATTGCAAATGCACTTCAATGAGAGAAATGTTGTAAATACATACCTATCTTCCAAGTCATTCAGGCAATGCTTTGATATAGAGGTGTTAGTTTTCTGTTTCTAATTAATATCAGAGAAAGTTTTATTTGAAATTGAAACTAGAATGTTCCTACACTAACTTAAGATGCATGTCTAGTATTATCATTCTTTTTATGAATGTAAAGAGCTTATTCTTCATGGTTTTTACATCATGCAATAATTGATACCTATTTTACAGATCTATGACTCTCCTCATCTGCAAGTATTAATTGGAAGAAAAGTTCGAAGGCGTCTAGATGCCAAGTCAATCGTCCAATTGCTTCACAATTTAGATGCTCCACATGGTATGCCTTAATTTCTACAATAAATACCTCCTGATAAATGTGATTGAGTTCAAAATTGAGAGGAATAGAGAGAAAGGGAGACAAAGGGGTCAGAGGAAATGGTGACTCACATCTTGCTTCTAGCATTTCTCTTTTACTTTGTTTCTCATGGTCACTAATATTAAATCAAATGTAGGCTTCTGCATTAATTCATACACTCATGGCTTTAAGATTCACATAATCTTTTATTATCAGTCAGTAAGTGTAAGTGTTGACTCGGTGTCTAGTCTCTTCTGGTAATTGCTTTTAAAATGATGTGGAAGGTGAAAGTCCCCAGAAATATTCTTATCTTCTTTTGGAGCCTTGCCAATAGATATGGTGCAAAAGATACTCTCTTCTTTGGCAATTTCCCTTAGATGTATCATGTGCAGTTAAGCAATCTTTCTCCACTGTTGACTGTGTTGCTGTGTCCCTGCTTTGGAGAACATTGTTAGATTTCTAGGTTTCTTCCTCACTTTAGGTCTTCCTCATTATCTAATATCATTGAGGTTTTAGCTGCAATCTTGCATCGAGTGATTTTTCCTTCCTCTTTCCTTATTTGTTTAGGATCACGTTATGTATTATGTGTGATATGTATGAATGTTTTAGCTTATTACATTTACTGTTTAATTTGTTACTGATGAGTTGCCAATTTCTAACTTTAGGAACTACCGCATATATAGAGCAGTCAAACCCATTTCCGCAGGATGGGAAACAGGTTTGTGATCAGTCTTTGTGGTAGATTTCTTTGAGACCTTTGGTGTGCAGCATTTCACTCAAATGTCTCTTGCAGTCTATTCATTCATTTTGGACTTCAGTAAGTTAAAACATGCTTAGTAAAACAACCACCTTTAATTTGTATAATTGTAAACCGTGTAATTCTCGACCTGCATGTAATGTCCTATACTCATTGTGGTTGAGCTCTCGCTTTGTTACTAAGATATCTGTGCTAGTCAAAGGCCATATACTCCTTGAAAAGTCAGCAGGGTTGAGATTAATCTCGCATTTATATTTGATAAACACTAGTATATTACTCATTCTAGTTTTCTTGTAGATCCTGTTGATAGTGTTACCCTGTTTTGCAAATGAAGGGTTGGTGGAGTGGAGGTTTTGGGTATGGACTATGGATTGGGGTTTTAGTTGCCCTGGGGTTTTCTGTTGTTCCTGTATCATCTCTTACATGGAAGAACACTTTTGAACTCTCTGGAAGTAACTCTAGTAAGGTTGGTTGATTCTATATTGCTTGATTGCTAGGTCTCTTGTTAAACATACATAGAGTGATTGCAAATACTCCAAGAGCTAAGAATAAAATTAAAAAAGCATTATTATTGTATCAATAGATAATTTGCAGATAATATGCTTATTGTGATAATTTCATTTGTTGCAAACAGTGATCTTGTGGTTGTTGTGTGGCTTCGGAACTTCTCCGTGTAAGCTGCTGTTGATATAGTTAAACAACTTGTAATGTTGGCAAAAGTACTGATTTTGCATTGCTTGAAAATAGTTGACTTCTTGTTTGTCATGAATGTATGAACAAAGCTCTGATTCATGTTCAGATGAAAAGATAGAAGGGAGAGTTCATGAAGTACTACCTCCATTAATCATTGCTTCAACCCAATTTTGAAAATGATGGATTACCTTTATGGATGGTTTTGAAAAGCACAATTTTATTATAAGCAAATGATTTTTGCATCCATGACCTTCTAATTTAAACAAATAGGAACCCAGTTGCAATTTTATCTTGTGGATTTTTGCATGCAGTAACTTTTATTTCGTTTGTTCTTCTTTTGACAAGTTGGGGAGTGGAGACCTGAACATGAAACTTTCTACTTTTAGTAGACCGTAGAGGTACGGTTACGAGTTGGGCTACTAAGGCCACTTGGCAATGTGTATTGATACTAGAGATGTTTGCATGAATTATTTATCCTTATTTTTCATTGGATCTTATTTGGTAGCCTAACGAATGCATGTTCAGTTTTGTGGGTGGAAAATTCATTTTTATATACTTTTAGATACAATTTTGGTCTATCTTAGAGAATGTTTTATTATCTTATTGCCAGATTCCTTTTAATAATATATGGATGTTGAATGTCTGCTTTGCAGGACGATAGCCGGAGGGTTGCATCAGAATTATTTCCATCACTAAGTCCCATGTTGAAAAGGAAAAAAGATCATGGTACCCCCCCCCCCCCCCAACAAAAAAAGAAAACTTTTTCTCATGCCGTTAATATTTGAAAGTTGATAGGTGAAACCAGCTTTTTTAAGGACTAGACTCAATCCTTGGATCGTATGGTACTTTGAGCATTTCAAGTTCCCGGGTGTTTTGGTTTTATCATCTCCATATGAGTCTCTCTCACACACTTACACATAGACAGAAGGAAAATCTTACTTAAATTATACTGCTTTGGAGCTTAATCTGAACTGTACAGTTCCTCGAAAACTTTTCTTTTCTCAACATTGGATTTTCCATAAGAGCTTTCAATCCCTCTCCATTAAAAATTATTTATACTTCTCATCCCTGCAAACTTACTGTAAATCTAGGTATCTATTGTCTACTTTGTTTCAGATGCTCCGTACATATGGTTTTTGAACAAGGCATACAACTCCTTGTTTCCATTGTATTTTCAATGTCTCTTTATTAGCCAATGTTTGCAGGGAGGGCTGAGGCCTTATTGATTGCTGCATATGGGAAAGGGTTGAAGTTGAATTCTGGTTCATAATGCATTATAGAGGCTGTATTCGCCTTGTATCGGCTAGCATGTGACATCACAGCTCTTCCCGCATCTGGTTGGAAATATACGGGAAACTGTTGGCAGTGGAATGAGCATAGAGTGAAAGGTACTATAACTAAGAGATTTGTTGTTAGCCTGCCCTTGCCCTAGATCCATTGAGATAGGCACATACATTTTTCTGGTGCTAATTTTGAAAGATTGAAATTATGAATTCGAAAAAGTCTGTTTTGTAAATTCTCTTGGATATCAATGGAAGTTGTTTTTTCTAAAGAGTAAATATATTTCAACCAAAATACATACTATACAAGGGGCATACCCTATGTATACAAACAGCACTATATTGCAAAGCCATGAAGCCAAACACGACAAACTATTACTTTGAGAGGAGACCACGTGATGGGGACGAAACCAGAGAGGTATCGTGCGGAGGGAACGACGGTAGGAACATTCAACAACCAGGCAAAGCAAAAACATAAAGAATAACATTTTAACCTGCGTAGTCGCAAATTGCAACTAGACGAATCCAATTTATCAGATCTAAGATTGAGACACCTCAAACCCAAGTTCATATCACCGACTGAGCACTCACTTAGCAATCAGAATGCGCGACCTCACTAGAATTACCCTCGATAGTAGTTGAATCTCGGGAGGTTCTTATGCATGGTTTAGCACAGGCGCTACCAGACCTCAAAAATGAGGTTCTCATGCCTGGTTTAGCATAGGCGCTGCTAGAATACCCTAATAACACTTAAAAATAGGGATAAATATGAAGGAAGGAGCTGAGGACCTCAAAACTAGCACGATTCTTAGTAGAGGCAAACAAGGGAGAGCTTCTAGCTACGATGGACGGAGATTGTGATTAGCTAAGGGGAAGAAGAAACATCTCAGCCTAGACCAGTCTGGTGAAAACAACCCTTAAAAAATATCGCAGACAACAGCTCACAGATCTCTATCTCCTGGATGTGGGGCTCCAAAGACTTTTACGACTACTGCCATGGCCTGGTGATGGAAGGCGTCGAAGCCTAGCCCCACACTCACGGTGGTCGAGGCTAGGCTCGGGATAAACTCACCTAAGGAAGATGCCTCTATCCGCTCTAGGTTTAGAGCTTCTCTCTAGAAACGTAGGATATAAAATGGAAGTTTTTCAGTCCAATTAGCAAGAATATTGATGTTATTATTCAGATTTAATCTTGAAATTGATAAGTAGATGGTACTATCAACTTTCTCTCTATGTCAAGGAATTCAGTACACTTCAATCCCTTGGTATTAAAGTTTAATTACCATTTCGAATACATACAATTGGTAATTCCATTCAGGCATGGACTTGGATTGAATTATGATTCTCCAAAAACAGAGAAGGCAGCTTTTCGATTGAAGGTCGCTAATTAGGTTTGGATGATTCAGATTGACTAAAATTTTATTTGGGTAAAAGATAATTTTTTTTCTTTTTTATTTTTTATCATAGTCGTCTGGATCTCTATAAGTGATTGTGATTGAACTTCACCTCTACAATTAATCTCCCAACTGCAGAAGATCCTTATCCGGAAGTGGATTTTCTGCCTGGCAACTTAATGTTACTAAGTTGGAATTTTAATTGAAGGTAACAATTGTTCAACATGGTATTGTCAGACGGATTTTTTTTAAATATAAATATAATAAATAGTTATTAAAATTACTTACTTTTGAAACTATTTTGAAAAGTAATGCATTTTTTCGTTGGAGATCATTTTTTTGAAAAACGATAAAAAGAAGTCGTTTCTGGAGGAAAAAAATCACCCACATCCAATTGAAGGGAAGTCGTTTTTTACGGGAGTTTCTTGTTCTCTTGGTAATTGCGTTGTTTTGTTGTTGAATTCTAATTTGCAAATCGCTCTCTCTCTCTGAATCGAAACCTCTTTTCCCTTTGGCTGGAAAACCAATGGTTCAAGATCACATTTCAGCTTGCCTACCATTGACACCATAACATCCTCTGAGCCTGGTCGAGTGGCTCGGAAGTACTGCTTCATATATTATAAGAAGTTTTCTAGTTTCTTTGCGTCTCAGGCGCCGGCGCCATTATAGCACGTTCGCGCACCCCCGCAAAAATGGAAAGTTGGAAACCTTTCCAATGCTAATGTCCATTGTCCAGTAGAAGCTGGGCACTTGGCGTGAAATGATTTCAAATAAGCCATCTTTTAAAAATCTCATAGAAATATCTCTAATTATATATAAAAAAATTACACTTTAACTTCTCAAACTATCACTAATAAATACTTTAAACTCTCCCTAAACTATCAATAATAGACGGTTTAAACCGTAAAATATTTTAAACTCATAATTTTAATCATGATATATAACTTCGTCTACTGCACTGTAGTTTTTTAATAAAATGACGTCGTTTTTCCTTATATGAGATGACGTCATTTTATCTATCAAGGATAACGCAATAAAAAATGATGTTGTCTCAAATAGGAAAAATGACATCGTTTTGTTAAAAAAAACTAATTTGCAGTAGACAGAGTTAAATCTACAGTAAAAATTGTGAGTTTCAGATAATTTAGGATTTAAACCGTACCATTTTAAAGTTTAGGATTTAAAGTATTTCTTAGTGATAGATTGAGAAGGTAAAGTGTCATTTTTCCTATAAAAAACATTAAAAATTGGTCAAGAGATTAAAAGAACACAATGATAGGATGAATTTTTTTGTACCGAAACTGAACTGAAAATTGTCGGTTTGATCAATTATTTATTTATATTTGGTTTGGTTTGGTTCCGAACAATTAGAGAACCGAAATTTAGGTTCGGTTCAAAATTTTAGTGATTTTCGAACTGAATCGAAACTTTAAATTCCTTTTATTTTTTTAGTTCGGGCTGAAATAGCAATGTCACTCGATCATCATCAAATCAACTGCAATATTTTTCTGTCCGTGAGGATCACACAAGAGCGCCTTCTACTTCTAATAGGCCATGAACTAGATAAAAATCATTCTCAATGTGTCCATAAGAAGTGATCCCATTTTTTTCATTTGGTCGGGGTAGAGACCAAAGGTCTTGAGCGACCGATCCGACAAAACAACTTAAAAGATAAAGAAATATTGTTAATTTCTTCATGCTCGTTCTAAGTTTGAAGTATTTTATATATAATTTCTTATCAAACCAAAGTGGACTGAGCCGAATCGAAAATAAAACTTTGATTCTATATTATTTTTCAATAATATCATTTAATTTTTTTTAAGAAAATATTTTTTTAATTAATAATGACGGACAAGAGAATCGAATCAAACTGAAACTCACGGTTCAGTTTAGTTCAGTTCTTTGATCATGAATTTATCGAACTGAACCATGAACATCCCTACTACTAGGTAAAGGAGGAGTCGCAGGACTGGATAGTTGTTTTTTATTTATTTTTAACCTCAAGCTATTTTTTATTTTCTAAAAATAGCTTATGTTTGATGTTAGCGCTTCTTTCTAATCGATCTGTTGAGTTCTGATGTCATATATATAGAGAATCTTCTGTTTCAAGACTTTCAGTTCATAAATTTTTTCTCTCATCTTTATATTTCTCGTTATTATTGTATATTATATTATAATGACATGTAATTTTCCTTAAACTTAAAATATAAAATACATCATTGCACTTTGACCAAAATGTAAATTATATCTCTAAACTTTATTTTTCATATTTTTATGTCTATGTAGTTTTAGAAATTGTAAAATATATCACTCAGTGACGATTTTTTGTTACAACTAACAGAAAGTTAACTTCGTTGCCATCTTCTTTCCCCGCCGAGAACATCATTATTTCCCTCTATTTATATACACTACTTTGCTCTATAAATAACTCCCTTATTTCTGCCCATTTTAGACCCTCATTTTTCACTTTTAATCTATTTTCATATACGGACAGCGGCTTGAATTTATTTTTTTAAGGTATTGGTTGATAAAAAATCATATGTTGTTGTCTAAACGATACTGCTTCAATATAAATGATATTGCTTCAAATAAACGAGAGGGTGAGAATATATATTGTTGGTCTGCTTCCCCAGGAGTGTGCACGGTTCGGTTCGGTTGGCTAGTAATGTATTTTTGTAATTGAACCGAATTCACCGGTTACCTAAAATATCAAATCGAACCGAGTCAGTGTAACCAAAAAGATCGAACCGAATGAAACTGAAGTAATTAATTCAGCTCGATCACTTGTAACTGGTTCGACTATAATTATAAAACTCTTAGAAAAAAATAGCGAAAATAATTAAATTGAAAATATCAACACTCAACACAATTAATATATATGTCTAATTAATAGTTATGTCTAATTTTTAATAATATATGTCTAATTTGTGTCTAATTTATAAAGTTTTTAATAATTTATGTCTAATTTATATATGTATATTAAAAAATATTGTAATCGATTCGTACCGATTACATGTTTATTATGAAATATAATCGACCGAAATTCGGTTACTTAAATTAACCGAACCGATTATAATGATCATAGAAAAAGAACCGACTGAACTGATTTAATTCGGTTGGATTCGTCAGTTCATAAAAATTCTGCACACCCCTAAAAAACAAAAATCCAATATTTCGAATCAAGTCAATAAACCTGCAGTTTACATTTATATTAAGTTTCCATCTATTTGTTCCTTGAACCAAAAACCTGCTGTATTCATATCAATAAACCAAAAAATCTGCTGTATTCATATCAATAAACCTCAAACGTGCTGCATTCATCATCACACAAATTCACAAAATATTTAAATTCAACCAAAATCAAAATAGCCAGCATCTCATACACATATCACACAAAATAGCCAGCATCTTATTCTAAACTCAACATTGAAATTCAATACACAAAAAATTATGCCAAAATAGCAAGCATCTCATCCGACCAAAATACTCACAATCAATATCACATATTTCTTATGACATTCCTTTTTCTTCTTAGAACTACTAGGAATTGATTTCTTCCTGAGACTTCTCCTAAGAAGTTGGACAACACTCGACATTTTCTGAGATCCCTGCATAACTGTTGATGATCATTGAGATTCCATTACATCAGTAGTAGCTCTTTGAACATATTCAATAAGGTGAATAATAAATAGTAAATAACTGACAATAAATTTTAACAATACGTACTGATAATTTAGTCATTGTTATAACGTTCAATTGTTCTTCAACACTCTAAAATTGATGCATATTAATAGCCTAATCAATTAGTTAAGTTATACAACTTAAACAAAATTCAAACAGATTATATTAAAATTATTTAATAAGATTATATTAAAATATATACGGTCTTCTTTCTTTCAGGATCTAGGGAGATAAGAACACAAAATCTTTTTGTCACTTAAAAATCCATAGATCCGAAATTCTATAAACCCCAAAATATACAGGAACCCCACATCTACGGGTGGACATAACAAAACCCAAATCACTTCCGAAACCCAAATCAAATCAACCCAAAATAAAAATCACTACAGAACCTCAACTCTACGGATGAACACAAAATAAACAAAGAAACTCATTGATGAACACAGATTTAGAGATTTTCAGAGAATCTAGAGATGAATACAGATTTGGTGATTTTTAAACAAAGAAACCCATAAGTCCATGACCCATAGATGAACACAAAATTATTTGAGAAATTGACATATCCGAAAGAATAATCAACAAATTAGAAGATTTTCGACGTCTTCGATCCTCATATTTAGGTAAAATTCAAAACCCTAACCCTAGCCCTTTCTCTGTCGCGATGAGCTTCTCCCTCCCATACAATGGATGAAATATTTTTTTGACTAAGGCAGTAAAAGGGGTTTTTGCAGACTATACCCCAAAGAAAGTGATTTTACAGAATTATATCTCATCATTAATTTGTGCATGTCTTAATCCTTCTTCCACCTCCTTTTACTTTCTCTCTTTTCTTTTCACTCGTTGCTCTTCTTATCAAACCTCTAGCTCACACTCTTTCTTCATCTTTCATTTTCATTTATCTCTCAAATTTTTTCCTAAAACCTCATTTTTCTGAAAATCTTGTTCAACATAATCTATAATAAGAAATCTAAATGTCGAATCTCTATGTATTTTGCTGAAAATTTATAAAATTCACATAAAATAATAACTAAACACGACAAAAATGATAAAAAAAAATAGTACGTAGAGAGAGAAACTGTAGAGAGATAATGAGTTTTATTATTTTAATGAGTTTTATTAATTTTTGTGGGTTTCGTTAACATTTATTAATTTTAATGAGTTTTGTTAATTTTTATAGGTTTTGTTAATTTTAGTGGATTTTGTTAATTTTGAGAGAGAACATAGAGAGAGAACGTTGAGAAAGAGAGAGAACATAGAGAGAGGATACAAGACGCATGTGTACCTATCATGTAGTCTATACGATACCTGTGTATCTATCGTGTAGTCTACAAGATGACTATACTATGAGTACACGGGCATCGTGTAGCCATCGTGTAGACTACACGATGTCCATGTACACATTTATAAGATAATGTTTTTTTAGATTTGATTATTAATTATTTTATCTTGTAACAAAAATGAATGTTAATATTTAATAAACATAATTAAATATTCAAAACCTACACGATACATGTGTACTCATGGTGTAGTCTACAAAATGACTACACGATACCAGTGTACCCGTCGTATTACCTACATGATGGTCAGATGATGCTCGCGTACCCATCGCGCATCGTGTAGTTTACATGATGGCTACACGATACATGTATACACATCGTGTAGCCATCATGTAGACTACATGATGGGTACAAGGTACCCGTGTTGTTGGATCGGATTTTAAATTTGAGAAAAAATCATTGAACCACGAACAGTTTGTGGGCGGAATATCAAAAAAATTTACATCAGCCAATTTAATCATATAAAATATTAAAATCATACAACTGATTATGCATACAAAGTTAAACGTTTTCAAAAAATGTAAAAACGATCTATACCTTCCTTGTATTGGAAAAAATATGATTTGGTGGAATCCTATTAATCGTCTCGTGTTCTTCGTTCTTCATAGAACTCGAATCAGTCTTCACACCAACAACCACTCGTATGATTCAGAAGTTTATCTCGCAAGAACGTCGTTAGGAAATGAATGTGTCCTCTCAAAACAACTGAGGAAGAAAAATCAAATGTTTCTCTTCCTTGGATGTATTTCGACGGCAAGCAGGGAGGGGGAGGGAGAGAAACTTTTTTTTGCTCTGTGTCAACACACACTTGTTGGTCGTCGCGGCGCGTGCGCGACGGAAGCACGTGGCATGTAACCATTTTAAAAATTAAATTTAATAAAAATTGAATCTTTTAATAAAATAAAACCACGCACTGCTACGATAACCAAAAGGTTTTTATTGAAAATTCTTTTCAATCGGTTAAGATCCATTATATATTTATATATTAAATTAACAACACACAATGTTAGAAATCATATACTTCTTGTAGTCTAAATCAAGCGGCCTTGTGAAATAATCGATTCTCTATTCCCACGAAATCGTTCAAACGATCAGCAGACTCCGAGATCCACATGAAGATCTTTCAAGTCAATCATCAACGCACTAGGGCGTGTGTGGACACATAGAGTATAACGAAGATATTTTTCTATCTCTAGATGTACTCAACACATGAGATATAGAGATTTTACTAAGAATCATTTTTGTGAGACGATCTCTAAAAGAACGTGACAATGATTCTTTTGGATATTTGATTAACTCTTAATTGTAGAAAAGTCACTCCTTGAGAATTGTATTCTTCTCTCAACTATTGATTGATGAACTAATTTTTTGATTCAACTAATTGATTGAACTGATTCATTAACTTAGGCCATCAGAATAATATATGTATATTTTCTTGATAATGGCTTATCTAATATTTTAGGATAATTAAAATAATATTTAATTATAAAATTGCTCATAGCAGTGAGACCTATTGTTATTGTGCACAACTGCAGTGTGTGTCGTGAGGCAGCACAGTCCCTCATGACACTATACCTCACGGCACCACTATAGTGTCATGTGGCACTACAATATCGCACACCCACTACTGTAGTGCCACGTGGCACTACAGTAGTCCGTGTCAATTTTTTATACCTAATTAGTGATTGACACATGATAATTACTGCGTATTAAATATTTATTTTAATCAAATTAAATATCTAAATATTTGTTAATTCAAAATTAACATATTTGATTATTCATATCAACTAAATTATCTGTTATTTCATAAATAACAGATTTAGTTGATCCAAATTATTATCTAATAATAATTTAATTATCTAATTCTATAAATTAGATATTTTGTCTCACTTATCGATAATTAAGAAAATTGGTAATTATATATATATATATATTAATTCTAAAAATTATATTTATATGTATATAAATAATTCAATTAATTAATTTGTAATTAACTCATCACACATAATTATCTCATAATTATGTACTTGCCCCAGAATAAAAATTTATGTGCAAGTAAGTCATTTTCTCATGTCCTGAAATATTCACACCCTAAACTGCATAGTATAGAGATGACTTAGGGGCCATGGACCTATAATCCTAAGTTTCAATAAATAAAATTATTAATTAAACTCTTTAATTAAATAATCTTATTTATTAATTCAATTATTACTCATAAATATGAAATTGTACTCTTAAATATTATAGATTGTATTTCCAGAGTATTCTCATGCAGTCCACTGATATAATTATTTCGCGCAGTTCTATCCTCCAATTATTGGCTCGTAAATTAGAACTGGTCAAAATCATTGTTTTACCCTTCTAATTATCTCTTAATCCTTAAGTATCATTAATCCATTAATCCACTAGTGAATGACTAATTTATAATAATCTTATTATAAATTTGAGCTCAATAACAATTCAGTTCCAGATTTAGCACTTAAGGGAACCAATATATGATCCATTAGGAAAGCTTGGATCCCAAACTTGTAAGATCATGTTCTCAATCATCCACATCACTGATTCTCCAAAACAAAACTAGCCTGCTTTCCATACAAACCTTAACGAGTGAATCAAATGATCCAATATACATGCATAGTAGTTCATGGCTACTCAAGATTCAGACTGATCTACATATAATCATCGAATTGATGTGTATTAAATCTTTATGATAAACGGCACATTGATAAATATATTAATTCACGTCGGTCTAATAATATATAATCTCATTATATAAAGCACATTCACTAAGATGTGTATCCACATCAAAAATCAGATCTGGATCACATACATTCATACTTAGCGAACCGTACTAGCAATCATTCATTAAAAATTTTATATTTTAATATGTTACTGACAATTTTATTCATTATCTATAATCTTAATCCTCTCATACTAATACAAGATCATAGTCTCATTAATGAATATGAAATTTCAGATATTTATATAAATTATTCAACAATAATTTAAAAGAACAATTATAAGAAAAATTTAATCCTTATTAAATTTCATATCAAAATGTCAATACACATGTTTTGAGGGCATAACCCCCAACAACATTGTGTTAGGATTTATATCAAAATATAACTAGTGTGGCAACTCTAATGCCATCACCTAAATATATAAAATTTTAGAATTTTCACATATACCATATGTGTGTGTGTGTGTTTTCTGAAATTCACCCCCATAATCTATAATTACCAAAAATTTCATCTCCCATTAAAATCAATATTGTGTCCAAAATCATTCATCTAAAATCAAAAAATTAAATTGATCTTCATCAATTAATTAATTAATTAATTTATCTTAATTCATAATTATAAAATAATTAATTAATTAATTTAAACATTAATTACTTGGTTGTCACTAATTAAGTGACAACACCCATCACACATGAGTTTGGAAAATATACCTTAGTCCAAAACACGTTTTTGGCCCAACTGGTGTTGTTTTTCATTCATGTCCTTATGAGCTACTCCTGAGACTGAATGTACCCACATGAATAAAGTTATAGGACTCAAATACTCGATAAATTTATCTCTATAAATCCCGATCTATTTAATCCTGACATTGTATGACTCCCCCTCCCATGTAGGTCTAATACTGAATTAACCCTCGATTCATGTGGACTACATTTTTTGTTGGTGCAAATAAACACTTTTATTTTACGTTCCACATAATATTTAAGCATGTTACCCTTTATGAATATCAGTCACAAGAGTGAGATATAAAATTATCATTTTACCCCTCTTGTTATTATTTTTTTAACTCATTTATTGACTGTGAATAAGAAATACATAATAGTGAATTGTCTCGTACACTCCCCCATGTCTTATTCAATAATTATTTCATTGAGTACCTGGCTAGCTTAATTTATTCATACACCTATCAATAAAGTATAAGTTGATACTGCTACATTTTACAATCTAATCATAAATTTTTATATCTATGAATCACGCAACTCCAACATAGTTGAAGCACGATCCTAAAAGTTGAGGTATTGTCCGACAATTCGAACTCACTCCTTTGACGTATCAAAGATTGTAACTAACTAGGTCAATTTTCGTATTCACCTCGGGATTAAGTTAATTATGAAAATAACCTTAAGGTGTAATAATTGGATTTAGAGCTAGATAAACGGCTTTACTCTAAGCTAAGGTGTAATAATATTTGTTACTGATCTATTCAACATGTTTCATAACATGTTTAGGTCAACCGTTAGAGTCTCCACTCCAATGCTCCGAGACCGGCATCCTTTGGCTCAACCTAACAATCATAATTGGATTTGATTGTCCACTCTGAACTATTTGAGAAGAGATAATCTGGAAGACCCCTCAGTTTTTACTCTTCTTATATTGACAATAGTTCCAGAACTTGAGTAAATTACAAACACATTTTAATTAATTAAAAAAATTTCATTCATTCATTAAATTCAGTTATACAAAATATTTGAGAAATAACTAAATACTCACAAAAATTATCACACCCTATTTTATGAACATAATTCTAACAACACTCATCTATAAGATAATATTTTTTTTAATTTTTGATTATTAATTATTTTATCTTGTAATAATATGATGGGTTTTGTTAATAGTGTACACGATGTCTACACGACCTTCGTGTAGGCATCGTGTACACTACGCATGTAATATATTTAATTTTATATATTTATTTAAGTATTAATAAATATGAATGTTACATGTTGAAGAAAAATGATTTGACATTTGATTTGATATTGTGTAAGAAAAGTATTAGGGGAAGTAATAAAGAAAAATGAAGTGGATGGTGGGCCATGGGTGCATAATGGCTGCACGATCTTCGTGTAGTCATCATGTAGTGTGTAGCCTTCGTGTAGACTACACGACGGTCATGTAGACATCGTGCACCCATGACCCACCATCGACTTACTTTTTCTTTATTCCTTCCACCCAATACATTTCTTACACAATATCAAATCAAATGTCAAATCATTATTCATCAACACTCAACCTCAATATTTGTTTATATTTAAATAAATATATAAAATTAAAGATATTACATGTGTAGTGTACACGATGCCTACACGACAATCGTGTACCCATTACTGCTACTTTTTCTTCATTCTTTCCCCCAATACTTTTCTTACACAATATCAAATCAAATATCAAATCATTCTTCTTCAACACTCAAATTTTATATTTATTAATATTTAAACAAATATATAAAAGTATATATTACATCTGTAGTGTACACGATGCATACACGACGATCGTGTAGACATCGTGTACACTTCACGATGCTTACACGATGTCAATGTAGCCATCGTATAGGTTGCACGATGCCGGCGTAGCCATCGTGTAGGTTGCACAATGCCCGCGTAGCCATCGTGTAGGCTACACGATGCCTACATGATGCCCGTGTAGCCATCATGTAGGCTACACAATGCCTACACAATGGGTACATGCGCATCGTGTACCCATCATGTAGTCTACAAGATAGCTACACGATGCTAGTGTGCCCATCATGTAGTCTACAGAGATGACTACACGATGCCCTTATACCCATCATGTAAACTCGTACCCAAAATTAGCAAAAACCCACCAAAATTAACAATATCAAAATTAACCTATAAAAATTAACAAAATCTATTAAAATTAACAAAATTCATTCTGTCTCTCAAATATGGGCAAAAGCCAAAATTAACAAAACTCATCAAATTTTGGCCAATATTCTCACATATTTCCACCAAAATTCTAAAAATAAAATTATAATTTTAGCTCTCAACCTTAATTTATTTAAAAAATGAAAAAGTTATAAAATCATGAAACAAATGAAGCATGAAGAAATCAAAAACGAAAATGGGTATATGAGAAAATATGTTTCTGAAAAAATGAGAGAAAGATGAAGATGGAAGATCAAGAGACAAAGTGTAGGTCAGTGTGTAAGAAGGGTAATGAGGAAAAAAGAAGAGAAAAGTGAATATGATGTGGATCAGGGGTTAGAGAGTGCACAAATTAGTCATGAGGTATATTTCTACAAATTTAAAATCCTAAGAGTATAATTCTGCAAAAATCCGCTATAAAAAGTAAAAGAGTTGAAATATAATAAAAGATAAAAAAATAAAACTGACTGACTTTATTTCACTCACTTCCGTCAACGAATGTTTTCAATGTGTCACGTATGTGTCTTTTATCGTTATTTTTGTACAAAAAATCTTAACGGAATGGTATATTCTATAATTTTTAAAATTATATGGATATAAAATATATAAAAAAAATTTAAGGATATAATTGATATTTTAGTCCAAGTATATGTTATTTTACATTTTAGCCATTCCTTAAATATAAGATTAAGCACATGAGAGTTTGGTAAGGTGTGGAAGGAATAAGAGGTTGGAGTTCAGCTACCTAGCTTAGAGAGGAGGTGGGTAAGTGTGTTTTGGCGAAAAACGTGTCTGCCTATCAAAACGTCACAATGTCTCAGTCAGACACACTCTTGATCACATTCTTGGAATATTTTGGAATTTCCGTCTTTCTAGAACACACTCTCTCACTACTGCGTTTTGGTTTGGACAAATGCAAATCGTCCAAAATCCATCACTTTTTCTTTTTGTCAAAATATAAAAATGAATTGTATTTCATTAGTTTATGTATAGTATGAATGATATCTTAGTTTATCATACAATATAATTTGAAATTTGATCGGCTTTGATATTCCTCTACTTGAAATGGTTTGTAAAATATTTGAGAAAACCAATTTTGAACTTATTGTTATAACTTGATAATATATATGCGTGATTATGTTTATAAAAATCTCACCATCTAATTTTTGTTTCCCCATCTCATTTAATTTATTACATTTGACATGGACTATTTACACATAATATATATTACTTTGCATGAAAAAGAGACGTAATCATAATTTATGGTATGCTAAACTAAATATGATTAAATATTTGAGAGAATGTTTAAATTTAAATAAGGTACCAAAAAAAATAAACTTTAGATGACCGTGTACTAAAAATATAACTCCAAGTGACAATTTGAGCCAAGAAAAGCTTTGAATGTGCTAAAGTTTGATTGGATAAATTGAAATCTACCCTTTAACTAATAACAATTAAGATAAAAAAAAACAAATTAAAGCCAAAAATCCAGGTCTACAAGTCCCATATATTTCATGTAGACCACATAAATGAACTTTTTCCATACGTGGCACAAAATAATCGGCAAAATCTCCTTTCGTGTCTTCCATTCATTCAATTCTAAAATGAATCCAAGTTGATTTCTTTGAAAATGATTTGTCAATCCTACAAACAGGAATGGAATCCGGATCACATGTTCTTAAATCTGGTCGCATGTGTTTGTCTCATTACTAAAAATTTGTCATGTCATTTACGTCTCTATTCTCTGTATAATTCAATCATCTGTGTTAGTCATGATATTTCATAACTTATGTCTACTAACATGTTTCTTTAAAATATATCACTCACCGTTAAAAATTTATTATATTCTCTCTATTTGGCATCGATTTACCGTTAAATCATTGATTAAGATGTAAATTCATCTGATTTGAAATAAAATAAAAGATTCTTTCAATCAGACTCCACCGATATTATTATAATTATACTTTTATTATCTTTTTATAATTTTAAATTAGATAAGTCACATTCACTTACCTTAAGTACATTGTTAAAAAAATCCAAATTTTGTTGGTGTATATAATGTTGCAAAAAAGAAGTAGCTAATATATAGCGAAAACATTAACTATTTATGCCAAACTCTTATAGACTTATATGCCAAATTAGCTGACGTGGCATCTTCTCTTACCATTTATGGACGTGGCATATTTGTTCTATGGGGAAAATAATTTGTGGTTACTTTTTTGTTGAAAAAATTTTGTGGTGAGTTGCAATGAAGCAAAGTTTTATTTATCATATTTTTTTTAGTACCAGACCAGTTAAGATATTTTAACTTTTAAGTGATATTGTGATGTGTCAATTATTTATTAATTGATGTTTTAAAATATTTTAATGAGTGTGAGAATATCAACCTATAAATAATTGACACATTATTTTATCACTTAAAATTTAATCAATTACTTAGTCGGTGAAAAATTATTCTATATTTTTAATACTTTTCATCGACGGTAAATTTATAAAAGTTTATTCCTTTGGGGAACTATGATAAAATTTGGTGTTACATACACACATCTTTATCCTTATAATTTAGGTTGAGTTTCAATTGTACCTTACACTGTAAAATTTTAATTTGAATTTTGCAATTACGTAACTGTTCCAATATAAACCTTCATGACTCTTCCATCAAAAAATATTGTTTGACCATTTAATGGAGCCGCTTAATTAAGTAATGAACATGTCATTTGTTTGAGCTGACAAATTATTATACTTACCCAACCTTTCCACGTCATTTCTCTGTATTTCCTTCTCACTTATTCCTTCCATCACACAAAGGAAAAAAATGTTCACTTTCTTGTAGGAACTCCTTTGCAGAGTGATTTTCAAAGAGCAGAAGGAAAGACTCCCGATAAGTTAATTTTCAAGGGACAAAAAAGAAAAATAAAAGTTTCTCTCTCCCATTCACTATTTTCTCATTGTTTGGTACAACTATCTTATGCTTCATGATTGAGTATTCTATATTAGTGTTAAAGTAACACAGGGAGGACAAAGAGGGAGAAGACGAGAGAGAAAAATAAGAAAATTTTGTTGTTTCTCTTTATTCTCTCTTTCTTATTCGGATATCTGGGTTGACCCAAGTCTAAGTAATTTAGGTTTGAGTCTAGATCACCCTACTTATAAGGGTTCCATTTTGAGAGGTCCGTCTTAATATATATTAGTAAAAGCATCATATGCAATGCATTGTAACTATACCGTTATATGTTTCTGTTATTATTTTGATTAGCATCACTAATTCATTCATATATCTTTTCAAACCCTCTCCACAGTAAAGAATATTAGTAGACAATTCTCAGCATAAGGATAACTGAGCTTTTCACCTTTTTATTTATTTCATGTATGAGAGAATACAAACCCTAAAAGTAAGGAATAAATATACACGTGTATGGCTTAACGCAATAAAAAAGATCTTGGATTATAGGCCTCTTAATTAGACAAACAAGAAATAATAAAAGACTAAAGATAAAATATCTCAAAGCTAATTCAAATTTAGCCAGATGTGTTAACACCCTTTGCAAGCTTGTGAGAGGTAAGGGTCTTTCAACTACTCCAAGCGTGCCTATAAAATAGTGAAAATGAGTGCTTGTTAATGGCTTTGTAAGACGGTCTGCAATATGATCATGAGAGGATATATATCTAACATGTAGCTTCTTTGCTAAGACTTTGTCCCTCATAAAGTGGGTAACAACTTCTATGTGCTTTGTTCTAGCATGATAGACAAGGTTTGCAGCAAGAGCACTAGCACTTATGTAATCACCATAGGTAATAGGGACAATGAGACACCCCAAGAAAATCTTTTGAAGAGGAGATTCTAGTCATGCTAATTCACACGAAATTTGAGCGAAATCTATATATTCTAACTCTGCACTAGACATTGCCACAATGTTGTTTTTTAGGAACATGACACTAAAGTATATTCAAAGTAACACAATAACCCACTGTAGATTTTTTATCATCTAAACATCATGCCTAATCTGCATCTAAGAATTCTTGGAGAGTTAGACTGTTACTAGGCTTTATGTGTAGCCTCATATTCTTAGTTCCCTTTACATATATGAGTACTCTTTTAACTCCTCACTAGTTGGATTCTATAGGTAATTACTTATCTTTTTGATGAAGGAGATGTCTGGTCTAGTATTGGTCAAGTATTACAGGGCTCCCACTGTTCTTCTACAGATGGATTTCTTAACATTTTTCCATATGTCACAGACAACTTCTTTCTAAGGATTACTTATGTTGGGAAAAGACTCATCCTCAATGTACATGGTATTTGTGGGATGCATAACAATTGAATCTCCTCTCAACTCAATTCCTAGAAAATGATGCAAATTGCCTAAGTCCTTTAAGGTGAAACTTCACAAACTTTTGTAGGGAACTAGTATTGCTCCCTATACTATCATGTTATCTACATAGATAAGAACCGTAAGGATTTGATTCTTGTTTGTGTAGAAATGATGTGTCATACTCCGAGCCTTTAAAAGCCCATTCTATCAGAGTGTTCCTCATCTTTTCATATTAGGCTATAGGTGCTTGTTTCAACCCATACAAAGCCTTGCAGAACTTACAAACATGGTTTGTTTTGAGCTATCTACAAAGCCATCTGCTTGCTGCATATAAACTGCTTCTCGAAGACTCCCATTCAGAAAAACATTGTTAATATCTAGTTGTCTTACCATACAGATCTTTTGAGACTGCTTGGGAAATAATGATTCTTACTGTTGGGGTTTTGATTTCTGGAATGAAGATTTCTGAAAAGTCAATCGCAGGTGTTTGGGTGAACCCCTTGGCAACCAATCTTGCTTTGCATCTCTGAAAATTCCCATCAGCATTATGATTAACCTTGTATACCTATTTGTTTCCAACTAGGTTGAAAGATGGAGAGTAAGGAACTAATGTCCATGTCTTGTTCCTGTTTAGGGCAACTCTTCTTTCATTGCATTCTGTCACTGTTTTGATTTCATAGCTTCTTGAACTAATGTTGGTTAAGTAGGGTAACTCACTGCGAACATTTAGTATTAAGGTGGGAACCTCTTATCTTGTGGATTCCATCCTTATACATGATTACCATATGATGTCATTGGTTTTTAGTTTAATTTTGCCTCAATTCTGATATATAATGGGTTGCAATATATTCTTCTTCATGGTTATCTGTATCTTGCGGGATGTTGTGATCGCTGTAATGAAGAGAAATATCAATACTAGCTCCATTACTTTCTCCCCTATTAATAAACATCCTCTCAACTGTAGGTGAAAGTCCTTGTCTACTTGAGTAGAAGGCTTGCATTCTTAAGGAGTATGTTCTGACTCAAGAGAAGCTTGTTGTAGACCTATACCACTTGGTGTTTGAGAGGTGTTTGTGAGCCGAGAGAATTGAATTTCTAAGTAATGATAGTGGTGGACTTTGGTTGTAACTATGTTAAGTAAACCATTTTTGAAAGGGAATTCATTTTCATTAAATATGACATGTCTTGAGATATAAATTCTCCAAGTAGAGATGAGACATAACCTTTGTCAGTATCATTGTAACAAAAAAAGACACATTTTGATGTTTGATACTAAAATTTATGTGTTTGATAGGGTCTAAGACATGGGAAGCAAGCACACCCAAATGTTTTGAAGGATAGATAATCTGGCTCTTTATGAAAAAGTTGTTGGTCACCCCAACGAGTGCGCGTCGGAAGCATGTGGTGCGTGGTTATTTAAAAAAATTAAACTTTCAATAAAAAATCACATCTTTTAATAAACAAAATCGCGCAAACGCTATTGATAATAAAAAAACTTTTTATTACAGATTCTTTTCAATCAGTCAGGATCCATTATATAGTTATATATTAAATTAACAACATACAAAGTTAGGAATCATATACCTCTTGTAGTCCAAAACAAGCGTCCTCGCTAGACCGATCGTTGCTTCGTTCCGACAAAATCGTTTCAACGATCAGCAGACTTCGACATCCACACTAAGATCTTCCAAGTCAATCCTCAATGCAAGGACGTGTGTGGGTACGTAGAATATAACGAATACATTTTTCTCTCTCTAGATGTACTCAACACAGGAGATCTAGAGATTTTACTAAGAAAGATTTTTGTGAGACGATTCTCTAAAAGAGCGTGATAATGATTCTTTTAGAGATTTTGATTCTCTTAGTTGTAGGAAAAATCACTTTTTTGAGAAATTGTGTTATTCTCTCAACTATTGATTGTTGAACTGATTATGTAACTGATGATCTGATCAACTGATGTTATTTGAATAAAATCTGTATCTTATTCTAGATAATGACGTATAAGATATTTAAGGATAATTAAAATTAAAAAATATTTAATTTTAAATTACCCAATACAGTGGGACCCATTGTATAGTGGCGCACAACTATAGTGCCACATGACACTACAGTGTTGCACCCCCACTATTGTAGTGTCATGTGGCACTACAGTAATCCATGTCAATCTTTGATATCCAATCAGTGATTGACACGTGACAATTACTGTAAATTGAATATTTATTTTAATTATATAAATATCTAGATATTAGTTAATTTAAAATGAACATATATGTTTTTCCCTATCAACTAAATTATTTATTATTTCACAAATAACAGATTTAATTGATCAAAAATATTATCTAATAATAATTTAATTATCTAATTTCACAAATTAGATATTCTGTCTCACTTATCGATAATTAAAAAATAATCGATAATTATTTATGTATATATTAATTCTGAAAATTACATTTATATATATAAATAATTCAATTAATTGATTCTTAATTAATTAATCACACATAATTATCTCATAATTATGTATTTACCCAAGAATAAAAATTCATTTGGAAGTTAGTCATTTTCTCATGTCCTGAAATATTCACACCCTAGACTGCATAATATAGAGGTGACTTGAGAATCATGGACCTATAATACTAAGCTCTAATAATCCAGATTATTAATCAAACTCTTTAATTAAATAATCTTATTCTTTAATTTCATTATTACTCTACTATAAATATGAAATCGCACTTTTAGAGAGTATAGATTGTATTTACAGAATATTTTCGTGTAGTCCACTGATATAATCAATTCATGTAGTTCTATCCTTCAATTATTAGTTCGTAAATTAGAACTGGTCAAAATTACAATTTTACGCTTCTAATTACCTCTTGATCCTTAAGTACCATTAATCCACTAGTGAATGACTAATTTATAATCTTATTGTAAATTTAAGCTTAATAACCATTCCGTTCCATAATGAACATGTAACGGAACAATATACGATCCGTTAATATAGTTTAGATTCCAAATTTTGTTAGATCATCTTCTCAGTCATGTATATCACTGAATCTCCAAAATAAAAGTCACTAGCCTTTTTTTACAAACAAACCTTAACGAGTGAATCAAAAGATCTAGTAGACATATATAGGAGTTCATGACTACTCAAGATTTAGACTGATCTACATATAATCATCAAATTAATGTGTATTAAATCTTTATTATAAACAGCATGTTGATAAAGATATTGATTCATTCAGTCAAATCATGTATAATCTCATTATATAAACTACATTCACTAAGATGTCTATCCACATCAATGATCTGGATCTAGATATGCATTCATAATGCTTAGTGAATCGTACTAACAACAATTCATTAAAGATTTCATACTTTAATATATTGCTGATAATTTTATTCATTATCTATGATCTCAATTCTCTCGTACTAATATAATATCACAGTCTCATTAATGAATATGGAATTCTCAGATATTTATATAAATTATTCAACAATAATTTAAAAGAACAATTATAAGAAAAATATAATGCTCATTAAATTTCATATCAACAGGTCAATACACATTGCCCTTCAATAAAAGTTTATACAAGGGAGAGCTTGTATGCAAAACAAGAGCTGGAAGCCCGTTAATAAGAAACATAGAGGTTTGAAAGGCTTCACACCAAAATTTTAGAGGCGTTTGAGCTTGAAGAAGGAGAGTTAAACCAGTTTCAACTATATGTCTATGTTTTCTTTCAGCTCTGCCATTTTGGGCAGAAGTATAAGGGCAAAAGTGCCTAAATTTCGTCTCTTGTTGTTTGACACATTCATAAAAACTCTGTTACTCTCCACCCATATCAGATTGGAGACATTTCTTCTTCTTTTAAAGTTAGTTTTCTACTAGATTGTTGAATTGAGTAAACACTTTACATGCATCATATTTGTGTTTCAGAGGGAAAGACTAGATGTATCTAATATAGTCATTAATAAAATGTATATAATATTGAAAACCAGAAAAGTAGACACAACTAGAAATGGTCCTTAGAGATTAGTATGAACGAGTTCTAAAGGATAAGCAACATGGGAAATTGAAGGTGGAAAAGGTAACATATGAGATTTTTCAAATTGACAAGCATCACAACAAGTTGAATTCTCATTTATCTTAATCTTTTGATTACAAGTTTTTGAAATTTAACTAATGACTTTACTTGAGGGATAACCTAATCTCCTACGCCATACCTTCACTTAGGGAATTTAAAGACTGAAATTGACTGGACTGAGACTAACTAGACTGACAAACAGTAGACCCAACTAACTGAACATAATTACAAATTGATTCTTAACTTGAACCTTAAGTGTGGTGGCTTGAGTAAGAGTTGAGTGACTGGAGCAGTAAAGATAGGACTGATAGTTGACATATCAAGTTTATACAAGTCACCTCTAGGCTTCCCTCTAAGTTGAACCATTCATGTTGCATTGTCCCTAATAACACAACCACAAGAGTCAAATTTAACAGTTATATCAATATAAACAGTAAGTGGTGATACACTACATCGTTTTTTTTAATCCCAAGAACATGCAACATATCCTTTAGAAGCATAACTCTAGTGTTTGAAGTGTGCATTAGTGAAAATTACCAATATGAGCTATAACCAACTTATTACCATCACCAACATCGAATGTACGATTACCATGGTATCAGTTTTCTGACCAATGTGCTCAGGATTGTCAGTGACATAATAGTTGGCTCCGTTGCCTGCATACCATGCAGGGTCACTTACTATTTTTGAGGTAGCAATGTAAGCTGCGTTTGAGTGGCTTTTATTGTTGTTCTTGTTGTGATATGGAGGATTCCCCATATGGTTGTTATCATACTTATAGTAGAATATAGCAGTTTTGTGACCAATTCTACCACACACTTATCATCCTGAGTTACTAATTCTATCACCTCTCCCCCTTGATCTTGCTCTTCCATTCCCATAGGAGAACTTGCCCTGATTCTGACTATTTTGGCTAGAAAATTGTCCATGGTTTCTACCTTGATAGCTGTTTTGAGTTTTGATTTGACTAGCTTGCTGAGTAATTCCTCTAGTTACTACATAATTAGTAGTAACTTGTCCAAGATTGATTGAAGCAATCCCTACATTCATTTGCTCCAATATCTTCTCATAGCTTAGAAGCTTGGCTTATAAGTTTATCCATCTTATATCTTTCTTCCAGATCAACTGACCTACTAGCAAGAGCAAGGTTATCTGCAAGACTTTTTGCATGCTTAAGGTAATTAACCATCTTCATTCCTCCTTTTTGTAGTTTCTAGAATTCTCTCTTGTAGTAGACTATGTTAGACTTGGTTTTCACACCAAATAGGTCTCTGACTACCTCCCAAAGTTCCTTAGAATTTTCACTGCCCATTACTTCTGAGGCTACATCAGGTTCAATAGAATTGTACAACCATTTAAGGAGGATCTGGTCTTACATTACCCAGTCCTCATACTTAGGATTCTTAGTAACTTCATTTTTTGTTTCTCCTCCAGTGTGGACAGTGACATATTCAGGAGGATACTTGTTATCCCTGTAATTAAACCTCCTATTCTATTTCCACAGATTACAGGCTGAACAAAGTTTTTCCATAGAATGTAATTTTCATAGTTTAGCTTCACTGAACAGTAGGACTCGATGGATTATCATACTGAGCACGTGTTTTTTTATTTCCTCGTACTGGCGAAGGGGATGACTATTTGTTGTTGGCGTCATTCTTGGATTATGATTCTTCTCCTTCTCAACTGTATTCTCTCTGTTGACTGAGCAGTAGGAGTGGTGATCCCAGTCGTGGGTGACAAAGTTGGGTCTCTACTACTGCCTATTACCATTCTTCCTGCTATGATACCAAGTGAAGAATAGGACAATATTGCTGGACATTTCTCAGCATAAGGACAACTGAGCTTTTCACTTTCTAGTTATATCCTATATGAGAGAATACAATCTAAAATCAAGGAATAAACCTTTTATACACGTGTAATGCTTAAAGAAATTAAAATGACCTTGGATCGTGAGCCTCTTAATTATACAAATAAATAATAAAATACTAAAGACAAATAGCTCAAAGCTGATTAAAAGTTCAGCTACTTGTCTTAATATTCACTACTTAATCCATATTACGAACAAAACAACATAAAAAAGTAATGCCACCGACCATCAAAGATAATCTAGAGTTTCTAGCAAAATATCATTTATATGTTTTGATTGTTTCAACAATACAAGAAATACAAATAAATTTAATATATAGAGAATACAATATTGAGAATAAAAAAATAAGAATAGCTAAAGGAGGTAAACAGTTCAAATGTAAATAGAAATGAGTGTATCTCTTCATTTCTCTCTTCTTCTTCTCCATCTTTCTTTAATCAACGGAATATAAAAAATAAAAAAGCATAATGTGTGATGTGTGATAGTAAGCGTTTATATGTTTCAATTGATATAAGGATGTAAATTTTAATAGAGATTACCGATGTGATCCTTGGTTTTGAGGGAATACAAATTTTGAAATAATCCTTAACGAAGCTATGTGGTCCCCGTCCTGATCCTAAAGCTCGCTCATGCACAAGTATTAAATAATATTGATGCAAATAATTGCATTATTCTCTTGGCATTAAGAGCACGTCAAATAGATTAAATTAACTAAAGAGAATTTTAGTGTGATATGGGATTACCTCGCCATCCGTGTGATCTTGATAGTGTAAATATAAGTGAAGTCGTGTCCATCGATCTGGTCGTGGAGAGTGTGTCGGTCATCATAATGACTCGATCACGAAGGAGTTCTTAGTTTGGGCCTAATATGAGCCATACCCGATAAATGAGAGTATTAGACATTGTTTGAAAATATTATTGAGTGAATTTTAAACATGCATTGATGTTTTCTCTCTCCGACATAAACAATTAGGAACAAATTAAAAAAACTTTCATTTTATTTTAAATAAGAATTTTTTTATGGTTAGCCTGACATAGAATGTTCTCACTTCTCATAGATTTGGAAGACAAAAAAGAAATAGTGTGGCTTGAAATCTGCGTGCTCAGTTTGCTGACAGAAAAAACGTTGTTTATAATTAATAATTAATACAAAAAAAAAAAGAACAGGTGAACTTCCAACTAATAACGACCTACCATCCCCCTCCTCACTCTCTCTCTCTAACAAAAAAATTACAGCAAAATTCAGAAATTATTGCTTATTAATAAAGAAAAGGGGAGAGATCAATTCATGGTTCAAACTTCAAAGCATTAGCCTCTCCCACCAACCGAACAGTTCGAACGGAGCTTTTTGGTTTGTTGAACTCTCCTTCACGTTTTGTTACCTTCTTCTTCTTCTTCTTCTTCTTCAAAATTGTTTAGTTCGACCCAATTTCCCCCAGTTTTTGCAAAAGCTTCTAAGAATTGTCCTTCCTAATTTCTAGGGTATCTGTTCCTGTTCTCTGAATCATTCGTCTTCCTTTACTTCCTCATCACTTCAGGTCCGTCTGAATTCATCTTCGTTTTTTTGTTTATTTTAAGACTGGTAGGGCTCGTCTGTTTGGCTAGTATGAAAAATGAAGGAAAATGATCAATCAGGAGATGAAAAGTTCTTTCCGTATTTTTCTGATTCTAATTTTTGTTGTGTTTTCAGTTTGGTTGACTGGGAAGTATTGTTCGTCAGTAGAATTTGGTGTTTTGAAGAGTTGAGTGGCATTAAAAGTATTTTTGCGTACGTGTGCAGGCTCACGACTGTTAGTTTGCTGTGTATTTTTGTTTTCTTGGTCTTCCTCGCAGCTAGAGGGAGGGTCTTGTTATTTCCGATTTGGAACCTTTAGATTCCACTGCTTAGTTGGTGTATCCTAATGTTTTTAAGTTTGAACTTTCATCATGCTCCATTTTTGGCTGTACTGGGAAATAATGATTGGTATTCGTCGGCCATAATTGTCTTTAATTACCACTTTTACTTTTGTTGTACTGAACTAAATGGCAACTTCACCATTGTATGATATACTGAGCCTGGACTTTGAAGGATACTTTTTGATTGTGGATCTATGACAAAAGTTGATTGTGTGCGCATTTATAGCAATCTATTTGTGGAGGGGCTGAAGAATGGACATAACCATAAAACTGGAAGAATTGGATGAATGAATTATCAATTAAAGTCGTTAGCAATTGTAATCTACTATGCCTAACACACAAGAAAATATTACCCAGAGATGGATTTTGTATGTTCTTGATGGAGCACACTATCTGCACAAGAATCTCTTCTTCGCTAATGCAAATTGGAAATCAGTGAGAAGATGGAACTCTTAATAAAATAAACATGTATTAGGGTTTATGTTTCATGGTTCAAACATTGACTGATATAGGGAAAAACTTGAACATGTTTTCTGGAACTGCCTACTTGGGCTTGGAGAAGTGTCCAGATGGTGATGGTACTTGTGACAGAATTAAATCTTTGAGGCAGGGATGAGGTAGTGGCTGGTTGCGTGGGATGAGGTAGTGGCTGGTTGCGTGGGATGAGGTAGTGGTAGACCTTGTTTGTTTGTGCAGTGCAAACTTACTACTGCCATGCAAAGTTGGTGGTTTCCTTAGGATAAATTGGTTAGTTAAAACATAAACTGAAGAACTCTTGGGTGGAAAGTGTGTGCTTAACCAATTGAACCATCTGCACTCATTAGGAAGTTAGTAGTTCTTGTAGTTGGGCCACAGGAGCGACTTTGACGTTGAACAAAGAATGATAGTGGAAAAAAAGGAAAGGAAAGAACGAGTAGTACTCTTAGATGAGTACCCGAAAAAACAAGAATGCCCATGTTCTTTGCCCTTTTGTCAGTTTGGCATCTTTTGCTGATAGTTCCTACGTTTGCTCCAATATGGAATGGTGGTCTATAGTCTTTAATTCGATTCATGAAATATTAAATTATAAACGTCTCTGACTATCTCTTATAAAATAGAATTTATGAATATCATTCGTGTTTGTAATTTTGGGTAGACGTGATTCGGATTTCTTTTTTCAACAATTTTCTTACGAAGATGGATTTTTACTCATCTTCTTTCTTAATAATGGAACTGCCTGCTAATATGTAATAGTGTCAGGGAGCTAAGATCTTTTTGCTATTGATCTGGTTCAGTTTTCGTGGCATAGGACTTACTTTTGTCATGTAACTTCAGTTCTAGCTTTTGCATCTACTTCCACCATGTCAAGTTTGGAGGAGCCACTTGGACTTGACAAGTTACCAAGCATGAACACTATTGATAGGGTTCAAAGATTTTCATCTAGTGCTTGCCGACCCAGAGTAGAGGATATGGGAATGGGAAGCTGCTGGATTGAAGGAAGGAGTTGTAGCTCATCCAATAGTTGCAAGTAAGAATTTACACATTAGCATTTATTTTGTTGGAAATCATTTGGTCGGTCTACAAAATGTTGAGTTACTAAACTTGCACCTTCTTGTTAGCATTTTCCTTTTTGTTTATGCACTTGGGCATGTTTAGTGATTTCCTTCTGTTTACTTCTTAGCACGGCCAAAGTGGTTTCCTGAAACGAAAGAAATAAGAAAACTCATAGTAGGCGTCGGTGATTTTGAGAAATGCTTAATTAATCTCCAGTGGTGCATGTTTGCTTGGTTGAATATAGAGTAAATACTTAGCAGAGATCATTTGGTTGTGCAAAATTGTTATTACTCTGTAGGATGTTTACATGATTGAAATTGAAGGCACCACTAGGATGACTCTACAAGTCACCTGGCACAGTCAGCATTATTAGGAACTCAGTAGTATCAGCCAATTACTACAACCATATGATTGAAAATTAGACTGGTGCCTGAGGAGCATGGAATGTGCATAAAGGATTACATGAAGCTAAGCAAGGGAATAACTTTTCAAGTTAGCTATACGCTTAAGAAACTTTAGAAACTGCTTTAATGGATAGAAATGTATAGAATGGAGAAAGAGAAATCTCTAAGTGCGTGATTTGCTTGTTTTTTCTTTATTATTTGCGTTTTGGGTGTATTCTTATAGGGTTGATAGAATGAGAAAAATGGAAACTCATATCTCAGGAATGTCTTACAAAAACAAGTTCAGGAATGAATGTCTTGGATAGATTTTGGAGAAAATGCATGTCTTTTAATTATCTTTCGTACATCATTAAAAGTAAAAACAAAAGCATGAGGGAATAATTAGAATACTCATATTTATTTTGTCAGATGAAAAATTAATCCAATAAGAAGAACAGCTAATTCCAGCTGACTTAATAACATTCTTTTATAGTTTTTGTTTGATGTTCAAGGTGATTTTTTTTGTCAAAGATGTTCAAGCTCATTTAATATTCCTATTGATTCAATAATTTTTGTTGCCTATACAAAAAAAGAAGAATAAATCTTCTCACATAGCTTTCCATTATTTGTCCATTTTCCAGAGCTAGCATCAGCTAATCAAAACATGATTGCTGTTATGTGGCTAACCTGTCTTACTAAAGACCGATCTTTTTGGTCAATCATTTCACAGTACCAATTCTTAATTTCCTCATTCCATCTTGCCTCTGTCTATAGTAATTAGGCATCTTCTTTGTTTTCGATGATGACATCATTTATGATATGATTACAGTGATGATTATGAAGAGTATGCTAGAGAGGTGTATCCATGGAAAAGACACACAAGAGATTTGTCTCAAAGTGACTCCTTCACTCAAAGAACTTTGATCTCAGGCCGGAACTGTATGGGATTTGGAAATGTTTATGATTCTCAATATTTTTCCGACAATCAATATGATAGCAAGTGCATCAACAGAGGAACAATTTATACTGCTAATAAGGTAATTCAATAAATGATCTAAAAGTGTTATGCTCTTTAGTCATCTTTAAAGTTGGGATCTTGTAACCTAACATGTTTAAAAGGCAGTTGGGGTTTTTTTTCTCCGCAGTTTGTTTTATGGTCATTCCTTTTGCTCAGCTTTACTGTACTCCAATAATTATGTGTTGTTCACAAAACTTCATTGGGTTTTGGCTAGTAAACCATTCATTTCTTCATTTTCTCTAATAGCTTTTAGTTAAATGTGTTGGTTTTGTTCCATGCAGTTTTTGCAAGGTATACCAAAGTTTGTGAAGATAGTAGAAGTTGGTCCAAGAGATGGACTACAAAATGAGAAGAATATTGTGCCTACAGCTGTAAAGATTGAATTGATTCATAGACTAGTAACATCAGGATTGACTGTTGTTGAAGCAACCAGTTTTGTATCACCAAAATGGGTTCCTCAGGTAATCTTTTGTGGCTAACATTGTCGATTTATGTATTTTATAATTCAGGGGTATTGTTAAATCCCCAAGGAGTCAGATTTATATGGTTTTCACCAATCAACTTGTAAAATTACCAATCTAGTTGTCACATGAACTAAATATCATGAAACATGATATAAACATTGTTAGATATAGTAAACAAAAGGCTTTTAAAAATTGGCAGCATATGTTTCATTGATAATTTCTTGCACTGAAAAGGAGAATCTTGTTTTGCCTATTAGTTCTTTAGTAGCTCTTGATATTTTCTTCCTCTCATATTTCAGCATTTGTATTTACCTGTATTTGCAGTGCATTTCATTTTCTTTGTGTCTTGGGAGTTATAGTTGCCGTAGATTTCAATTTTTTATTTCATGACTACAATTGGAACTTAGTTTCTAGTGTTTGTTTGAAGTTGAATCCATTTCTATTCTCTCTTTTCTAACTTATTCTTATCTTCAAATCCACATTAGATAAACCAAAGAAGGGGATGATTTGGGTCATTTTCTTTTGAGTATCTTGGGAGTTATAGCTGCCCAAGATTTCAATTTTATTTCATGACTACAGCTGGAACTTAGTTTCTGGTGTTTGTTTGAATTTGAATCCATTTCTATTCTTTCTCTTTTCGAACTTATTCTTATCCACAAATCCACATTAGATAAGCCAATGAAGGGGATGATTTGAGTCATTTACGTTTGAGTGTATCTTCACATTGGATTAGTTATGTCTTTTACTTTTATCTGAGACAAGTAAACAAGTATGAGGTTTTGATGCTGACTAATTTATTAAGGTCATTTTTCTCTATTGGCTAATCTGTGAAATTTGACTCAGTTAAATAATAGAGGAATAAGAGAAATTTTAATCTTTATTTTATTTGTCAGTTTTGAACAATCAAGTAAATGTGGTGATGTTGATTGAAGTCTTGGTCAAAAGTCAATTTGTTTAGGATCCTTCTTGTTCCCATCTCTCTCTTTTTCCTTTTTTCTTCTTCACATAGAGTTTTGAAGTAGCTATTAAAGATAGTTCATAAGTCAACTCTGATGCAAAACTAGTGACTTTTGCATATCTTAGGGGTTTACTACAAAGATATAAAGTGCTTGGTCTATGTGCTCAGGATTTTTAATGTTGTAATGATTTGGAAAACCGCACTTTTGGTCCCTGGACTTTAGCTTGGAGTTCTATTTGGTCCCTTTATTTTAAAAAGTGAAAATTACCCTTATAGTTTTACTTTTGTGTCATTTCCCTTTTGGCCTTTCTATCTAAGTCCCTCACCAATTCCATTACCATTGCCGAGCTAGCACCCGTTGGATGCCTAGTTGGAAAAATGCCACATAATTGCAAATTAAACTTCCTTTTTCCGCCTTTCCATCTCTCTACCCGAAATCTCAAATCCTAAATTTATTCCGAACTGACGATCAACAAGGTGCCAACTCAGCAATGATAATGAATTGTTGACTGAACTTTGGCAGAAGGACCAAATGGGAACTGAAATAAAAAATGGGGGTACCTTTGTCACTTTTTGAAATACATGGACCACATAGAACAACCAGCTAAAGTCTAGGGGACCAAAGTGTAATGTTCCATATATAATTTTACCCTTTTACGAAGTCAAGCAGTATATGTAAAAGCAGAAACTCAGAACTATAGATAATTGGTACCTAGATGGCTTCTTTTGCAGACAAATACTTTTATTAGTGAGTTAGTGAGAGTGAAGAACTTTGTTATTTTCTACACAAGAATTATAATCGAGTAATTCAGGACTTATCTTATGTTATAATTAACAATCTTGATAACAACTGATTTAGAAAGATACTAAACAATATATTCTCAGCAGCAGCTGTTTCAGGAAGTCCCTTTTCCCACTGCATGTATATTAGATGATAAACTAGACTGTTTGGTTCATAGAGCATTCCATCTATTGAATATCTTTGAGCTAGTATGGTCTTGCTTTCGAGATCATTCTTCTGTAAAGTGATCTCTCTCTCTCTCTCTCTCTCTCTCTCTCTCTCTCTCTCTCTCTCCCTTCACGGTAGTGATGGCTTATTGATTTTCAAAGACCAACAGGTTTTCCCTTTTTTGAACGAAACATGACTTGCTACGATTTTGTTTTGTGTAGTTAGCAGATGCAAAAGAAGTGATGGAAGCAGTTCGTAATTTGGATGGAGTGAGATTGCCTGTTTTAACTCCTAATTTAAAGGTGGTTTTCTTTGGGGGAAGCGTGAATTTCAGGCATTCTTATTCTGTTGATCACTGATGGTAATTACTGAAGAAATTTCTCACCTTCTTTCTCTAGGGTTTTGAAGCTGCTATTGCAGCTGGAGCTAAGGAAGTAGCAGTCTTTGCATCTGCTTCTGAGTCATTTTCCAAGGCAAATATCAACTGTAGCATTGAAGAGAGTCTTGCTCGTTATCGTGCTGTTACTAATGCGGCTAAAAAGCTGTCAATCCCAGTTCGAGGGTATGTCTCCATTGAGGTTGTCTTTCAATTTTCACGAGGATATACTTTTTGTACTGTATTTGTTTCATTACATGACAAATTCACTCTAGTTTGTATAATTACTGCTCTTGAATATTGATCAAGAGAGAGGAAAATATTGATTCCATGCGTATCATGATGGCTTTCAAGCTATCTTTATGATCATTTAGATTTTTGCTTGATAGTTTTTCTGCCTTTTCCCAGTATATAATATAACCTGTACGAATTGGTTTCTTTATTCAGTGTTCCCAAGTCAGATTAACATTATTAAGCTGATTCAACTCTCAAGTTATAAAGGTTTATTCCAATTGATTGGCCCTCCAAACTTGGCTGCAATATAATAGCAGAATAATAAGTCATCCAAGAAATAATGGTTCTATATTTCAGTGGTTCTTTGATTGATGAATTGGTATTGAATTTCATTAGGTATGTATCGTGTGTTGTTGGTTGCCCAGTGGAAGGAGAGATTTCATCATCAAGAGTGGCTTATGTAGCAAAAGAACTTTACAACATGGGTTGCTTTGAAATTTCACTTGGTGACACAATTGGGGTGGCCACACCTGGTAATGTTATATATTGATTTTGTTAGCCAAAATTACTGTTTAGAGTTGGTCAACTTGGGTTTGACCTGTTTTTATTCTTTCTTGTAGTCTCTTCTTTTTAGTGTCGTCTATCAGTGGTCTGCAGAATTCAGAAAGGCTAGCCCTTGACGCTAACTATACCATAGTTATGGTTGCTAATATTCTTTTGTGTCAGGCACTTTGAGGCTCTAGAATCCTGTCTTTATCCATATCTTTTATTCATGATCATGTTTTTAAGTTCCAGTTTTAGTGTTTAGCAATTAAGTGGTCTCTTGTAATCCTTTCTGCCAAGCTTCTTTCCTCAGTTTCACAATTCATATACCAAATTGATGCTTTCTATCGTTCTTCTTCAATGTTGTTTGGTGGCAATGAGTGGTTAGCAGCATTTCTTCCATATCAAGAGCCAGCAACCTCCTACAACTTCTCTTTTCATTTTCATGTTCACTTCTTGGCATCTGGTTCATTTATTTCTTTCTATGTCTCATTTAGGGATAACTATTTCTTCAAATGCAAGCTTATAGATTATTAAACCACATAAGAAAGATGGATTTTAAATGTGGGCTAAAATTTGCTTCTACACAGATTGCCCATAGACAACATGAGGATTTTCTATATCCATACATGTTGTCCTGGTTTTTATCGGAATGGTTCCTTCAGTCCTCCATTATACTTAAATAAATCTTATTTGCTTTCTCACAGGGACTGTAGTTCCAATGCTTGAAGCTGTAATGGCGGTTGTTCCTGTTGAGAAGCTTGCTGTCCACTACCATGACACGTATGGGCAATCACTTCCCAACATTCTAATCTCTCTCCAAGTAAGCAATCTATAAATCAATTTGTTATCACATAATGGAGGCATTTGCATGCACACAACAACTATCATATCCGAGAATAGACTTACCCTAAAAAGCACAGACACAGACACATGACTTGGATACGACACAAACATGTCGACATGTGATTTTCCTAAAAATTAGGACAAGGACACGCTGTGGACACGTCGAATATAAACATGTTGTTGGATAGAGTTACATCAACAAACTTCTTTAGCCAAAGACGCAGAACCTTAACAAAAATGGTACAACTTCCACCCTCTGATAATCATTTTGGTTAAGACCATATACATATATGTGTGCGCGCGCCAAGGCTCAAGCAATGGAATGTGGTTCTTGTTCCTTCGTGGCTAACTGAAATTTTGTAGGGTCTAATTTCTTGCGGAAACTTATTCTTTGAGTTTGTACACGGCAACAACCCATTGGAAGCGGATTCGAATTCCCTCATGTTCTAACAAAGATGAGAGATTTTTTTGGACAATCTGAACCGTTCATTTGCTTTTCAACAGCTCAGATCATAGTTTTCAAAAAATATTAATTTTTTATATTATGAGCAGATCTAGGCCACTGGAAAACAAGCTAATGGCTCAGCTGCTCAGCATAACGAGGATTTCAATTCACTTGAAATAGAGTGGACCTACCTTTCCCAAATTTTTTATTCTTTTATAATTGAAGACGTTCCTTCAATAATAAACTAAAACAAAATCAGTCCTACATCTTCTGACATTTTCATTAAGTTTCAATTTATCATTGTAATTGCTAAAATATTTTGGCTTTTGTTATCCATTTATCTCAACATCTAAATCATTTTTAATAGTTTTTGCAACTAAGTATATTAGTTAAAAAGTATTTGAGCAGATGTATTTGTCTTTCAAACTTATATTGGTAAAGTGTCAAAATATCCCTGCATTTTGGTTGTTTTGCAATCACAGTCTATACAACTCTTTTAGCTGACTTATTACCAGTAATTAAGATTTTTGAAGTTAAACCCCAGATACACAAAATCTGCTAGTTTTAAAAAATCTCAACTTAAAAAATATATTTAATTCCTTTTCGAAAATCATTTGAATAGAATTCTTTGAAAAGAATCTTGGATTAGTGAATTTACATTGAAACTTCAGAGCCTATCAGTTTATAGATTGGGCAAAACTAAAACTTAATCTTGCTGACATGTCCTGTGAATTTTAGTACATGGGGAGGTATTTTGACGCTTATCCCTATAATACTATTTTTTTTTCAAGTAAAGAAAGTATTTTCAAAGTTTTGGTTCTATACAAGATGTTCATTTTGTATACATAGTATGTAACTTATTTCTACATATCATAATGTAATGTAATACTTGCTTACACTTCTATCATCTGAAGCCATCTCTTGCACATTAGCGCCCCCCCCAATGGAAGATCCTAGGTCTACCCCTGACCGCAAACCATGGCTACATTCATTTCAAAAACCTAATGGAATGAATGGATGTTCCTAGTTAGCAGCTATTAGTTGAATGTTTTTAACAGATAAATGCTCGAATGACCCAATCACGATTATGCTGTATAAATCTTTTCTATTGTTTTGCACATTCTGCATAAACTAACTGTTAAGTGTTAAAAGAGTTTCATTATCCAATGCAAATCTTATGTCTTTTTAATTCTAGTGGTGTTCCCGTTATAACTGATGGTTGTTTTGTTTTTTATACAGATGGGAATAAGCACAGTGGATTCTTCTGTTTCCGGTTTAGGTGGGTGTCCTTATGCTAAAGGAGCATCAGGAAACGTTGCTACTGAGGATGTTGTGTACATGCTAAATGGCCTTGGTGTAAAGACCAATGTTGATTTGTCAAAGCTTATGGTTGCTGGTGATTTCATCAGCAAACATCTGGGTCGCCCGTTTGGTTCTAAGACTGCCATTGCTTTGACCCGAGTTACTGCAGATGCATCCAAGATATAGCAATGTATAAGATTTTTTTTGGGGTCAAATCTACTTTTATTAAAATAAAGAAGTCTTTAGAGAATTATCTTCTACAAATGGAAAAGATCACTACTAGTATATAAGATAGAAAATCAAATACTTCAAGCATTGTAAGAAGCGGGCATCATTCTCACTTCTATATTGTAGTAAATAAAAAAGAGGATCTAATCATTATTTTGCTGGGAATAGAGAGTTTTCAGTGCTTAGTGTTTGTTATGTTCGTTTTTAACAGATTATGAATCGAAGGTGCCTTATTTAGTTACAACTCTTACCAATTCATGTGCAATGCAATCTAATAGGTTGTTGAACCTATGAGCCGTCAATCCAATTCCTTCATGGAAAGTGGTTTTGTCGTTTTTTAACAATATCAGATTATATTATCAAAAAATACAACAATTAGGGTGGTTCATGCTTGTCGCTTACAATAAATTTCTCAGCCTCAATCGAGCTGAAAATGCTACTAGAATAGAAGAAATTATTTAAACTAATTCTCTCCTGACCAAGACTATAACTAACTATAACATCAGCCGTAAAGTTATAATTTCTACTAATCCACACAATTGAAGAACCTAAAGCTTGATTAAGTTTCTTATGGACTTCAAAAACTAAATTTGAGTCTCCAATCAGAACAAGAATTGAATTGACCTAAGAGATGACTAATTTAGAAAGACTTTCATTAAAAACAGATCAAATCAAATAACAAACATAAAAATCGCATAGTTATAAAATATCATAAAAAATAGTCACTAGACTCTTATGCTCGACTCTTATGCTCATATTCTCCGACCCACTTCGAACTTCCAATTCCCTCTCCAATTTCTCATTTCCCAGCCCCTCCCCCTCCCCCNCCCCCTCACCCCATATCATAAATTCATTCTCTCTTTCTCCATTTAGCCCATTTCTCCAACAATAAAATTATTCAATTGATATTTTATTATTTTAGTTAATTAAATTGACCAATTAATTCACTTAATAAATCAACAAATATTTTAGCTGATTAGCAAATATAGGTACCCACCCAATTTACCACTATCGTCTCACATAATAGTATAAAAAACTACCATGTATTGAAGAACATTTGTGTATATCTCTCTCTGTATGAGATTATGAGTATGTTTGTATGAGTTTCACGTTAATAAATTTTAAGATTTCAAGAAACAATAATGTAATTAAACTTATTACAAAATATATTATATTACATATAATAAATAATGAAAAATATCATTTAATACTCTTGTTATCATAAACCTAACTAATGTGGAATATACTAATTAAATATATAGCATAAATATACTAAGTATACAACATATATATATTTTAAAAACCATAATTTTTATAAGAAGATAAAATGTCAATATAATGTATAATGTATATATAATATCTAACATATGTAATGTATACAGTATAAATCATAATACCATCTACATTTAGTAATTTACAACTTTTTTTTCTGAACTTTTTTTTCAATGTCAAAAACTTTTGCCGCCTTTTAGAGTGGCAATTTTTTAAGCTAGCTATGTTTTACTTTAGTCTGGGCTAATGACATATTTCTGTGCATTACTAATTTCAGAATCACACTCTATAGTGTCGGTAGCCCAATTACAAGAAAAGGCCCAATCCACCCAAATTTCAGGGCTAATTGCTCCCCATGAGCTAGAGAGAGCTTATACCCCATGCCCTACAATATCGATTGCATCTCCATTAGAAGCCCTACCCCACAAAATCAATCCAACATCTCTACCACTTCTAAAAGACTAGAAATATGAAAACATTTTATGGACTATTCAATCCAACAAATTAATCATAATTCCTAAAACATCCTCGCATCTTACTGAATAACTGTATTAAATTACTATTGCACCCTTCAAATTAATTATAACACCCAAAATACCATTCTTTCCAACAATTAAATTTAAAACGTTATAAATCTCTCATAATAACTAATACAATTATCTCAAATCCTGACATCTCTTCATTGCTTTATGTATTAAATAATAATAACTATAAATATTAATTGTTTATTATGCTAAATACCGATGTAACAAATAAGACAAGAGTTATAATTAAACATATTAATTATTGAAGCATACGAATAGTTTTCCCTCACCATTGACATCCTTGCATTTTTGTTATATGATTGGTTGTCTATTTATTAATCTATGATTTCACAAATTTACCTTAATGGGATCGTAATTAAATATGTACATAAATTCTGTTTCCAAAATTAATTATAAATGCATTGCATCTATCGTTAAATTTACATTTGGCATAACCACTTTATATTTTTAGAAAATTTTCATTGAGAATATAAACTCTTCAAATATTGTAGTGTAAATGTTGATTATTTAGAATGTGAAACTTCTCAATGACTTTAATGGTATGTGGTCCTTTGAAATGACCAATTTAGATTGTATGGTTTTGATTGATTTTAAAATCATGATAATGAAAATGGAATAATATGTAATAATTTTAGTGAGTTACCTAAATCAAATAAATATATGAATTAATGATCAACATATGAAATAGACGTTTTATATACAATGTATTTTCTTCAAGTAGAAGTCTATAAATATGACTGAGATTTTGTCTTGAATCATAGAAATATGCCAAAACAAAACTTATTAAGGGTACTTATACCACCCTATACTTTTTAGTTTTCCTATTTGCAATGCATCTTTGGATATTAGAAGTAATATTTTTTAACCTTTTTACAGTCAACCTAGAGAAGGTGAAATTTCCGTCGTAAATATAATTTAGTTTTAGCTCTGCATCTATTTACACCGTGATTAGATTCTAATTTGTTGTTACTGTTCAGAAGATAAGTGATAGGTAGGGATGACATGATTTGAACCCGTGATATTTTGTACCAAAAACAAACGCGCTACCAAGTTGCGCTACATCCCTTTCAATTGGCCTACAGTGTCATTGTAGAGAATCCCTGTCTTGTTTTCCACATTTTGATTTATTTCCACCATTCCTATACACAAATTATGATATACATAAATTATCTTGCCATTTCTTTTTTTTTTTGTCTCATATCATATAACATATAATAATAAAAACTTATATACGCATGAAATAAATATGAAACCTGCCGTAAAAAAATGAATATTTTTCATAGGTGGAAAATGTATTTTCTTTGCCAAACTTTTTTTGGCCTTCTTCTCACCCACCTCTTCCATTCTTATTCAAAGACATTTTTTTGGTTGCTTAGTTAAGTAAATACTTCTATGTGCAAAACTTTTACTATGAATTCCAGTTTTCTTGATAATCAGTGTATCTTACTTTGGTTGTCATAATTTATTGTATAAGTTAAATTATTAATATTAGATTTATCGATTGATTGATTGTATTTTCACATTTTCTCTGAATCTATATTCATTTATGTTATGTAATTTTTTATCATATTTATAAATTTGTATTTTTCAAATAGTTAATAAAGTTACCATTTTCTTTTTTCATAATAAAATATCAATTAATATAGATTGATATTGTCAAAAAGGAAGAAGGGAGTATGTTTGTTTTCAACTTTTGTAATTATGCATTTTCATGACGTGCTTATAAACTCTCTTACTTAAAAACTTAAAACCATAATCATAAATGTTTATGTAGTTTAGTTTTTCAACTTATTAAATAGTAGAATAAACAAAATGTCATAACAAAAAAATGATTTTGGCACGTGGAACGCACGTGTGATCGTTCATTAGTTCCTTGGAAAGGGTAAGAAGGCAAAGTCGCAATTGATTTTAATCTCTCCCTCAATCGGTGCGATCCAAGCAGCATATGTACTACTCCTCTAAGCTCTAGATTTCGAGCAAGAAGCTTCAAAAGCAGGTACTGATTTTGCATTTGCATCTTTAAATTCCACCCACGAACTTTCTGAAAATTTTGAAGTATCTATAGGGCTACAAGGGATTTTCTCGAAAAAATCTGTTTCTCCCCTTTCAGATTCCCCAACAAAAAGAAATAAAAAGAGAGAAATAGTATATCGTGTACTGACAGGATGTGATTTCAGTTCTATTCTGAATCTAGGATCCAAAAAACTCCTCACAGTAAGTGTCTGAGTAGAGGCTATGTCGGGGGCATTTCCAGCAACGACTACTCCATTTACGGACTGCAATGGTATGATAAATACTCTCCTCCTTTTGAAAGCAAATAGGACAAATAGGGTATTGAATAACATGTTTGTAAAGATTCTGCCTTGTTGGTAAATAGTTGAGAGTAGCTCTCCATATAAAACGTTTGATTTTTGAGGGGTCATTAGCATGTCAAACTACTTTCCAAAACTTTGTAAAGTTGCCATTGCAATTAGGCCAAACTAAAACTTTCCTTTATCAAAGGCACTGTAATTTTAATGTGTAAGAAGTGATATCAAGATTTAACTGTAAAGTTGCCATTGCAATTAGGTCAAACTAAAAAATTCCTATTACTTGGACTGAGAATAGAGATGGAATAAATTTTTTGGGAAACCCATAGAGGAAACGAAGTACCAATTAAACCTTTATTCCGACCAACATAATTAGGAGATAATAAATCAGATACAACATTAACATTAGGATCCTTAAACTTGGATAAATCGCACAAGCCTGGAACCCAATTATCATTCCAAATGTTAACATTCATACCATTACAGATTCTCTAATATGAATGCTTCCTGATAAATTATTTTTCATGCCAAATACTTTTCCAAGCCCATAAACTAGATTACTAGCACTAGCATCTAAACATTCACAGTTTGGAAAATATAAGCTTTTAAGTAATCTAGCACAAAGATTATCAGGGTTCTTCAAAATAAGCCAAGCTTGCTTAGCAAGTAAAGCAGAATTAAAATCTTCCAAATCCCTAAAATCTAAACCACCACAATCTTTACTGCTAGTCATTTTTAGACTAGAAGCCCAACTAATACCCTTAGATTCATCTCCTTTAGGAGATTATAACGAATTTTCTAGGTAGAGTTTGAGCCACTGATTTGAGTAAAACTTCCTTTATCCATTCTTTCTAAAAGCAAGGAATAGATGGCAGATTTAAAGTTGTCCCAATCAATAGATAAATCCAAGTACATACCCCTCTAAACAGAAAGAGGGACATTAAATATAGTTGAAATAGAATTCCTCCTATGATCAGACGCATTCCCACTAAATTAAAGGCTACTCTTATCAAAATTAACTTTTTGACCAGAAGCATTACAACATCTCTTATTGCACAAATTCAGATTAAACATGAACTAGTATCCATATCAGTAATAAAAAGGCTATCATCAGCAAAGAAAAAATGAGAAATGGGAGAACTATCTCTTTTAAGAGAAATTGGGCTAACTTTTACCTACCATAGTTGCCCAATTTATGCATCTAGACAGGCTATCAACAACAATGATAAAAAAATAAGGAGATAATGGATCTCCTTGTCTCAAACCCCTACTAGGCTTGATATTCTCTTTAGGATCACCATTAATATTAATCTTATAATTCACAGTAGAAACACAAAGAATCACCCCTCTCACAAACTTAATATCAAAACCCATTTTGATTAATAAGCCTCTAAGGAAATCTCTATTAATGCTATCATAGGCTTTGGCCATGTCTGTTTTAGAACCATTATCCCCTTCCTACCTTTCTTCCTCTTCTTTACATAATAAAATATTTCTTGAGCTATCAAAAATTGATGCTGGATATTGTTTACCATTCAAAAATCACCATGAGAGTTAGAAACAATATGACTTAACAAATTCCATAACCTATTAGCAAGAATCTTAGAGACAATTTTGTAAGAAAAATTACAAAGTGCAATAGGCCTAAAATCGACAGGAATTTCAGGTTGTTCCATTAGGGATAAGATTAACATTAGTTTCATTCATAGATCTAGGTAGATAAAAATTATCAAAAAAACCCTTAACCCTCCAAAAATGTAAACCAAATAGATCTCCAAAATTTTTTGTAGAAGAATCCAAGAATATCTGCAGGGCTAAGAGCTTTATAAGCTTCCAACTCAAAAACAACATTCTTTACTTTTTCAAAACTAAGATTTTAGCAACCAGAAAGTCATTATCATCCCTCTTAATTACTCTATCCACACGGCTAAGGACCCAATCTACATCAGAACAAGGCTCATGATGAAAATTATCAGCAAACTAGGAGTGAATAATCTTAATAACTTTGTTTTCTTCATGCTGCCATAACACATTTCTATCTTTAAATCTCATAATATTACATCATCATCTTCTTAAGAACATATTTGTGAAAAAAAAACTAGTGTTTTTTTCCCAACTTTTAATTAGTTTATTCTACCCCTTTGTCCCCAAAAAAATTCTTCTTGTTTCCAAATTTTAATTTTAAAAGAAATAATAGATTTGTGATTTCTTTCAACCTCCACCTTACCATTTAAAAGAGACATACCATCATTTAACTAATTAAGCATTGACTTAGGATTAACTCTCAAATTCTTATTCCATATTTTAGCATCAGATTTACAACATTTAAGTTTGGCAATTACATGGCACATACTTTTATCCGAGCCATAACCCTTCCAACTTTGAGCTAAAACAACACAAAAAATTCATCCTCAAGAAGCCATTTAGCTTCAAAATTAAAACTTCTGACATATTGAGGAAATTTCCTTTCAAGGGTCAAAAGTAACATGTTATGATCAGATCCGATATTAGGAGGAATCTAAACCTCTAGATGAGGAAACATACCCAAAAAAGAGTCATTAATAAGCACTCTATCTAATCATTCTTGGATAAAGTTCTCACATTGTCTACCATTTCTCCAAGTATAAAAACTGACATTAGCATTAACATCTATAAAGCCATAAGAATTAAGAAAATCATTAAATTTTCCTAGCCCTTTAAAATTAGAGCCATTTCCACCAAATTTTTCTTCTCTTCTTAATAAATCATTAAAGTCTCCAGCAATTAGCCAAGGCACGGAGCTTCCTTGATTAGGTATAGCCAGCTTATCACACTGCATCCATCTGTCTTTCATCTCCTTACAACTACAGACGAAAGTTATTCTTACCCCATCCATCAACACAGATGTCCATAATATTATTCGTATTATAAACATTATTAATAACAAAATTCATTATTCCAATAGATAAGCATCCCACCTGATAAATCAATATGATCCACCATATGGTAAAAATCAAACTTCCATCTCCAGGTTTTAGCGTTACTCAACCTAGTTTTAGTTTCAATAAGATAAACTAAATTGGGCTTAAATTGGATGAGAGCATCATTTAGAGCTAACTGTCATGTTATTCCCCAATCCCTGACTAGTTCTATGCTAAATACTCAATGGATGGCTTATTCGGACAAGCCATCATAACCTCGTCATCATAATTTGTATTAGAATCTGGAGCAATAATCAAGATATCTTGTGAGTTCATATCTCTAAGAAAATCCTCATTTTCGATTCTAGGGATATTCCTATTCATTTTACCACTATCAGCAGTACTTCTTAGGATGATTTTTACTCTTACTAACATTATTTTTTTAATAATTCCATCTTTCATCGTCAGGATAAGTAAAAATAAAGTTCTCAGAATTTGGTAAGCATAGATTAACACATGCTGATCCACTATCAATAAGAGCAATAGAATCTTTACCAGAAGTCTGACCTGAATTACCATTAGTTATTTTATTCCCTTCTCATTTTATGATTTGAGTCCCACGACTATCCATAATATTTTCTTGAAAAAATCTTGACCTGAGCCTTCCAACTTGAATCAACACATTTTCTATCACCACCCTTTTATTTTGCATGAAACATCTTAACATGTGCATGTGTTTTAAGATTTGATTCAGCCCTTAACCATTCTTCAAACATATACTCCTCACACTTCTTCATCTTCTTCCTCAAAGGACAAGATCTTAGATCATGAAAAATCACACCACACATGAAACATAATTGGGGTAGCCTGCCATATTTGAATTCTATCCATATAGGAGCTTTATTCCTACGCTTAACCCATAGACCAGGCATTAAAGAACACTTAATAACCAAAAAGATCCGAGCCCTAAATGAGTTGCATTTAAAGTGTACTCATCAATCTCCATCAAACTGCCCACATGAGATGTGAATCCTTTAGTAATTAAATTTGTAACCAAAACTGGTGGAAGATCCTCAATTTGTAGCCAAATTGGGCACTGGTCAAAATTTATTTCAGCCACTTAAGAGCCAGCCACATATCTTTTAAGTACTAATAAACTACCATGAAAACTCCATGGACTTTTTAACTTCTATCCTCTAAACTTCTTTCTAACTTTTCATTTTAAACAAGAATATGTTTTCTCTCCAAAACCTTCTGTAATGCTCTGATTCCCGAAGGTTAAATATGCGTGTAATTTTCACAATTCAAAATTCCCCCAAATCAGTTGAAACCTTAATTTGAGAAAAACCTCCAAACTAAAAACCCTAATTTTAATATTAAATAGCGGAAGCCTAAAATTATATAACAATATTTATTCAATAAACTGTAATAAATGTTGTATTACATTAAATAGCGGAAGTTTAAAATTATATAACAATATTTATTCAATAAACTGTAATAAATGCTATATTAAATCTGAAATAGAGTCAACGTGAAAAAATCCATAGGACATGAAAATGTAAACTTTAAACATAAATTCCCGTATCAATTGTACTTAACGAAAAATATGTTTCTAAAGTCATAATCATAATTAATTGAAAATTTTCTAATTCCGTTAACTATGATAGTCCATCACTCCTACTGCTCGCAATCACCTGTAACACAATCATCTATAGGGGAGTGAGTATTAAAAATACTCAGTAAGTAAACTTACATATTAATGAGCTTCACATGTCATAAATGTAAACAAGTAACTCATGCATCTATTGTTTAACATATTTACTTGATTATTAAATCACATAAAATACTTGTGATTAACATAGTTGAGTTCATGGTTATCATTTAACTTGAACTTGTACTTGTAACTTGTCGGATCATGATTTGCTAGTCATATTCTCCAATTAATAACCTAACCAAAACTGATTAACACTTGAAATTGAACTTGTAACATGATTAAAATGAATGTCCTGAAGCTGGTGTCACTTAAAGTTATTTGAACCTTAAAAGACGTTGGCATGAACATGATGACACTCATCCGTATGAGATTGTTGGAATTATGTCCATAAAATAAGGTGTAATAACTATTTATGATTATTTAGTATTTATCTGACATTTTGTATTACTGAATTTAATGAATAAATGAAAGTTTTTCTTTAATTAAAGTGTGTTTATAATTTGTTCAAATCCTAGAACTATCATCAACATAAGAAGAGTAAAGATTGAGGGGTCTTTCAGACAAAGTCTTATGAAATAGTTCAGAATGTTATTCACAGTCTTAGGATCGACTAGACAATCGAGTCCGATTACGACTGTTAGGTTGAACCAAATGATGCTGGGGTATGGGGGTGGAGACTAACGGTTGACCTAGACATGTTATGTAACATGTTGAATTTACCGATAACAAATTAGATTAGAGCAAAGTTATTTATCTAGCTCTAAATCTAATTGTTACACCTTATGAGTATTTTCATAATTACTTAATCTCGAGGTGAATATAAAACTTGATCTAGTTAGTTGCGATATTTGATGTGCCAAATGAGTGAGTTTGAATTGTCGGATAATACCTTGGTTGTTGGGATCATGATTCAATTATGTTGGAGTTGCGTGATTCACATATATGGAATTCGTGGTAAGATTGTAATGGCAATAATATCACCTTATGCTTTATTGATGGGTGCGTAAATAAATAAATCGAGCCTGATACTCGATGACATGAGTCATTAAGTAAGGCATTTTGAACTGTACGAGACATTTCATTGATATATATTTCTTATTCACAACCAATAAATGAGTTAAGGAAATAATAACTAGAGGGGTAAAATGATAATTTTATATCCTTGATATTGATATTCACGAAGGATAACATTATAAAATATTTATCACGCAAGAATTGAGAGTTGATTCGACATTAGACCTATAATCGAGTTGTACGATGTCAGAATTAAATAAGTCAGGAATTTATAGAGATAAATTAGTCGGGTATTTGAATCTTATAACTTCATTTATGTGGACGTGAATGAGAAACATCAGTTGGACCAAAAATGTGTTTTGGATCAAGATACACTTTCTGAACTCATATGTGATAAGTATCATAACTAAATTAGTAAAGAGCAGAATTGATGTTTAAATTAATTAATTTATTATTTTCTAATTATTGGATAATTAGTAAATAAAAAAATTAATTAATGAATTGATAGAGACCAATTTAATTTATCAATTTGAACATAGTCTTGGCTATGTAAAAGGGTTGTCAAAGGTACAGATGTCTCGAGATGGGTTCTCTGTAAAATGAAGACTTTGTCAAAAATTTTGGGGGTTCCAGTAGAAGGTTTTGAACCTAAGGCCCAATGTTTGTTCTAAAAAATTGAAGGTAGGTGGAGGAACTCAGGGAAAGGGAGAACTCCTAATGGGTCAACGAAGAAAAATGGTAGTCGCGAGTTAAAAATGCTCGAGTGGAATATTAACTATGAGAGGGGAAGACCAAGAAGCATGGAGGAGAATTCAATGAGGCCTAATTCTGATACTTGTGAGAATTATTTATGTCTTTAAAAATTATTTCGTGGGGGGTTTGAATGATTGTGATAAAATGTTGATTGTCAAAAATATGTTGAAAGAATGGAGACCAGATATTCTTTGCTTGCAAGCAACAAAATTGGCTAGTTTCAGATTAGCTGATTTGAGAAGCATTTGGGGTCGGAGACAAGGAGTGAAGAGTCATTGATGCCATCGAGACCGTAGGGGGGATTCTTATTTGTTGGGATGAAGTGAAGTTTAAATTAGTCCATTTAGAGCCTGATATTTTTTCTTTATCAATCATCTTGACTCATGTTGAGGAGGATATAGAGATTCTTTTTACAGGAGTATACGAGCCTTGTGTTACAGGGCTTAAAGTTGAGTTCTTAAGGGAGTTGTCCGGTATTAGAAGCATATGGCATCAATCTTGGTGTGTCGGGGGTGATTTTAATATGGTCAGAGCACTTAGGGAAAGGTGGAATAGAATAGGCTTTTCGGCAGACATGTTAGCTTTCACAGAGTTCATAGACGACATTTGTTTGTTGGATATTCCTTTAGAAGGGAGTAATTACACTTAGTCCAACAACAGAGAGAGGCCCTCCTGGTCAAGGATTGATAGATTCTTATATTCTACAGATTGGGATGAACTCTTCATCAATATTCGACAACAGTGTCCTTCAAGGATTGTGTCGGATCATTTCCCTATTATGCTTAACCATTATGAGGCTTGTAAACGGAAAACCCCTTTTCGTTTTGAGGCTATGTGGTTCTCGCATGAGGGGTTTATGAATTTTGTGGGGCAAAGGTGGAGCTCTTATGTGGTGGTAGGGGATCTCTCTTTTTCTCTTGCGAAGAAACTTTCTATGTTGAAATCTGACTTGAGGAAATTGAATGTTGAGTCTTTTGGCATGCTTCAAAATATCAAATTAACTTTGTTAAGTGAGCTAAATGTGTTAGACAACGAGGAACAACAAGGGTAGTTGCCTCCAAAAAATTTGAGTGTAGGGAGGGTATCAAAGGCAAATTGAGTAGAGTTATAATGACAGAGGAAATTCATTAGAGGCAGAAGTCCAGAGCGTTGTGGCTGAGTCATGGAGACAGAAATACAAAGTACTTTCATGCTGTGACTCGAGCCCATAGGCGATCCAATTCTATTGGGGCTATCGAGATTGAGGGAGCTAGCGTTTTAGAGAAGGTTGAGGTTTGTGAGGGGATATTGAGTTTCTTTTTGAAGTTGTTTAAAGAAGAGCAAGATTGGTGACCGAAATCGGTCGAGGCAGATTTTGCGTATTTGTCTTCGGCGGAGAGCACAACTCTAGAAGAGGCACCTACAATTGAGGATGTCTACGCAGTTGTTATGAGTTTGAAAGGAGATAAGGCTCCGGGGCCCGATGGCTTCCCTATGATGTTCTTTCAGAAATGCTGGGATATCTTGAAGAAAGACGTGTTTAATGCGATGAGTTTCTTTATGGAGAATGGAGAGTTTGAGAGGATCCTTAGTGTGACTTTTTTGGTTTTGATTCCAAAGAAGAAAAATGCAGTGGACATTATGCATTTTAGACCCATTAGTCTGGTGGGGAGTTTTTACAAGATTTAGCGAAAATATTAGCAAATCGACTGTGCAGAATCATCCATTCTTTAGTTTCAGAGGAGCAACATGCTTTCATCCAGGGAAGGCAAATTCAAGATGCTTTTTTGATTGCAAATGAAGCTAGTGGTGCGATCAAAAGTACGGGGAATTTCGGTATTGTGTGTAAACTGGATATTGAAAAGGCCTATGATCACGTTAATTGGACTTTCTTCTGTACATGATGGGTAGAATGGATTGTGGGTCCAAATGGATTGGGTGGATTAAATATTGCTTGTCGACGGTGAGAGTTTCGATTCTGAGTAACGGGGCTCCAGCGGGTTTTCCCTACCTCTAGGGGGCTAAGGCAAGGAGATCCTCTTTCTCCCCTTTTGTTCATTTTGGCGATCGAATAGGCTGCTTACGGGTATTCCCTTGGGTATAGAAGGTAAATCTCAATTGACTGTCTCTCATCTTTTGTTTGTTGATGATTCTCTTGTGTTTTGTAAGGACAGTGAGAGTAATTTAATGCATCGCAGATATATTCTGTTGTTGTTTGAAGCTGTCTCAGGGTTGCGAGTTAATTTGTCAAAGAGTGAATTTTTTCAGGTGGGTGAGGTTCCAAGATTGCATGTTCTGGCAAACATTCTGCAGTGCTGGGTGAGCATCTTTCCCACCACCTACTTGAGTCTTCCTTTGGGTGCTACTGCGAGGGGTCCGAGGATTTGGGACCCGATTGTTGAGCGTTTTTGTAGGATCAATATGGCAACCCAAAAGAGGGGTGAATTGGGTGATTGTGTTCAAATTAAAATTTTTTTGCACTTTGTTAAAAATGATTGTTTAATAATGAAATTCAATGTTCCACGAGTTTAACTCTTGAAAAGATAAATAAGTAATAGATAAAAGCGTTGAAGTAAATAATGCTTGTATTAATATAAATGTAGAAAAGCAAGTAAATAAAATTATTACGGAAACTTAAAATGTAGAAATTAAATTACGAAAATTAAGTGTGAGAAATTGAAGTGTGAAAAATAAATAACACAAAATAAAAAGAGACGAAGGAGGAGAAGATATGCACACGATATTTGTATGTGGTTCGGGAAATCCTATACGTCCATGCTCCAAAGCACCATTGGAGATTTTTAATCCCACGATCTTCTTAAGGGTGAAGACCAAACCTTATAAACCCAATTGGTTTTATGAGTGCCAACTAAACCTCACAAGGTTATGTGTTTCAAGATTAAGTGGCCTCTTAGAATAACTCTCTCAAAAGAATAGAATCTCCAATCTAAGCTCAGAAAAAAAATAATCTTGCTCACTCAAGAAATTTGCAAGTATAAAGCGCAAAATATTAAGAGAGATTTAGGTGAGTATTAGGAGAGTTTTAAGAGCAAGTCTCTTGGTTATGAATTTGTGTTTTGTGAATAGAAATATAGTGTATTTATAGAGAAGATGAATGTTAGGGTTTATGAGAAAATTTCAAATTTTGAATATAGACAAAGTAAAAGACACTCAATCCTTATTTAGGACACAAAATTCTTGACAAAAAAGACAAGAAAAACTCCTACCCAAAATAACACAATATGGTAAAAAAAAACTATTTGGGGTAAGCTCCATCTCTCTTTTATCTACTTGAAATTGAAATTTACTTTGTTTGTGCTTTGTCATTATCTGCATCTCATGTATTTTGTCTATTGTGCAAGAGAGATGTGATTTTTGGTGTTTAGACTTTTTATGGATGTAGTCTTAATTTAAGGATAGTTATCCTTAAATAAATTGAGTTTTAATAAAGGTAAATAAAATGAATAAACTCCTAATAAAAATTACATGGAAGTAGATATTTTCATAATCTTCAATCTTCATTCTTTATGAGCTCTTATGAAAATAAATATCTTCATGATCTTCAATTGAAATGTTTTGTGGTAATTTTTTCAATGGCCTCTGCAAACTTAATTAAGTTTATTAGTAACATCAATGTTTTGTTATCCTCAAAAGTTATCTCATGGAGATATATGGCTGACAGTTTGGACTCCAGATTGGCTGGTTGGAAGGGGCATTTCCTATCCAAAGGAGGAAGGCTAATCCTTTTAAAAAGTGTTTTCTCTAATCTTCCCATTTACTTTATGTCTTGCATTCATATCCTGTCTTCAGTGGCTAATTTGTTGGAGAGAAAGATGAGAACTTTTCTGTAAAGGGGAACAAAGGAGGGCATGAAGTTTCATATGATCAATTGGAGTAAGGTTTGCTCTCCAGTGCACATGGGTGGTTTGATAGTCAAATGAGTGAACTTTTAACAAAGCGCTTCTGGGCAAGTGGTTGTGGAGATTCTCGTAGGAGCATGATAGCTTGTGTAGGAGAGTTATTGTGGCCATTACGGGAGATGAATTCGATGCGTTGCAACCGTCTTTATCGATGGGGAGACTTGTTTCTTATTCTTGGAGAGTCATTTGTCATGTTCTCTAAACGAGTTAAATTCAGAGTGTGAGATTGATCTTCAATGAGGTTTTGGTCGGATTGCTGGTGTGGAGACACTATATTAGCTGACGAGTTTCCCACCTTGTTCAATATCACTTTTGACAAAAGTCTAGGGTTTGTGACTTTTTCATGAGTAATGAGGGAACTGTGGTGTGGAACCCGACATTCAGAAGAGCATTCAATGATTGAGAGTTGGATCCAGTTAGTAATCTCATGCAGAAGTTATATTCGTACACGTTCCTGGCTGATTTGTCAGATTCGTTAGAATGGATGGAAAGTCCGAATAGGGTTTTTTAGTAAGTCCTATGTCAAGAGCATTGACGATACCGCTAGCAATGTTATAGATTTTTTTGGAGATAAATCTAGAAGACTAAGGCTCCCCCTAAATGTTCTTTTTTGGTGTGGACATTAGTTTGGAATGTCAATTTTACCATGGATGTTCTGAAGAGGAGGGGCTTCTCTATGCCTAATAGGCGTCCTTTGTGTAGGAAGGAAGAGGAATCGAACACTCATATGTTTCTTCATTGTTCTTTCTCGTCGAAACTTTGGTACACTATTTTGGGATCTTTGAATGTTCATTGAGTTATATCTGGAGAACCGCATAACTTTTTTTTTATAAATGGAAGCATGCTCGTAGCACTTCCATTAAGCCTTCTTTTTGGGATATTATCCTTTTTGCTGTTTTATGGTATTTGGAGGGAAAGAAATACTAGGATTTTTGAAATGGGAGATAATTATTTTTGTAAAGTTTTCATGTCTATTCTCAGATATCTTCTAGAATGGTGTTTGCTCTCGGTTTCTAGCTTAGAATTGTAAATCCCTTTTTGGAGATTTTTTAAATTATAAATAGTTACCTTTACCGGTAAAAATAAAATAAAATGGTTGCAAACCTAACCCTAACTTAAACTAAGTGTTAGACAGAGTAGAATAGAGTTTCTCTCACCCCTCTCTACAGTTGCTGCCAAAAACCAAGAGGAAGAAGAGAAAAAACTATTTTTTTTCTTCCCCTGTTGTTTAGGTAGCCCACACTCTATTGCTAACGATATCCTTGTACGAAGATATACTTCTGAATTCTACGAGTGGTTGGTGTGAAAATCGATAAAAGTTCTGCGAATCTCAAGAATGAGGAATGCGAGACAATAAATTAGATCTCGTCAATTCTGAAATTGTCCATTACAAACAAAGATAAAATTGTTTCTATCTCTTGTCAATACGTTTATCTAAATATGTATGATCGTTGTATGGTTTTATATTTAATATGATTAAATATTTGTTTGGAAATATTTTTTTGATATTAGCACACGAACCGTTCGTGGTTCATTAATTTTTAATACCTGATCCAACAATTGGTACCAGAATCTTAGGTTTTTGATTATACATATGTAGTGATTAAACGTATGTATGGATGTATATTGTGATATTAGCATATTTGAATGTGTTTTATAAATGGATCCTGATCAATTGGCTCTATGTGTTTATTTTTAATTTTAGAATTGATGTATACTGAAATTGAGGAATATGATTTGATGTAATTTAACTTTTGAAAAAGTTATATCTTCAAATTTCATGTAAATCCGTCGTCGTAAGAAAAGTTGTCGTTCTTCACCGTCGTCGTAAGAAAAGTTGCCTGCTTCCTATACGTTGCCGTACGCCACTGCTTGTCGTTGTCGCTCGTCGCTTGGCGCCGTAGGTTTCGTAATTATGAGTTAGGAAACCTTGGGGTTTTGGAAACTTTCGGGTTTAGGAAATCTTGAAGTTTTGGAAACTTTTTAGTTTAGGAAATCTTAGGGTTTTGAAAGCTTTTGGGTTTAGGAAACCTTATGGTTTTCGAAACCCTAGTGTGCATAAGTTCATATTGGGCCATTGAGTTAGCATGGACTCACCAAACCTATTGAGGTGTTGGACTAAGCAATGCTTGCTTGGCGCAAATAGTTTATGGGGATTTGAGATTTGATTCCAAACCCAATCCAGTCTCTAAAAATTAATTTTATTTAATTTTAATAATTTTTCAAGACTAATTAATTGAAATTTATTTTATAAATTATTTTTAAAAATAAATCAATTGATCAATTAGCTTGGTAATTTATTTATCAAAGTAAAACTTGGAAAATTATTTTTAAATTGAAATTTGAATTTTGAAAATGGGACTTAGACTTTTTTAAAGAGTTAAAAATTGGTGGGACTTCTTAAAGGAGAAAGAGAAAATTACAGACGCCATGACAATTAGTATTTAAAATTATTATAATTTATTTATTATTCTTTTTATGAGTTGTAATTAGAAATGAGTCATAGATAGTTTAAGTTTGAATGAATGATTTATTATTAATCTTGTATCATCATATAACATGCCATATAAAAATAGTGATATGCCAACATCAAAATGTCATGTAACATGTACAATTAACATTGTAGTTTAAATTTATAATGTCTTATAATTTAAATACAAGGTCAATTTTATAAAAGTTATAATTTTAAATTGTGATTTAAATTTTATAAGAGTTTATAATTTCAAAACTTGTTTTTCAAATTTTTTAAGAGTGATGGTTTTGAAAAAGCAAAGAAAAAATTCATTTTTTTACAAACTAAGTGGGATGGTCATTTCTGTTGAAATGTTCACAAAGTCCTCAATGCAAACTTGGTCGTGGCACGATGAATGGTTTAGAGACGCCCTAGCGATCCTCTATTCAATGGGAGAAACTTGAGAATTGTCATCAAATTACTAGAGAAACTAAAGTTTGTAAAGGAATGGTGAGGCATGACCGTTCCTAGATTCATAGCAACTTTTAAAGCCGATGAGTTGGTTAAACACTTAGACCGAAACACAATGAAATCTCTCGTACGAGCTAGTCAATGGGGCCAATGTGACCAAAATCATTGGTGATTGGTTAAGCTAGATGTAGTGACATCTTGAGAAGCGTCAACCAAACGAGAAGAGTCTCGATGCGATATGAGGTAGTTTTGACGTTGTCCTTAGATGAGATAAGTTATCATTGTTGTTCGTAACATCATGGAAGAAATATTTTTTTTTACATTTTTTAATATTTAGGTATTTGCATCATGCATCATACTTTCTTAAATGATTGAGTATTTATTTACACATATTTATTTATTCTTTTAAGTAATCATGTCATTATCTCCACTCTCAACGATCTTAAATGTGAACAAACTTACTGGTAAAAATTACGTGGATTGACAATGTAATCTTGATAATGTATTGATGGTAGAAAAGCACAAGTTCGTGCTCACCACCCCTTGTCTCTTTGAGCCTATTGTTGAATCGATTCAAGAGAAAAATGATGCTTATGCTTATTGGCTGCGTTCTGATGAGATTGTCAGGTGTTGCATCTTGAAATTTATTAGCAGTGTGTTGCAACAACATTCCGTTAATATGATGTTGAACATAACCAAAATGTTTGGGGATTAGGGTCGTCAAGCCAAACAGACTGTTGTGCGAAACTTCATGAACTGTCAGATAAAACCTGAAACTTCTGTCAGAGAACACATGATGCTGATCATAAGTTATCTGAATGAGATGGAGATAATGAGTGCTGAGGTAGATGGTGAGACTTAAGTTATATGATCATTGAGACTCTTCCGGGCACTTTTGAGAACATCAAACTTAATTATTCGATGAATAAGTTGAGTTACTCTCTTCCAGAGCTTAGGCTTTGTTTCTGAAATGCAAAAGTAAGAATGGAGAGGCAAATTTTATTGAAAGTAAGCCTTCCACCTCTGGCGCCAATAATAATTATAAGAGAGGTCTGAAGAAAGCTAAGAAGCATAACTCGAAAGCAGAAGGCTTGACGAGGGTGAGTTTAGCTTCTGTTGGGGGAATGGAGCCCTAGTATCGGCTATATCAGTTAGAACTATTACATTGTCATTTGATAACATTTTTTTTTGGTTTACGAGATGTTTATTATATCCTGGTTTTTGGGAAAACCCTTATTTCAGTGGCTTGTTTAATTGAGCAAGGGTTCACTATGAATTTCATTGATAAATATATTGGTATGTTTAGAAATGATTGCTTAATTATTACTGCATGATTGATAAATAACTTATTCTATGTAAGACCAAAAGTTCTAATGATATGTGACACTGAAGTAAATACTGATTTACAAAGGGATATTAAAAGGTTGAAGTCTGACTCAATCGATTTAACATACTCGTGGCACTTGCGTCTTGATCACATTAGTCTAGACATGATTAAAAGACTGGTAAATGATGGTCCATTGCAAACTTTAACTGTGAGATCACTACCCACATGTAAATCCTACAGAGAAGGTGAAATGACCAAAAGACCATTTTCAACGAAGGGTGAAAGAGTCTTTCAATGCTTCGAGCTTGTACGTTGTGATGTATGTGGGCCATTGAATATCCAAAACAAGATGAGGTTATAAATATTTTGTAGCCTTCATAGATGACTACTCATGTTTATCTAATACACCAAAAGTCTGAAATCTTTGAAAAGTTCAAAGAGTACAAGACTATGGTTGAAAAACAAATAAAAATACTACGATCCGATCGTGGTGTGGAGTACTTGCTCGGAAAGTTCGAAGACTTTCATAAGGAAGAATGTATTCTTTCTTAGCTTAGAGCACATGACACTCCAAAACAGAATGATGTGTCAGAGAGAAGGTATCGATCTCTGATGGATATAGTTAGATCCATGAAGAGTTACTCATCCCTCCCAGATTCGTTCTAGGGATATTCCTTGGAAACAACGATATATGCTCTAAACCAAGTTCCATCAAAGACGGTGTCTAGTACATTATATGAAAGATAGAGTGGGGGAAAGTCGTCTGTAAGCCACCTTAGGATATGAGGATGCCTGACACACATACTAAGATCGAAGATAAGCAAATTGGCCAGAATTATGTATGTTTGTAGGTTATCCCAAGGGAATGAAGGGATACGTCTTTTATAGTCCGATCGACAAGAAAACATTCGTGAGCAAGAATGCGCGTTTTCTTGAGGAGAACTATATAAGAAGTGTGAAACCGAGAAGCACACTTGTGCTAGAGGAATTATTGAGTGAGAGGGCATTGACTCCCTAATCATGAACTGTTCCTGATTCAATAATGAAAGAACTACAACATGAGCCATAGCCTATGAAGCCTCGACGTAGTGAGAGGGTTGTGAGACAACCTGACAGGTACATTTCTTATGGAGATGCCTTAATAGTAGTCTCAGATAAGGATTGTGATGAACCTGTTTCCTACTCACACATCATGGCTGGTCTTGAAGCAAACATATGGCAAGAAGTCATGAACATTGAGATACAATCGATGTACTCAAACGAAGTCTGAAAACTTGTAGATCCTCCTGAAAGGGGTAAAACCTATAGGGTGTAAATGGATTAATAAGAAAAAGAGAGGTCCGGATGAGAATGTGGAGACATTCAAAACTAGGCTAGTAGCGAAGGGCTACATCTAAAAGGAAGGTATTGATTACGAGGATACCTTCTCGCCGGTGGCCAAGCTTAAGTCCATCCAAATCCTCATGTCCATTACTGTTGCTGTTGCCTTCGATTATGAAATCTGGCAGATGGACGTAAAGACTTCATTTCTGAATGCCAAACTTGAAGAGTGCATTTGTATGACTCGACCTGATGGGTTCATGGAGAAAGGCCAAGAGGGCAATGTTTGTGAACTGCTGAAGTCCATTTATGGACTGCAAGCATCCCGATTGTGGAATACCAGATTTGACGAAACTGTCAAGAACTTTAGTTTTGAACAATTGTGGACGAACCCTATGTGTATAAGCTGATACATGAAAAAATGTAGTTTTTCTAGTCTTATACGTGAACGATATTCTATTCATTGGGAATGATATAGAAAAATTACCCGATGTCAAGATTTGACTTGCAAAGCAATTTGATATGAAGGATTTTTGAGAAGCTGCATTTGTCTTAGATATTCAGAACTTTTGAGATAGGAAAAATAGACAATTAACAGTCTCAAGCATAGTATATTTATAAGGTGATGGATCGCCTCAGTATACAAGACTCCAAGAAGGGATATATTTCCTTCAGGCATGGAGTCAGCCTCTCCAATAAGCAGTCTCCCAAGACTCCTCAAGAAAAGGAAGACATGAGATAGACCAGATATTTGCTACACCGTGGGCGTGGTGAGTCATTTCCAATCTAATTCTAGATTCGAGCTTTGAAATGCTGTCAAGCATATCCTCAAGTATCCGAGGAGAATGATGACCTACATTGTAGATACCATATTTTGTCCGGTCTAATACTTTAAAAATATAAATTTTATTTTTTTGGCTCATATACACTTCTCAGACTATATGTATGATTTGAAAAATAGTCCAAAACCTAAAAATAAGAAGAATTGTCTAAGAACTAAAAAAGAGAGAGCAAAATGACTAAAAAAGTGAAGCCCTACGTTTGCCTATAAAAAGAGTAAATTTTATTTTTTGGCTCATGTACTAGTCTCAGACTATATGTATGATTTGAAAAGGGGATTTTAGAGAAAGAAAGAGAGGTCTTGAGAAAATAGGAGAGATTTTCTAACAGAGAGAAATAGTCTTTATTTCTATTCATCTTTCATCTTCTCCAATTCTTTTTTTTTTTGTATGATTTGAAATGGGGATTTTAGAGAAAGAGAGAGAGAGAGGTCTTGAGAAAATAGGAGAGACTTTCTAAGAGAGAGAAGTAGAGTCTTTATTTCTAGTCATCTTTCATCTTCTCCTATTCTTTTTTTAAGATAGTTTAAATTTCTTGCACATTAGCTAACCACACACACACACACACACACACACATATATATATATATATATATATATTGTTCATTATTCTTCATCATCTCTCATTTATACTCATGTAGTATATGCTCTTGGTTTCCTTTTCTATAATGTGTGTGTGTGTGTGTCTTCTTCACCTTTTACTCTTAATCTTGAGTTTTATTTTTATGCATTAATGAATTTTTTACAAATTTGATAATGAAATATCTTTGTCATCAACTCAATCAATGAGTATGAGAATAAAATTTTTGAGGGGTCTAAATTAACTCAATGTGAATCAACTCTTTAATGGGTTGAAAGTGTACATTGTATACTAAGAATTCTCCTATGATAATTTCTCATACATAAAAATACATAAAATAGAGAGTTAAATATCTATATAAAAATCATGCAAACATTTAAGTTTTTAATTTTTTTAATGTTCTCATGTCTTTTCATTTGTTTAAAGATTTTGTTGCTATTTTAGTGACACTTGTTTGAACTAGTTACCATCCATAATCATTTCCTAGTTATTTAATTAGCAATGAGGGAAGAAGGAAAATAATGATAATTAGTGAATTAAGTAGTTCAAAAAAGTATATTTATATCCCAAACAAAATATTCTATTATGAAATTTTATTGATCATTTTTAGGGACACTTGTTTGAACTAGCTACCATCCATGATCATTCCTTTGTTATTTGGGTAACATATGATGATTTTTGAATTAGTTATTCTATTTTTTATATGACTTTAATATATTTTTATTGATTTTCTTTTCATTTTAATGTTATTAGTGATTTTAGAGATGCTTAATATTTGTCTGAGTTTTATTCATGGCTTGCTTTATTAATATATTGAATTTGGTTGATTGGAGCTTGGAAAATAACAAGAAGGGTGCAAAATGAGAAGAATCGCATGAACTGCACAAAGGAGTATGAAGCGTGGCTTGAGAATAGAAGCAAAGTAATTATTACCTTAGCAATTGAGGATTTACAATCATCCCAATTATTGGAAGCTTATCAGGAGATTGTTAAAAAAGAGGAGCGAGATGAGTTATATGAGGAGCGTAAAATAAATTTAGCTCACTTTGAAGAAAACAGACTACTAACAGTCGAAGCGAATTTGTCTGACAAACACAGGATCAAAGTCGAAAAAAACTCAGAGATTTGCGAAACCAAGAATATTTGAAGCGCAAAAACTCATAGTTGGGAATTGACACTCGCAAACTGAGCAACAATTTTAGAAAGATGGCAGAAGACAATGAGAAATTGTGAGAGGTAATCTACGAACATGAGGATCGAATCATGAAACTAGAAAGGAAAAATAAGCTTGTACAAGAGGTTTTAGAAGAGGTGAAATGGACTATCGATAAAAAAAAGCGTACATCGTTAAGTTAAAAGAGCAATATGATGCATTACGATGAATCGCTGATAGTTTACAAGTTGATTTAAAGAATAAAAAAGTTAGGAAAATCGAGTGAACAAATGATGGTGAAGAACTAAGTCATGCAAGCCTTGAGCACCAAGCTAGAGTTTATCAGAACGTGACAGAGAAGTTGGCAAGAAACAATGATGTTAATGTCGATGCACTGAGATATGTTTACCAATTGCTGCAACAAGAGCACGACGTGATTCGACAACGATCTAGACAGGTTGTGGAATGGCTTAAAGGCATGGCTATGCGAGCGAGCAATTTGGCGGAACGAACATCATTTTTGAAAGAAAAAAAGTATTTTGCCCCTCCATCCTAATGGGGAGAATTTTGTCTAAGTTTTTGGAAGAAATCAACAGAGATTTAAGTCATTTTTTATAAATTCATATTGCAGAGTAATGTAACTGATTTCTACTTACTCAAATGTAGTGGATGACTCTATTAATTGAATGAAATTGAGCACTTTTGGACTTTCACTCTGCGTAGTATCATTTCTCATGCATAAATTTACTTTCATAATTTTTATTGTTTCTTCTTTTTCATTACCAAAATCTACATTCTCATTGTTTAATTTTTATTTATTTTAAGAAAACTTTTCAAAGATAGCCCGTCAACTCCGACATCCCTATCGAACGCGAGCTTAAGTTAGGGTCATGGACGAGCAAGAAATAGAGCAATCGCGAGAGGAAATGAAAGAAGATGTTAGGGAGCTAAAAGAGCAAATGGCCAGAGTCCTGGAACTCCTCGCCGCCAGTAGGGGAATAGCTTGTCTTGAAAATCCGCAAGGGGCTCAACCATCATAAAATCAACTGCCAAACGATACCTCACCTTACCCTCATGAGTTCACTCCAACCTAGCAACGTCATTAGACTGACAAGTTTCAGCATGCTTCACTACCAGTAAATATCCAACACTATCCATTTTCAAATGTCCAGGAAATGATACAGATAGGGAAAATTGGGTACAACCTATCCACAATGGCACCTAGTCACAACCAAGCTTTCACTCCGCAAGGCGAACTCGCTAATGAGCCAATCATCATACCCGATATTGATGACCCAAAGATGCAGAGACCTGTTACCAAACCAAGCGAAGACTGGTTGTTGAAAGATAAAATGGGCTTTCTAGAGGAGAGATTACGCCCCATTGAAGGGTCAGATGTATATGGTACTATTGATGCCACCCAATTATGTTTGGTCTCGAATGTAACTATCCCGCACAAATTCAAACTACCTGATTTTGAAAAATATGATGGTAGTACATGCCCGAGAAGTCACCTTATTATGTATTGCAGAAAGATGGCTGCTTGTGCAAATGATGATAAGCTGTTAATTCATTTCTTTCAAGATAGCTTGATGGGGCCTGCATCTCGATGGTATATCCAATTGGATAACCAACATATTCAGAGGTGAAAATATTTAGCTGATACTTTCTTAAGACCATACAAGTACAACATAAACATAGCTCTTGATCGTCTAGATCTAGAAAGGATAGAGGAAAAGCGTACTGAAGGCTTTAAAGAATATGCGCAAAGCTGGAGGGAATTAGCTGCTCCATTCTATGATAAGATGATTGGAAACACTTTAAACAACTTCTCTGACATTATAGTGATTAGTGAAATGATTGAATATGAGGAAAAGAATTGGTATTTCAGAAATTGTATCAGATACATCATCCGCAAAAAAAGGTCGTCGTTGAAGCGAAAAGAATGAGATGCACAAATGATCAATTTCGGGTACTCCTCACAAGCTGCGAACCCAAGGCCGAGATTTCTAAAGTATAATGAAGGGTCCACTTTTTCATATTCTTTCTAAAGCAGGGTACATCTACCTAACACACTCAGAGGATGAAGGCATTTCTAAGAAACATATGCATGACTTTGATTACTTTTTTCATAAGAATGTGACTGGCCATACAATTGAGGAATGCGCTGATTTTAAAATAGAAGTGCAAAGGTTTTTGGATGCAAAGATACTTACAATAAGTCATAAATGAAAAAGGGAACACTAGGAAGATAAATCAACTCACACAACTACATCTTATGCTCCGACGCCCATCACCATCCAAATACCAGGTGTACTTGCTTACAAAGATTCAAGAGCAGTACCATGGAGGTACTAATATGAGGTTATTGCAAGCGGTAATGAAAAAACTCTAGCGCTAAATCCGTCAGGTCTCGATCTCCCCATAACTAATATTTCAGGAGTAGGTGGGATGACGAGGAGTGGCAAATGCTACACGCCAGATGTTTGGAAAATGGATAAAAGCGACGAGTTTGAAAGGCAAAGTAAAGGGAAAGCCAAATAAGGCGATAATGGTCATGAGTTCCAAGGAGAAATGAATGGCGGCCAAGTGATAGACCCAAACATAATGAAAGGAGTGGAGAAAGAAAAACCAGTGCCTGAAAAGGAAGTACGTGAATTTTTAAAGCTTATCAAGCAAAGTGAGTATAAGGTGCTAGAGCAACTTAATCGCTTACTTGCTCGCATATCCTTACTATAACTTTTTCTTCATTCTCAACCACATCGTCAATCATTATTGAAAGTTTTGAATAAAGCGTATGTCTATCATGACATTACAGTGGAGAAGTTGAGTGAAATTGTTGGAAATATTACCGCACCAAATTTGATCACTTTCACAGATGATGAAATCCCTGTTGATGGTACCGACACAATAGAGCTCTATATATATCAGTGAAATAAATAAAAATAAAACAATGAGAATGTAGATTTTGCTAATGAAAAAGAAGAAACAATAAAAATAATGTAAGTAAATTTATTCATGAGAAATGATACCACGCAGAGTGAAAGTCCAAAAGTGCTCAACTTCATTCAATTAGTAGAGTCATCCACTACATTTGAGTAGGTAGAAATCAGTTACATTACTTCGCAATATGAGTTTATACAAAACGACCAAAATGACCTAAATCTTTGTTGATTTTTCCAAAAACTTAGTCAAATTCTCCCCATTAGGATGGAGGGGCAAAATAATTTTTTTCAAAAATGATGTTTGTTATGCCAAATTGCTCGCTCGCACTGCCACGCCTTTAAGCCATTCCACAGCCTGTCCAGATCGTTGTCAAATCAAGTCGTGCTCTTGTTGCAGCAATTAGTAAACACATCTCAGTGCATCGACATTAGCATCATTATTTCTAGAAAACTTCTCTGCCATGTTCTGATAAGCTCTACTTGGTGCTCAAGGCTTGCAATGACTTTCAATAGTTCTTCATTATCATTTGTTCACTCGGTCTTCCTAACTTTTTTATTCTTTAAATCAACTTATAAACTATCAGCGATCCATCATAATGCATCATATTGCTCTTTTAACTCAACGATGTACGCATTTTTTTATCGACAGTCTATTTCACCTATTCTAAAACCTCTTGTACAAGCTTATTTTTCCTTTTTAGCTTCATGATTCGATCCTCATGTTCGTAGATTACCTCTAGCAATTTCTCATTGTCTTCCGTCGCCTTTCTAATTTTGTTGCTCAGTTTGCGAGTGTCAATTCCCAACTCTTAAATTTTTTGGCTTATGATATTCTTGGTCCTCAACCTTGTTTCTCAAATCTCTAAGTTATTTTTCAGCTTCGATCCTGTGTTTGTCAGACAAATTCACCTTGACTCTTTTATTTGAAGAGAGCTAAATTTTTTTGACGCTCCTCATATGACTCATCTTGCTCCTCCTTTTTAATAATCTTCTGATGAGCTTCTGGTAATTGTGATGATTGTAAATCCTCAATTGCTAAGGTAATAACTACTTTGCCTCAACTCTCAAGCCACACTTCATACTCCTTTGTGCACTTTATGCGATTTTTGTCATTTTGCATCATTCTCGTTATTTTCCAAGCTGCAATCAACTACTGCAGTTTTTGTTCAATATCTTGAGAACCATAATTGATTTCAATATCCGTCAATGCGTGCGTGGCAGGGACAAGCTGTCTCATGTACAATTGACAAAGCACCATTAGCAAAGCATAACTAGTAAACTGATGGACCTGGGGGCGGGACCCATTGAAAGTCGCAGTATCTATAGATCATTGATGTCGACAGCATCCAATGGGCTTTCCAGATAACATCCTCATCTTTCAACTTTGATAGGTATGAGAGCCACACCTTTTTTGTGAAAAACTGTGGGTTCCATTTGGCCATTTCAAATTCTGCACTGGGGGTTCTCTTCTTTATCCATGGACTTGAAAAATTAACTTGAGGACATTTGAAATCTGGTGGACATCTTAGATGGCTAAAAATTCAAATACACAAAGAGATGTGATTTAAGGAACGAAAAGTCTCGACGGGAATTGAGATTACAGGGTTAACACCATGTTCAGCTTGAAGGAACATTTTTATCACATTATCATCTACATAACTTTGAATCTTTGGAAACAATATGATGCCATAAATATATAGAGCATAAAGAGCCATACCCTTATCTTCCTTCAAGACATTTTGGGTGAGACCTAGGAGGTAATCCAGGGCACACACTCATTCCCCCTTTAACTTTCAGCCTTTTCTCAATCTCAGATGCATGGACAGTACCCAAGAGCTTAGATAAAACTCTCTTCAATGTGAGCTTTTTGTCGTAACTATAAACTTTGTCTATGTTTTGCAGCAAGACATTCAATAGTGATTGTTATGATTTTAATCCATACATATATGAACATTAATTCTAATGGTAAAGGAATGAGACAATACTTTATAAGCATAACAATATGTATACATAAGTAAAGAAGAAACAAGAAGTGAACAAATATGAAGAAAAAAGAATAATGGAAAGAAATGTTTAAGATGATAAAAAATGTATGATAAATTTAAAAAGAATATGTGAAGTAAAAAAAAAGAAATAATATGTACATGTAAAGAAGATGCATGTAAGGTAAACTTAACAAACATCAACATTTATTAATAAAATAAAATAAAATAAAATTTGATAATGAAATATATGTGTTTGTTTCTTCTTCTTCACCTCTTACTATTAATCTTGAGTTTTATTTTTATGCATTAATGATTTTCTTACTAGTTTGATAATGATATATATTTGTTATAAACTCAATCAATTAATATGTGGATAAAATCTTAGGGTTGTAAATTAACGCAATGTGAGTCAACCTTTTAATGAGTTGAAAGTGTACATTATATACTAAGAAATTCCTTATAAAATTTTTCATACATAAAAATGCATAAAATAGAGAGTTAAATATCTATATAAAAATCATGCAAACGTTTAATTTTTAAATTTTTCATTTGAACATTTGTTTTTCATTTAAATAGAGAGTTAAATTTTTCATTTAAATTTTTCAGTTTGTTTGTTTTTCATTTGAACGTTTATAAATTGAACATTCACGTGTTACCTAACATCAATTGCTCTATGCTTAAGCACCTTATATTTAGGTTTGGCTCTGAAAATTTATTGTATTCACAGCTCATGGTTAAATTATTGATTATGTCTGTTTTGTTTTTCATTTGATTTTCTTATATTGTTTTTCATTTGATTTTCTTATATGGTTAAATTATTGACTATGTTTTATGTGCTTGTTCCTATGGTTAAATTATTGACTGTGTCTGTTTTGTTTTTCATTTGATTTTCTTATATTGTTTTTCATTTTCTTATTCGTCATGCTTTCTCTTCTTTGTTCGTTGTTTATAGTGGGTATGTTTTTTTCTTTTTCTTCTTTGTATCTCTTCTTCATTTTCGTCTCTCTTTTTGTTATTTTTTCTTCTGCTCTATTTTTTTTTTTGCTTCTGTCTTGCTTCTTCTATGTATTTCTTTTTCTTCTTTATTTTTCTTTCCATGTTTTAGCTTTAGTTTTTGGCTCATGTTTGTTAGCATTATTTTAGCTTAAGTATTCAAATTTGCTGATATTGATTTGTCAACTTTCTTATGGTTCAGATTTTGAGCGTCGTGGTCTTTTGTTATCTCCAAGCTGTTAGTCACTATGAGTTGAAGCCACAGGTAAATTGGGTATCGTATTAAAATGTTTTTGAATGATGAGTTGAATTCTTATATTGATTTTTTTATTTTAATATTAGTTTTATTTTTTTTTGTGTAAGACTTAAATTCATATTATATATTTTGATAATAGTAGTTCTTATTTATTCAGTATGACACTACCAACAAAAAAATCACGTGTTGATGAGCAATAAAAGGCCATCAAAACCATTTGGCGTCTGGTTGAAGAGCCTTTTGGCAACATGGAAGGAACTCCTAATCAAGAGTATCTTGCTAGGAGCGCCGCTATATTATGGAGCAAATACGAAAAGTACCCCAACCGTCCTTTCATGGAATCTTGGGAGACCCTGTTGGTGGAGTAATGAATTGAGGTGATTAAGATTACTTTTTTCTTATTGGAGTGTACTGACCAGTAAAATACATTGCAAGCAGTCATGTACAAGAATCAGTTGCGAGAAATGTATCTTGAGGAGAAAAAGTTGTCTCTGTTTCCTCTATTTTGCTGTGGTTTTCTTTCTGGAGTCAATTTTTATCTCTGTTAGTTTGTCGGGTGAATAGATGATTTGTCTCTGTTTTTTTATCTCTTTTTGGAGTGAGTCTTTTGTGGGGAAAATGAATAATGAAGATACTTTGAAGGTGAAATTTTTTATATTTACTTTATTATTGGTGAGATTCATAGTGATAGTCATAGATTTCACTGGGTTTTAAATTGTGATTTTACACTTCTAGGCTCTAAATTATTTGTGATTTTGATTTAGGTGGTAAGGGTGTGATTAATTAAACTTATTTTTAGTCGAGTTTATTTTGATATTTGATAAAGGATAAATATTTTTTTAACTTGAGTTATTGTAATGTTAATTTTGTGAAAAAATTACTGTTTTGTGAAAAAATCACGTTGGTGAATTACGTGCATTCATATGATCACTTGCATGGCTTCACGTTGGCTGCTGCACTTGACTGTCATAGGAAATGATGATTATCTTGTCTTATTTGCTCAATTGATCTATATATATGTGTTTTTTGATTATGTAAATTATTTTGGGTGAGTAGATGATAAGCCAATTTGTTTCTCTCTATTTCTGATTCTTTTGCTCCGTGTTTTTCTTATGTAATAGGAAGTGGCACGTAAATGAGGCAGCAAAATCCGTTATATCTTCTTTACGTTCTTTACATATAATGTTAGGAGGTTTTGTTTTATATTCATTGATTCACCCTTTATGATTATTTTCTTATAATGCTTTAGCTAAAGTTGATAAGAGATTTATGCTCTATGTATATGGTATTTATTTTGGTTTCATTAGAGAACTATTTTCTACTTGATGTAACTGGATGTTTATGTCTGTTGTAGTTGGTTATAAGTACTAATTTGTTTTATATCAGTTATGTTTGTATTCTGATGTTCTTTGTGTTCTTTTTCTTGTTCATTTTCTTCTCAAGGTCATTTACTTTTCGTCATAATTTCTTATATGAGTTTTGCTTGTTAATTATTGTTTTAAAACTGTAATCTGTTTTCACTATAGTTATCCTGTGTTGTGATTTCTGTCTACACTGATGGCTGTATCTTTTTTACGTTGATTTATAGATCAATTTTTATGTGATGGATGTGTTGTTATTTATTTTCGGTGTTCTTGTTCACTCTTTCATTGAATTTTGTGTGTGTTGCTTCTGTTTACCCTTTTGCCTTTGATTTTCATTTTAGTTGTGATCTTATATTGTTATTTTATGTTATCACTGGTAGAATATGATGCTTGATGGTATTTAAGGGGTTTTAATGCACCAATTTTGCTACGATGTTGATACTTGAAAGCAATCGGTAATGAAAATTAGGAAGTCTTCTTTAGTGGGTATATGTATGTTACTTTATACTAAAATTTTGATTTCACGTCTTTTTGGATTATCTCTGTTATTTCTGTCATTCTATTGTTTAAAATTGAATTTGGTCTGATGCGTTCTTATTGCTTATGTTGTTTCTTGCTACACTACAAGTATGAAGTAGATAATGTTGTTAAATCTAAGAATGGAAAACTAACGAAAGGAACTAATTCTATTGGAAATCTTATTCAATCTTCTCTGAATCCGTTTTTTTGTCATCTATTATGATGTTTTATATGATTAGGTTAATTTTTTTAATAGTTCTACTTTCTCCGTGTATGTTTAAACATTTTTCAAGTCTTTATGACTTCGTAATAAGTGATAGATTCTTAAATTAGATAGAAATTGAGTACTATGATTGAGTTCTTCATTTTTCTTACGTATTCTTATCTTTCATTTCCAGGCTTGGGAGGTTCAATTGCATTTGGAAATGTTAGTTTGTTGCTATCATAGCTTTTGATTTTTATATGATCGTGTAGCTCGTTCTGGTAACATTATGGAACCCAAATCTAGGTCGACCCATACAATACGTTTTCTTATCTTTGATTTCCAGGCTTGAGAAGTTCAATTGCATTTGGAAATGTTGATATTTTGCTATCATATCTTCTGTTTTTTATATGATCGGGTTGCTTGTTCTGCTAACATGATGGAACCTAAATCTTGGTCGACCCATGCAAGAGTTTAGAATTGAATTGTAATTATTCAACTGGTTTGACAATTTAATTCACATCGACACTATGAAAAATTGTTTACTTTCCAAATTTTCAATGAACGCATTTCGATGATTTAGCTTTAATGCCATTAGATATTGGAGACATTTCAGACAAAACTGATTCTTTTGATGTGTAATTCATTTTGATATAATCAATGCATTAAGAAAATTGTTTTATCTTCTTATATAATATTTTCATATCTTTCTACAAATTTTCAACTCGAACGTGATGTTGGCTCCTCTTCTGCTATGAATGTGGACCTTCATATAAGCAAAGATATGAGTGGAAAAGATCAAGAGACAATTATAAGGAGATCTTAACAGAGACACAAGATGAATATGGGAGAACAACCAACTAAACATAAACAAATATGAAACCTAAAAGTCCGAGATGTTAATCCAATTAGATAGAAGTTAAAGTCATAGGTTTAAATAATGTGTGGGAATAATCTACCTCTGAAAATTGTACAAAAGTATTTTGGTGACGATATGATCCTCCCTTCACTCCATGGCTTACATCCAACTTTGGTTTGGATGACATCAGAGAACCGACAAATAAAATAGAGGAAGACACTACTCCTTAATGGTTTATGATTTTTAGTCAAATATTTTGTAAGATAAAGTTGATTGTTCTTTTATGCACATTTCTGTAAATTGTTCACCTCGATGTAAATAAATAGCATTCATAAACACAAAAGACTTTAAAAAAAAATTGTAATTCACATATAAACTCATTGTAAAAGATTTTTCTGGTAAAGGAAAAATATATTAGGAACAAATAATGAATGTAATAAATAAGGGAGAGAGAGTAAGAGAATAAGAACTCAAAAGCTTTGTTTGCTTGTATTCGATTGATTTTTTGTGACTATACATGCTCCTAATTATACATGAAGATTAAAATTAAATAATAATTTATTCTCCTATTCCGTAGCAAGTAATAAGGAATTGATAAACGTCTTCAGAGAATATTTCCTTCGAAGATCCCCTTTATAATTGACTGGTTGATCGTACGATTCGTATTGCATCTGTATGTCTTAATGTTTTATGACCTTCAATCAAATCTTTTGTAAGATAGAGTTGGTTGTCCTTAATGCACATTTTTATAAATTATCCACCTCAATATAAATAAATCACACTCATAATATATAAATACAACGAAATATGCGTGTTATTATATGTTTTCTTCATGTGACCAATATAAAATGATTAATAATTATTATTTCAACTGTCATTATATATGTCTATACGGAAAATACCATTATCATAAAAAATTATCCAAGTGCCTACATGACATTATAATGACCATGCACGTGCAAAGCACAAGCCACCACTTAGTGCATATTAAACAGAGTAAATTCCCCTATGTTGGGAAAGGCCCTTCCTCCAATTTTTATTTGTTTTTTTTTTGTTTTTTTTTTGTTTTTTTATGTTTTTCTTATACTTTTATTTTATTTTATCTTATTAATAAATATTGATGTTTGTTAAATTTACCTATCATGCATCTTCTATCATACATCTTCTTTACATGTTATATATATATATATATATATATATATATTATTTCTTTTCTTTGTACTCCACATATTCTTTTCAAATTTATCATCTTTAACGTTTCTTTTCATTATTCTTTTTTTTCTTCATAGTTGTTATCCCTTCTTATTTCTTCCTTATTTATGTATTATTGTCATATTGTTATGCTTATGGTGTAATTCTTGTCTCATTCCTTTATCATTAGAATTAATGTTCATATATGTATGGATTAAAATCATAACAATTAGATTTAAATTTTGTTAATTTCATTATTTAGTTTTCACTAGAAAAATCCAATGATGGGTTTTGAGATTTTTTGGATACCAAATTTCTTAAACTACTAAGTTGACGAGTTATTTTTGGGATACCGAGAATGACTCCAATAATGCTTTGATTAAAAAAATAAAAAAATAAAAAAGATTTTTTTCAATAGTCTTTGTACCACCCATTAAAGGTCATTTATCTTGTTCATTGTTATGATGCAAAATGTACCAAATGGGACATTCAAAAGTAAATTTCTCCAACCATGTTTTTTAAAATATAACTTGGATAACCTTCGATTGAATTTAGTAACCATTTTACCAATGAGTGTTGTGGGGTGCTAATACCTTCTACACACACAAATGACTCCTGAACCAACTTTTAATTTTCACAGATCAAAATTTTAATTTAAAATTGAGTGACCATTCACATCCTAAAATGATTGGTGGCGACTCCGAATTTTTTTTTCAAAAATTATTTTTCAATCACTGCTCCACGTCACAGGCACGTTGCGACATACATGCTTGTGTATTTAGATACTGGCTTGAATATTGCGGGTTATACCGACTCTTATTTCCAAGCAGACATGGATTCTAGGAGGTCCACTTCAGGATCAATGTTCATCCTTAATGATGGAGTAGTGGTATGGAGAAGTATCAAGTGATCTTGCATTGCTGATTCTACCATGGAAGCTTAGTATGTGGAGATTTGTGAAGCTGCAAAAAGGAGGCTATCTGGCTTAGAAAGTTCCTAAAGACTCTGGAAGTCGTTCTAGATGCTGACAAGCCGATGACACTTTATTGCGAAAATAATGAAGCTATAGCAAACTCGAAGGAACCGAGAAACCATAAAAGATCCAAATATATAGAGCGTAAATATCACCTCATTAGAGATATTGTTCAACAGGGAGATGTTATAGTACCATACATATTGATGGTCAACAACCTGACAGATCCATTCCTGAATACTTTAAGTAGTATAGTCTTTGATGGTCATCTAGAAGGCATTGGGATATGATATTGTACGCGTCTAGTTTAGTCCAAGTGGGAGATTGTTGGAGTTATGTCCGTAAAGTAGGGTGTAATAACTATTTATGATTATTTTTTTTTATTTCTATGACATTTTTGTATTATTGAATTCAATGAATAAATAAAAAAATTTCTATAGTTTAAAATGTGTTTATAAGTTACTCAAGTCCTGTAACTATTATCAACGTAAGAAGAGTAAAAGACAGAGGGGTCTTCCAGATAAACTCTTCTAAAATAATTTAGAATGTTATTTGCAGTCTTAGGATCGACTGAGCAATCATGTTCGATTACGACTATTAGGTTGAACCAAAGAATGCCGATCTTGGGGCATGCGAGTGGAGACTTTAACGATTGACCTAGACATATTATGGAACATGTTGAATAGACTAGTAACAAATTAGTTTAGAGCAAAATCATTTATCTAGCTCTAAATCTAATTGTCATACCTTAAAAGTACTTTCAAAATTACCTTAATCCTGAGGTGAATATGAAACTTGACCTAATTAATTGTGCTTTTTTATACACCAAATGAGTAACAATATCACATTATGCGTTATTAATGGATGGGTGAATAAATAAACCTAGTTTGAAACTTGATGACATTAGTCATTAAATAAAATATTGTGAACTGTAAGACACTTCACTGATATGTCTTTCTTATTCACAGTCAATAAATGAGTTAATAAAATAATAACTAGAGGGGTACAACGGTAATTTTATATCACACTCTTATTTCTAATATTCACGATGGGTAACATCATAAAATATTCTGTGTACCATGAGATACATATGTTTATTTGCACCAAGAGAAAATGTAACGCTCATGAATTGAGAGTTGATTCGACATCAAACTTATAGTGGAGTCGTACGATGTCAAGATTGAATAGATCAGGAATTTATGAAGATAATTAGCCCGGTATTTGAATCACATATCTTTATTCATGTGAGTCCATTCCGTCTTAGGAGTAGCTCATAAGGACATGAATGAGAAACAACATCAGTTAGACCAAAAATATTTTTTAGACTAATACAGTTCCCGAACCCATATGTGATGAGTTTTATCGCTAAATTAGCGAAAAGCAGAATTGATGTTGGAATTAATTAATTTATTGTTTCTAATTATTGAATAATTAGTAAATAAAAGAAATTAATTAATTGATAGAGATCAATTTAATTTATCAATTTGAATTGATGAATTCAGACATAGTCTTGGCTATAAGAGAGATGTAAAAATCACATATTGTAGTGCATGGGAGGTAAATTTTGATTTTATCATATAGAGTATATGGGTAAATTCCGTAATTAATATAAAATGGTTGCAAACTTAATCTTATCCTAAGCTAAGTGTTAGACAGAGCAGAAAAGAGTTTCTCTCACTCCTCCCTACAGTTGCCGCCAAAAACCAAGCGGAAGAAGAGAAAAAATGTTTTTTTCCCTGAGTTGTTTAGAGAGCCCACACTCTATTCCTAGCAACATTCTTGCGATTTATATTTCTGAATCCTACGAGTGATTGTTAGTGTGAATATCGATTGAAATTCTACAAATCTCAAGAACGAGAAACGTGAGACAATAAATTGGATCGTGCCAATTAAAAAATTCTCCATTACAAGAAAAAGGTAGAAATTGTTTCCGTCTCTTCTCAATACGTTTATCTAAATATGTATGATCGTGTATGATTTTATATTTGATATGATTAAATATTTGTTTTGAAAAGTTTTTTATATTCCGCTCACGAACCGTTCGTGGTTAATTAATTTTTTTCATTTTTAAAACTCGATCCAACACTGAAAAATAAGACGTAATCAATCTGGTTACTTGATAACTAAGAGATATGTCTAAGTCTATTCTTTAGTTATCTATCATTTCACTTGAGTTAATTTCATGATTCATGGTAACTTGTATTCCTGGCTAACATGTAGCTTATTCGTGAACATAAACGTTATAACTAATGCGTGTAAAGCTCAAAATCTAATCATACATAACATGATAATTAACTGGACTAGTATGAAAAAATAAATAAAACATTTGGTCATAAGTTTTAGCAACAGAAAATAATTGATAAAGTAATATTAAATTATACGCTACATTCATAACATATGAATCAAAATACTACCTAAGTCCACTTACCTAGATTGCTACGAATAAAATTCAGTAATTAATGACATGACATCCATGGATCTCAGATAACAAAATATGTAGATAATAATTATAATTATTTAATAAACTAGGAGGGCGAGTGAGGTCAGAAAGATGTGAAGATAAACCGGGTTTAAACTGATTAAGTGGTTCAGAATGATTTAGCATGGTCCGGTGGTCTGAACCAGCTTGGTTTGGTTGGGTCAGACCAGTTTGGTCTTGTTCAGTTGAACCGGTTCCGTCTAGTATGTTTTAAATGGTTTTGGTTCAATTGAATCGGTTCGTGTTAGGTAGTATCTGGGTCGGGTCAAAACCAACTGGGTTGCAAGATCCAGTTACAGTCCGAAGAAAGAAAGAACTGAAGAAAGAAAAGAAAAGAAAAACAAGCTTACCGAAGGCAGCGTCAATGAAGCAACGATCCAGAGAAGACGACTAGGAGGCTGCCATGGAAGGAAAAGAAAACAAGAGAGATAGGAACGAGATGAGAGAGCAACAAAACAAAGAGAAAAGAGAAGAAATAGAGAGAGTCCAAGAGCTTAAAGAAAAGAAAAAGACCGAGAACGAGAGAGAGAAAACCAAACGCTTTACCGGAATTGATGGACGGCGATGACGTAAGAACGACTCAACAAGCAGTGACAGAAAAGAATATAAATTATTGAAAATTAGAGAATTTTTTTTTTAGATTGATGCATCGACGCATTAATAAAAAATTTAAGTTGAATAGAGAGAGGAAAGGGAAAAAAATAGAAAAGAAAGGCAAGAAGGAAGATTACTTACAGAATTAAAAAGGCGAAGACGTTGAAGAAGGGAGATGAGAGAACACAAGGGTTCGCTGGGGGAGAGAGGCTGCCACAGAGAGAGGTAAAAACAATATTTATAATATAAGCATAGGGTTTTGCTAGGGTGTACTGTCATTAAATGTGTGAGTGAAACCAAATTACCCAATTAGCCATCTTAAGTTCTTGGGGTAGTACACCTTCAGGTCCAGACCTTCTTCTTATCCCCAGCTTTTTATTAGCACATTTGTCATGACAGTAGTGTTAAAACCTCTATCAGTAATCAGTTTTCCTATAACCATGTTCCTTGATTTTGGGATTCTTCTTACTGAAAGTCACCCATATCCAGTAAACTATCAAAACCTTCGTACAGAGCCTCCATACTGAATAAAGAATAATAGTCAAGAATATTACCGAGCCATTCTACCAAAGCAGCAGAAGAAGTAGAGGCAACTTCACTTACACAATAATCAATGACAACATGATTCCGATTGCTTAGGTAGTGGTTGAGTCAGAAACCAAAGAAACTTGGAAGTGATTTATAGAGTTATTGTTGGATGATATTAATTAAAGGGATACGCGGTAGAGTATTGACCTTTATGTATGATAAGAAGAAGGGTCTGATGGAGACCTTCAAGTAGTTGATGCCTCAAGCACCTCTGTGCCAAGAAATTGTACGAAGGAAGGATTTTTATGGACCTAATATGGGCTGCTGCGTGGGGAAAAACAACAAAAGCAAATTACAAATTTGTAACAGATAGACCAAAGAGATAGATATGGATGCACATGCACGCTTAGCGAAGTTGCATCCGACATCTTGGTCAAGTTATTCATTTTGGCCATTGTTAACGGTGGCAGAGTGTTTTAATATCTTCATTTAGGAGACAATGGGTAGCCTAATCATTTCATGTTAGAAATGATTATGAGGCTTATGATGAAAGGATTTCGAAAGAAGAGAGGTGGCATAAGAGAAGATTATGGGAGAATATATCCTAGTATTCAGAACAAAGTAGATAAACCGAAAGCATATTCCAGTTCATGTATTGCACACTAGAGTGACTATCACTTATGGGAGGTTGAGCATATGTATGGTTCAAGGTTTGGTTGACCTTGAGAAGGATGCCAAAGCTGGCATACATCTTGAAATCCTTGTTGTCATGTTATTGTGTGCATGCATGGAAGTAAGGAAGACCCTAAACTCTATGTGGATGAGGTTTATAGGAAGGAGCGGTTCTTACAAGCATATGAAAACCTAATCAAATAGTGTTTGGCAGTGGATTGCGAGAATCCTATCAAACCTCTAGCGGGCTAGGAAACAACCGGGTGGGCTTAAGAAAAAAAGAAGATGAAGAAATATCTAACCAATTGAGCAATTGGAAGAGGGAGATTCCGAAAGTGTGTAAGCTGCAGGCAAGAGGGGCACAATGCAAGGTCTTGTAAGAAACATCCAAACCCCAAAAGAAAAGTGTGGTGGAAAGAAAATATATTTAAATATTATCATGGATTATGTCAACTTGATATTAGTATTTTGTCTATTTGAGATTATCATGCATTTGTACATTGTTTGATATTATCATATATTCAGTGTACTTGAGATTATCATGCATTATGTATATTGTTTTATTAATATTATGTGTACTTGAGATTAGTGCTTTGTTGGTTGATTCTGCCTACTTGCAGACTTCAAGTAGGAAAAAGTTTCCTACTTTAAGAGTTTAAGTAGGAAAAAATATATTATGGTTGGTTCTGTCTACTTAGAATATGTTACTTCATTGCAGGCAAGGAACCAAGTGTTGGTTTTGGTGGAGTAAAAATAGTCCCGATTTTAGATTAATATAGACAACTTAATCTATGCTCATCGAAGTGAATACAAAATTATATATTTGACGCGTGAATCTAAATAACTTCAATGCACATAAAATATCAAACTTAGAAATGTATGTCAATCCACGTCCTCAATCTACGCGCCATCCATCATGAAGCTGAGCCACCCAATGTTGTCGTCAGACCTAAGTTCATGTGACCGATATTTTGCAAGGATCGATCGGTTTTAAAATTAAAGAAAATTAAATTTGAACCACTAACGATTCGTGGGTGGAATATAATTTTTTTTCAACTTCATTAAATCATATTAAATAATTTAAAATCAATTTAATTTAATCATGCATATACGATATTAAAACGAATAGATTAATGAAAAATAATTTTTCAACTTTACTCTATATCGGAGAATTTCTGAATTGGTGGAACTTCCTCGAGTGTTCTTCGTGTTTTTCAAGCTTTAAGATCAAAATCACGAACTTGATCTTCCACGAACGATTTTCGAATCTGTCCACCAACAACCACCCGTTAATTTCATAAATATATCTCAAAAGAATTTTACGTAGGAATTTGAGTGTGGGCTCGTAAAACAATTGAAGAAGACAAATCAAATCTTCCCTTCTTCAGATTAATTTCGATAGCAATAATAGTGAGAGGAGAAAACATTTTTCTCTCTTTGTGTTGATAACAAGAAATGTATCTAAAATACTCATTATCCTTTGCAATCAAATTTATTAGATATTTATCAAAAAGTAAGTTTTGATATTTATAAATATACTCATATATTATAAAATTTCTAAAAATTATGTCATCTCCTAGAGTTTTAGTTGTATCGAAATTCACCAAACCAATTGATAAATATAATTGATCATTATCAATTAATTAACTAATATATTTTATTTAACTAATTATCTAATAATTAGAAAATAATAAATAAGTAATTCAATACAACAATTACACTTAACTAGCTTAAGTGACATCACCTATCATATATAGGTGTAGGAAATATGCCTTGACACAAAAATACATTTTGGTCCAACTTAGTTCGTTTTTCTATTCTTGTTCTCTGAGCTATTTCTGAGACCAAATGGACCCACATGAACAAAATTTAAGATTTAAATACCCGATGAATTTATCTCCATAAATTCTCGACCTATTTAATCCTGATATCATACAACTCCACTATAAGTTCGATGCTGAATCAATTCTCAATTCATTCGCGCTGCATTTTCTGCTGGTGTAAATAAACTCTATTTATTTTCACGGTTCACAAATATTTTAACATAATACTCATCGTGAATATCAATAATAAGAGCGGAATATAAAATTATCATTTTACCCCTCTTGTTATTATTTCCTTAATTTCTTTATTAACTGTGAATAAGAAAGATATTATAGTGAATTTCTCGTACAATTCACAAGTCTTATTCAATTACTCATTTCATCGAATACTTGAACAAGTTAATTTATTCACACACCCATCAATAAAGCATACAATGATATTGTTGCTTTCACAATCCAACCATAAATTTTCATATCTGTGAATCACGCAATTCCTACTTAATTAAATTACAATCCCAACAGTCAAGGTATTGCCCGCCAATTCGAACTCACTCATTTGACGTATCAAATATTGCAACTAATCAAGTCAAGTTACATATTCACTTCATGATTAAGGTAATTATGAAAATACTCTTAAGGTGTAACAATTAAATTTAGAGCTAGGTAAATGATTTTTGGCTCTAAACTAATTTGTTACCGCTCTATTCAACATGTTCATAACATGTCTAGGTTAACTATTTGAGTCTCGACTCTTATGCTCAAAGACTGACATCCAACGATTCGACCTAACAGTCATTATCAGATTTGATTGGCCAGTCGATCCTATGACTGCGAATATCGTTCTGAACTATTTCAGAAGAGTTCGTCTGGAAAAACTTTTGTCTTCACTCTTCTTTCGTTAACAATAGTTTCAGGAATTGAGTAATTTATGAACACGCTTTAATAAAACTTTCAATTTATTCATAAAAAAATTCAGTAATACAAATGTCTGAGAAATAACTAAATACAAAGAAATAGTTATTACATGCTACTTTATGGACATATTCCAACAATCTCCCACTTGGACTAAAGTAGGCGTGTACAATCTCTTATCTCCAAGCCCTCCAGATGACCATAAAAAACTTTACTGCTTAAAGTCTTCGTAAATAGATCTGCCAGGTCATTGACCGTCGAAATATGAGTAACCACAATGTCTCCACGCTGAAAAATCTCTCTAATAAGGTGATACTTACGTTCTATGAGTTTGGATCTCTTATGGCTTTTAGGTTCCTTAGAATTCTCTACAACCCCACTTTTATCACAATAAAGTGTCATGGGTATGTCAGCGTCTGGAATAACTTTTAGAGTCTTTAAGAACTTCCTAAGCCATATAGTCTTATTTGCAACTTCACAAGCTACTACATATTCAGTTTCCATGGTAGAATCAACAATGCAAGATTGTTTGATACTTCTCTATATAACTGCTCCACTTATTCAGGATGAACACCGATCGTGAAATGGACCTTCTAGAGTCCATATCAGCTTAAAAATTAGAATCTATATATCCCGTCATATTCAAGTCTCTGCCTGAATACACAAGCATGTAGTTCCTTGTTCTCCTAAGATACTTAAGGATATGCCTGACGGCATTCCAATGCTTGATTCTAGGATTATATTGAAAATGACTTACTACGCCCACGACATAGCAAATATTAGGTTTAGTGCTAAGCATCGCGTACATTAGTCTTTCTACTGCTGAGGCATAAAGTATCTTTCTTATGTCTTCCTCTTCTTGAGGAGTCTTTAGAGACTGCTCCTTGGAGAGGCCGACTCCATGTCTAAAGGGAAGAAATTTCTTCTTGGAGTTTAGCATACTAAAGCTATCCAGCATCTTATCAATATAAGATGCTTGAGAAAGTGGAAATTGTATGTTCATCCGATCTCGAAATATCTGAATACCTAAGACAAATGCAGCTTCTCCAAGATCCTTCATGTCGAATTGCTTTGCAATCCAAAACTTGACATGAGACAATTTTCCCACATCATTCCCAATGAGTAGAATATTATCTACGTACAAGACTAGAAAAATCACCTTCCTCTATACACACAGGATTCATCCACCAACTGTTCAAAATCATAGTTTCTAAACCATAGTTTTTAAACCATAGCTCAAAACTTATACACATAGGATTCATCCACCAAGTGTTCAAAACCATAGTTTAAAATCATAGTTTTTAACAGTTTTGTCGAATCTAAAATTCCACGACCGTGATGCTTGCTTAAATCCATAAATGAAATTCTACAGTTCGTAAACTTTGACCTCTTGGGCTTTCTCCATGAACCCGTCTGGTTAGTCATATAAATGTGCTCTTTAAGATTTCCATTCAGAAAGACAGTCTTGACGTCCATTTGTCAGATTTCATAATCAATGGCAGCAACAATGGACAAAAGGATTCAGATGGATTTAAGCATGGCTACCAGTGAGAAGGTATCCTAGTAGTCTATACCTTCCTTTTGGGTGTAGCCCTTGGCTACTAGCCTAGCTTTGAATGTATTTACATTCCCATTTGGACCTATTTTCTTCTTATAGATCCATTTGCATCCTATATGTTTTATCCCTTCAGGAGGATCTACAACTTTTCAGACTCCGTTCGAATACATCGAATGTATCTCAACGTTCATGGCTTCCTGCCATAAGTTTGCTTCAGGACCAGCCATGGCCTTCGAGTAAAAGATTGGTTCATCTGAGTCTTGTCTGAGATAGCTGTTGAAGCTTCTCCATAGGACATGTACCTTTCAAGTTGTCTCATAACTCTACCACTACGTCGAGGCTCCATAGTCTCTGGCTCCTATCGTGGTTCTTCCGTTATTGAATCAGAAACAATTTCTGATTGGGGAGTCGATGTTCTCTCACTCAATAATTTCTCTAGAAAAATTGTGCTTCTCGGCTGTGCACTTTTAGTATAATCTTCTTTGAAAAATGAGTATTCGTGCTAACAAATGTTTTCTTGCTAGTTGTACTGTAGAAGATATACCCCTTCGTTCCCATAGGATATCCTACAAACATGCACAATTCTAAACGACTGGCCAATTTGCCTGTCTTCGGTCTTAGAACATGTGTTGTGCAACCTCATATTCTAAAATGGTGAACGGACGACTTTCTCCTATACCATCTTTCATGTGGTGTACCACGCACCGTCTTTGACGAAACTTGGTTCATAATATATGTCGCTGTTAGTAAGGCATATCCCCAGAATAAATCTGGGAGGGATGACTAACTCATCATGGATCTAACCATATCCATAAGATTTTGATTCATTCTCTCCATTTTACTGTGGCGTACCAGGTGCTGTAAACTGAGAAAGAATACCTTCTTCCTTAAAAAAGAATACCTTCTTCCTTAAGAAAGTTCTCGAACTCTCCTAGCAAGTACTCTCCACCACGATCAGATCGTATTGTTTTTCAACCAAGGCCTTATATTCTTTGAACTTTTCAAAGGATTCAGACTTTTGATGCATTAGAGAAACATGGTCAAAATGTAAGTAGTCGTCAGTGAAGGTTACGAAATATTCATAACCTCCTCTTGCTTGGATATTTAATGGCCCACATACAACACTATGCATGAGTTCAAAGCATTGAGTGGCTCTTTCACATTTTGATGAAAAAGTATCTTGGTCATTTTACCTTCTATACATGATTGACATGTGGGTAGTGAACCCACCTTAAAGATTGCAAAGGACCATCCTTCACAAGTCTTTTAATCCTATTTAGGCTAATAAGTTCAAGACGTAAGTGCCACAGATAGGTTAGATCGGTTGAGTCATATTTCAACCTTAAACTATCCCTATATGAATTGATATTCGCTTCAGTTACATAAATCATGGGTATTACAGGCTTGACGTGATACAATTTATTAATCATTTGTGCGATAGTAATTAAGCATTCATTTATAAAAATACCAATATATTTATCAATGAATTTTAGATCAAATCCTTGCTCAATTAATGCATCAATAGAAATCAAATTCTTTCCAAAACTCAGGACACAATAAATATCACGCAAAATAATAAAATGTTACTCAAAACATAATTTAAAAGTTCCCACGGATGCGGCTGATACTAGTGCTTCATTCCCCAGCGGAAGCTGAAATCGCCCTTGTCAAGCCTTCTGATTTCCCTGAACCCATATAAGGAGCAACAAATGTGGTTAGTAGGTGCAGAGTCTACAATCTAAAAAAAAAGTAGAGAGAGCTACATAACAAGCCTCAGTAACCATTACTATACCTTTAGATCTCAACCATTTGAGATACTTTGGGCAGTTACGTTTTCAATGACCAACAGCTCCACAGTGATAACACTTGTCTTTCGACTTGTCTACTTTTACGGTGCTCTTGCCTTTGGCAGCTCTCGACTTCTGCTTCTTTGCTTTCCTTGGACCCATTCTCTGTTTCTTCTTAGAGCTTGACGTGGAACGCCTACTTTCAGTAAAGTTAGCCTCGTCAGATTTCTTCTTGCCCTTCGGAACAGGGTCTCAGCAGTTTGCAGCTCTTTCATGAGCTAAGAAAGTGAGTAGTTCAGCTTATTCATCGAATAATTAAGTTTGAAGTTCTCAAATGTACTAGGCAAAGTCTCTAAGATCATATCCACTAGGTAATTTTGGTATTTACAAATATACCCATATATTATAAAATTTCTAAAAATTCCTCTAATTATCTATTATTGCAAAAAATTACATCATCTCCTAGAGTTTTAGTTGTATCGAAATTCATCAATCCAATTGATAAATATAATTGATCATTATCAAGTACTTAATTAATTTATTTTATTTAACTAATTATCTAATAATTAGAAAATAATTAATAATTAATTCAACTACAACAATTACACTTAACTAACTTAAGTGACATCACATATCACATATATGTGTAGAAAATATGCATTTGCACAAAAACACATTTTGGTCCAACTTAGTTCGTTTTTCTATTCCTGTTCTCTGAGCTATTTCTGAGTATGGACCCACATGAACAAAGCTTAGGATTCAAATACCTGACGAATTTATCTCCATAAATTCTCGACCTATTTAATCCTGACATCGTAGGACTCCACTATAGGTTCGATGCCGAATCAACTCTCGATTCATGCGCTCTACATTTTCTGTTGGTATAAATAAAATTTATTTATTTTCACGGTCCACAGAATATTTTAACATAATACCCATCGTAAATATCAGTAATAAGAGTGGAATGTAAAATTAGCATTTTAATTTTACCCCTCTTATTAATATTTCCTTAACTCCTTTATTGGCTGTGAATCAGAAATATATTATAGTGAATATTCTCGTACGATTCACAAGTTTTGTTCAATGAATTATTTCATCAAATACTTGGCTAAGCATAAGGTGATATTATTTTTTTCGCAATCTAACCACGAATTTTCATATATGTGAATCACGAAACTCCTACTTAATTAAATTACAATCCCAACAGTCGAGGTATTACATGCCAATTCAAACTCACTCATTTCACATATAAAAAAATGTAACTAACCAAGACAAGTTACATATTCACCTCAGGATTAAGGTAATTACAAAAATACCCTTAAGGTATAACAATTAGATTTAGAGCTAGGTAAACGATTTTGGGTTCTAAACTAATTTGTTACGGGTCTATTCAGCATGTTCATAACATGTCTAGGTTAATCATTTGAGTCTCCACTCTTATGCTCCACGAATGACATCCAATGATTCAACCTAACAGTCGTAATCGGATTTTCTTGGCCAATCAATCCTAAGACTGCGAATATTGTTCTGAACTATTTCAGAAGAGTTCGTCTGGAGAGGCTTCTGTCTTTACTCTTCTTTCATTGATAATACTTCCAGGACTTGAGTAATTTATAAACACACTTCAATAAAACTTTCAATTTATTCATAAAAAATCAGTAATACAAATGTCAGAGAAATAACTAAATACAAATAAATAGTCACTACACGCTACTTTATAGACATATTCTAACATATTCTCGAATCGCTTGAATATCGAGACCTTCTTATCTTTCTCGTTATTCATTTTCCCGTCAACCAACAAAGAGTGTGAGGGCACTTAAAGATCTTGAAAAGGATCTCTCAATTCTTCTCCCAATTATTCGGCTAGAGCTTGGAGAGAGGCTCTATGATTTTCTATTCTCTTAACTAATGGTGTCAATTGGCTTAATCGTGGGAGAGAAAGACCATCCTATTCTAATAACATCACATGGCTAGGATTGAGAGATCAATCCTAGCCAAAATTTATTTTTCTAATTCAAATAAATTTTAATTAACATTTTCTGTCAACTTCAATTAGACTATGTCAATTTAATGGTTGACTATACAGTATTTACGTTGTGCCATTAAATTACCAGTCACGTCAATATACCTAAAACTTACAATCGAGTTCTGGGATAGTAACGATAAAAATACTCTTAGTTAAATAATTAATAAAGCAAACTGATCAAACTCATGACTAAATTTATTAATTATTAATTAAAATAAATCCCACTATAAAATTATAATTAAACTCCAATCATATGGTATGCCCTCCATAGTATATATCGTACCATGTATAATCATGTGAAGTACTATCAGCCTAACATTTATACACCTATCATATTCTTATGTTTAAATATCATTCTACTGATCAACTATGTTAATTCTCATACTTGATGCCTCAAGTAAAATTATCAAATCTAAATAAAAAATTATAAATTCTTTAATACTTTATAAGAGATACTAAGCGCTTAGTTTACTATATATGATCACATAAACAGATTAAAAGGGGTATCATCTTACTCACTTAAATGTTTCTATAGACTGTATTATTGAAATCTATGCATCCTCTCAATCCTATAACACATTAATACAAGTGCATACGAAATATGTTGACTCATAGAGTCTCATTCATAATAGATCAAAGTAACCAAGTTATTAAATGTGGGTTCATCACTCTCTTAAGATCAAGAGAATTTATAATATAATGCAATGAGTCATGATTTTCTTAAGATTTACTGAAAATATCATTGGTCATTTCAACACATTCCAAATGCATTAGTACATCAATTAAGTACTCTAGTGATCAAGATAAGTAATTCTATATAATAGAGTTAATGCACTATAGTCTTCCAAGTAAAGCACCCAACTTCACTAAATTGTGAAGATGAGTTTTTGAAGTCATAAAGGACATTTGGTTTATATATTGTTTCTTTGAGCTTAACTCCATAGGACTCATAAACTAAGTACTATATTCTTGTGGATCTTTTACAAAAATGTTTTGCGTGTAATGTAAGAATTTTTTCATTTATTATAATTCTAAAAATAATGTCAAGAAAAACATAATATTCTTGTGCTTTTAAAGAAAATCTTAACACCAAGCTGTCCATGCAAGTTCTGCCCAAGCTGTCCATGCAAGTTCTGCCCAAGCTAGCCAAGCTAGTTCTGCGTTGCCCAACCTAACAGGGTAATCAAGTTGCCCAAGCTGCACAAGCTTCGTAATCAAGTCAACTAACACAAGATTCCCAAGCTGGTGGAAGAAGAGGAATAAGAGTAAGGCAAGGAAGAGGAGGAATAATTGTGTAGTTGATCTTTTATATGTTTTTTCCAACTATAATATCTTTGAGTTGATATTTTATGTGTTGGTGTTTTATTAATGTGATGTGTTAATTAAGAATACTTTTGTTGATCGGAGATGGCCTAATTTTTAGGTCTTTTTGTTGGTATGCAAAGAAAGTAAACTAACGAATGGAACTAGAAATCGGCCTAGGTTTTGTATTGGTTTTTATGTGGATGGCCAACAATTTAGGTAAATTGTCCAACTTAAATGACAGGTTTTTGTTGTTATTAATGACATGTTTTTGTGTAAGTAATTATATTAAAATTGTCTAACTTAAAGTGTTCATATTTTGCAATTGACTAATAGGATTTGTCATACACTTTATTTTTCACACAAAGTGCTCATATCTTAATAACTAATCTAACATTACATGCAAAATTGAACATGAACAAGTCCTCATTGATCAGATTCTAATAAGTAATCCTACATTACATATTTTCATGAGTAATCTAACATTTGACGACAAAATGCCTATACAAATACATCCAACAATATGATCAAATTCTTTGTGGATCACTAAATACAATGAAAATGCTTATTACAAATAGCAATGACCAAAACACATTCACACAAGTCTGGTTCTTCTCCATCCTTTCAATGTTTTCATTTCTCATTTGCATTATTTGTTTTATCTATTTTTCAAGGAGTGTGATCCTACTACCTCAATTGTTATTTGATCCAGATGGAGGTTCATTTGAAACACTCATGCATTTGTAGCCTTCTGGAATTAGTAATACAGTATATTCCATTCAAAATACAAACCATTAAAGATGCTTACATTCATTCAAGTTTTATTTTCAAAACTGAGAAGACTAAAGATGGACTGGAAAAAACGTGATTATGGGCAATGAGCAGGCCATAATACCATAAGAACACTACTTAATTGGTATTCACCCTCTGATATCATAAGAAACAGTAGAAGTGGAACCCATTTTTTTACATTTAGGATTTGACTATGAAGATACTCAGGTTTGATGAAGCTAGCTAAAATACCTAGGTTTTCACCATCACTTTGAAGTTATTAGTTTGATTTAGAGCCCTAGTTCTTCCCTGTTAGGACTGAAGAAGAAGAAACCAAGTGGCCTGCATGGTTCTTCTATTGCAGTATGCATTGCACTGCATGGAAATCCACTCACGGCCACTTAAGCTCTATGACATCCTCTCTTCACATGCGCATGGCCACATCAACATATCTTCTCCTCATCATTATATGCCAGAAATGGATACGGGTAATATTCCTTGGGTAGTAATGAAATACGAGAAGCCTAGAGGTGTTACCTCAATCATTATCAGAACTTATTGTGATTCCCTAATTTAGTTACTCGTAATCTTACTTTGTCTAAGCCTATATGTATACTATGTAAGAAATCAATGTTGAGTAATGAAAATTCAGCTTCTGTTTTAGCATCTTAATTTTTACTTGGTATCAGAGCAAGGAATCACACGGTAGTGGTTCTCCTTTTCACTCCTCGAAAAATAGAGACTACCCAGAAATCTAACAGTGACAGGGCGTTGATCAATTTGCCAATTTCCTATGCTCAACTCTGTCAATTAAACTTGACAAGGATGGCTACATCCTTTAGAAGTCTTAGGTGGTACCTAAAACTATTGGTCATGGGCTCATAGGATCAGCTCTTACTCAACTGGTTAAGATCAATAATGTGTGATTGAATACTTAGTTATGTACTATAGTATGAAACATAAGTAGCCTTTGGTTTAGACTTGAAAGGATCATTGCTAGAACTTCTTAAACCAAACTCCTTGAACTGAAAAAATCTCTACACAATACCACAAAAGATGATAAGATAATATCAATTTACTTGGATGCCATGAGAAGCATCAATGATGATCTCCTAGCTGTAGGAGACCCAATTAGTGAGCAGGATCTCATTCTCCGCATCCTTGATAGATTTGGATCATAATTTAATCTAATGGTTATAAATATAATTTCAAGGCCTGCTAATCTCGCCATTGAAGAGGTACAAACTATATTATTGATACATAAGCTAGACTACAAAAGTTTAATGAAGAAAGAAAAATGACCATGAGAGCAACAACTCATCTCCTAGAGAACAATTCAGGTAATATGAAGTTTGCTTCAAGTCAGACTCATCAACAGTGGCCCGACCAAAATTAATCTATTAGAGGTTTCCATGGTAGAAACCCCAACTCCCATAGAGGAGGAAGATATAATAACAACATGTTCATATGTCAAGTTTGTAGCAAGCAGGGTCATATTGTTGCAACATGTTGGTACAAGTATGAGAAAAGTTATCACTAACTAGCACCTCAAGCTAACCTATACAATTTCGCTTTTGGGTAAAAGTCACAAAGAGACCCTTATAGCTCACATGCATACAGTCTACATTCCTTTACTACTAGGTCTGAAATTGGAAGTGAAGGCCTCTGGTTTACAGATAGTGGTGTCACTCACCTTGTCACCAATGACCTTAGTAAAATGAGCATAAGCAATGAATACCAAGGCAATGACATAGTGACTTAGGGAAGTAAAAGGCTACCTATTTCACATACTGGTAAAAGTACTTTATCAACATGTTTGTATCCTCTAAAATTAAATTCAGTACTTAGAGTTCCAAAAATATTTAAAAAACTGATAAGTATGTTTAAACTCACCTAATATAACCCAGTTTTTGTTGAATTCTACTAATCTATTTGTCTTGTCAAGGATCCATCACAGGGACTACACTGCTTAGACGGAGGCTTAAGGATAGATTTTATGAGCTATTAGTTTCTAGGAAGAAGAAGGCAAGAGATGTGGCATGTCATATGTTTCAATACAATGATACTAATACAAATTGTGTTTCTGTTTTTAATGTTACCAGTAACTCTTTTCCTAACAAAACAATGTCCTGTAATTCTCCATTTTCCCTTAAGCTGACTACCAGCTTTGAGAATGTAAAGAATAATGAAAATCAATGCAATTATGTTTTGTCTAAAGTTTATGTTGGCAGTTCCTGCTTCCCACACTTAGGCCTTATAATAAATACAAAATTGGGTATAGGTACATTACGTGTATTTCTGGGTTATTCTCCTACGCATAAAGATTATGAGTGTTTACACTCATCTGGCAAAGTTTACACTACTATTAATGTAGTTTTTGATGAAATTAACTTCCCATTCTAACATGGCTTCACGTCACATAATGTCTCCACAGCTTACCCTACAGGTCCTTTTCCATCCTGGCCAATTCCTCTTGTCACAGGTTTCCCTGTTGCCCCTACTTCACAAGATCATCTAGCTGAATAGCAACATCCTGATAGACTCCTTACTGGGTAATGGTTCTCCCTCATCTCTTTCCAATTCAAGCACTTTTCCTCTTTCTCCTAAATATCTTGTAGGAAACCAATGAAAAATCAAACCCCACTCAACCCACCTACCTCTACAAACCAAACCAATACTCGCACCATGGTCACTAGATCCAAAGCTGGGATTTAAAAAAAAAGACCTAGCTCGCACTCATGCATTACCTATCCCAACTGAGGCATGTCCACTATAGAAGCTTTAAACCATTCTTACTTGAAATCTTTTATGCAAGAAGAGTTTCAGGCTCTAATGCATAACATGACATGGTACTTAGTCCCATGCTTTTCCACCATGAATGTCATTGGTAACAAGTGGGTATACAAGCTAAAACCCTCTCTTGATGGTCATACACATAGGTTTAAAGCAAGACTTATAGTCAAGGGTTTTTGCCAAACCTCTGGATTCGATTTCTTAGAGACATTCAGCCTTGTTGCAAAACTTGTCACAATCAAAATCATCCTCTTTTCGGCACTCACTATGTAGTGGTCCTTAAGGAAACTTGATGTCAACAATGCCTTCTTACTTGGAACAATATAAAAAATTGTTTACCTGACACAACATAATGATTAATTGACTTACAACACCCACAACATGTTTGCAAGCTTCACAAAGCTTTATATAGGCTCAAACAGGAGCCTAGAGCTTGGTATGGAAAGTTTAGGGTCACCCTCCTTCAGATGGGCTTCAAAACATCTATTTTAGATACCATGCTCTTCATACAATATCAACCTTCTCGGACAATATATTTCTTGGTTTATATCGATGATATCATAATCACAGAGAGTGATCCAACTTATATCTCTCAACTCATAGAAGACCTACACAATTATTTTACTCTCAAGGATCTTGGCACTTTGTATCGCTTTCTATGCACTTTGCAACCATATATTTCTTGGTTTATGTGGATGATATCATAATCATAGAGAGTGATCCAAACTACATCTCTCAGCTCACATCAGACGTGTGCAACTCTTTTACTCTCAAGGAACTTGTCCTATTAGACTTGATGCCAAGCCTTGAACTACCCTTGGAACAACCTCCAGTAAAATTTCAAAAGTTGCTTATAAAAATGCACATTACACCTCAAACTACTCCCATTATTTGGTGTGATAATTAAGGAAAAACCTCTATTGCATATAATCATGTATCCCATGCTCCAACTAAACATATTGAAATATATATATATATTCACTTTGTAAGGGACAAAGTGTTATCAAAGACCCTTAAAATCAGGTATGTTCCCTCTTAAGATCAGATAGATGATTTTCTCACTAAACCTCTCTCAGAAGCTCAATTTTAGTATCTTAAAGGAAAGCTTCATGTGAGTGACACTTACATGAGCTTGAAGTGGGCTGTTAGGACTAAAGAAGATGATCTCGAGTAGCCTACATGGTTCTTCAATTGCAGTATGCATGACGCTGCATGGAAATCAATTCACTGCCACTTCAACACTATGGCATCCTTTATTCGCGTGTGCATGGCCACCTAAGCATATCTTCTCCTCAACATTATATGTTAGAAATGGTTAAGAGTAATATTCGTTGGGAAATAATGAAAGAGGAGGAAGTCACATGTGTTACTTTGTTCATTTTTGTAACTAATTGTGATTCCCTGATTAAATACTTTTAATATTACTTTGTCTAAGCCTATATATATGTTGTGTAATGAAATTTTTTGTTAGTAATGAGAATTCATCTTCTAGTTTAGTCTATGTGCATTAGCTTCTTCATTTTTACTTTCAAATCGTTAAGGAGTTTTTTCTACTATGAAGTCACTCAGAATATTATACGTGAATATTAGTTTATCATAAATAAGAAAATATATCTAGTCCAGCTGTTATTTTTATGTGTTCAATTACATATGCTGCAAACGGTGTCATTAGTAGGAGATTACTTTGGGACGATCTTGTTAATGTTAAATTTGATAACACTCATTGGAATATTTTGGGGGATTTTAAGAGACCTCCACCCTTTTAAAAAACAAGGAGGAAATAACTCATGGTGTGGGGGTATGGCGAATTTTTCTTCTTGTGTTGTTGATATTGAAGTTTGTGACTTGAATTATTATGCTGCTCAATTGACTTTCTGGAACCATCAGGTAGGAACTGGGAGTATTAGAACTAAAATTGATAGGGTAATGGTGAATGATCTCTGGTTCAACCAATTTGAGAGATCAACAAATTTCTTTACAGATCCTGGGCTTTTTGACCATTCCTTTACCATGTTAAATTGTTGTCAGATGCTCCCGAAAGGGTTCCCCCATTCAAAATTTTCATGTTCTAGATAAATATTCAAGGGTACTTCTCCATTATTGAAGATGCTTGGAATATAAATGCTAATAGAAATGCTATGTTCAAAGTGGCACAAAAAGTTATCTCTGTGAAAAAAGCTCTGAAAAACTTCAATAGAAAAAACTAAATGACATATCTAAAAGAGTTAATGAGGATAGGTTGAACCTTCACCTTGCAAAACAGAACATGGAAGCTCATCCTCATCAGGTTGAGGCTTAGAGGCATGCTATTGAAGCTGCCAAAAATTATATGAAGTGGATGCTTGCTGAAGAAATTTTTTACATGTAAAAGTCAAGAGTCACATGGCTGAACCTTAGAGATCAGAAAACTACTATTTTTTACAGTGAAGCACCAGAGGAGGAAGAGCCATATAGTTTAGTTGGAGGATGACTTTGGCAATCTTATGGATGATGAACTGGCGATTCAAAACCATATTGTTCAGTTCTACAAAGATTTATTAGGTACTTAAAAGGTTGTCCCTAATATTGACTGGAGCATTATGCATGACATTTTACCACTTAAAGTCGAGCCTAGGTTTTTTTATTCTCTTATCCAGGATTTCACTATTAAGGAACATAGCTTCTTTTCATTTAGTGATAAAAAAGCACTAGGGATTGTTGGGTTTTCTGTAAGATTCTTCACTAAAACTTGGCATATATTTTGTATTGATGATATTTGTCGAGCTATCTTAGAATTTTTCCAGAATGGGGAGCGTTTGAAAGTCTTTAATGCAACTTCATTAATGGGGAGCTTTTAAAAATGTTTAGTTCCAAAAGTTAAAAATCCTTCTAAAGTCACTGAATTCAGACCAATAGCTTGCTATAATTTGCTATACAAATGCATAACCAAATTGCTAGCTAACAGATTGAAGTATGTGCTTCCAGCTCTTATCAATTTGAATCAAACTATTTTTATGCCTGGTAAATCTATCTCAGACAATATCTTACGTTCACAAAAAATTATGAGGGGGTACCATAGAGACTCCAAGCGTCCTAGATGCACTCTCAAGTTTGATTTACTTAAAGCTTATGATATTGTTAGTTGGTTCTTCCTTAGTAAAGTTTTACAAGGGGTTGGCCTGCCTGAAAAGTTCATAGGTTGGATTATGGAGTGTGTAACCACACCATCTTACTCTATCAACATAAATGGAAGCCTGTAAGGGTATTTTCAAGGAGGTAGAGGCTTAAGACAATGAATCACCTAATCTTCTTAGCTTTTTATCCTAGTTATGGAAGCTTTAACTGGCATTCTTAACCAATGTGCTCATCTTCCCAACTTCCATTTTGACTAGATATATAAGAAAGACAACATGTGCTTTACTAATGATCTTCTAGTGTTCTGCAAGGGTGAGCTGGAGTCTATTAAATGTGTTAAAGTAGGGATTTATCTTTTTGGTAAACTGTCTGCTCTCCAATATAATGTAGCCAAAAGTAGTATTTTATTCTCAAGAGTGGATGATGTTTTACAGGATCTTATTCTTATAGAAACTGGTTTCAACAAAGGTACTATGCCTGTTAAATACCTAAGCATTCCTTTGATCTCAACTAAGCTATCTAAATTCCATTGTGAAATGCTGGTGTACAAATTTTTTCAAAGAGTAAAGGCTTGGGAAAACATATATTTGACTGATGCTTGAAGACTCCAACTCATCAAGTCCATCCTTATTGCAATCTAAGGGTATTGTCCAATCTTCTTATCCTTCCTAAACAGGTAATGAAGAAAGTTAGCAGTGCCCTTAAAAAATTTTATAGACTGGTAAAACTGACTCTTTTAGAGGTTCTAAAGTTGCTTGGGACTTGGTATGCTCTCCTCTTGAAGAGGGTGGCGTAGGCATAAGAGATTCTGTCAATCTGGAATGTTTCAAATGTGGAAAAACACTTATGGAAGATGGTGATTAGATCTAAAAAGTTGATATGGATTGCTTGGTGCAAAAACATTTTGCTTAAATAGCATTCTATTATCATTGTGAAGATGTCAGCTAACCCCTCATGATCTTGGAGAGAACTTCCCAATTTAATGAGCAAATTAACTGGTTTTTGCAAACTCAGAGTGGGGAATGAGAATGATATTTCTCTTTTTACTGACCCTTGACACTTTACTGGTATTCCACATGATAGAGGACGAAAAAATTTGATTCTAAATTTTGGTTTGAGGTTGTCTTCCCCTCTCTCTATTCTTATCAAGGATGGTAGTTAGGTTTGGCCTAGCCTTGGAGTGGAAGCTAGCATAACGCATTGGGGTTTCATTTGGGAATTGCAGCCTCCTAACCCCCACATATTTGACTTTTGGGCTTGGAATCTGGACAGTAAATGCATATTTCAGTAAAATACACTTACAATGTTATCATGTCCCACAAACCTAGAGTATCTTGGTCTAAACTTGTCTAGTTTTCAGGACAGATTCCCAAGTGCTCCATGACATGGTTAGCTCTCCTTGACAAACTAGCAGCTAAAAATCATGTTGCTAAGTGGGCCCTACTATTGGCAAGGCTTGTGTCTTCTGCGTTTCTGGTTCTAAATCTATTCACCATCTTCTGTTTGATTGCAATCATACCAGGAATTTACTGTTTTCCCTTATTGATAGATGTGAGCTTCATTGTACTGCTTCTTCTTGGAATTGCTTTCAGGATTGGATGCTTGTTGTTTCTTCTTCTAAATTTGTAAAGTCCTTATGTTGACTTTTCTCTTACTTCCAAGAAAATTATTAGGATGATAAGAGAAAGGAGTTTGTTTTGTTGCCAAGGACAGGAACATCCATCTCAATTCTGATTTCTTAGATAGGTGGATTTAATCTTAGGTTTGTTTTATTGTGTTAGGCTTGTCCTTTCTAGAATAGGTTTCTTTTGTTATGTCTTTGTAATCTACCTATGGTATGCCTCTTGCTTTTGTGTATTTATGGTTCTTTGATTGAATAAATTTTACTTTTAACAAAAAAATCACCTTAGAAAAATCATATTTGAAAGAATAGTTGAAGCTTATATTCATGGACCAATCCGGCCGAAGGTCTAGTCCTGCCTAACCTCTAATGGTAAAGTAGTTGATCTTCATGGCAAGCTGACATAAGCTCCCGTCCTGACAAACTCTAGATACGTGCGTTTTGATGTCTGAAGAAAAAACAAAGAGAGCTTCCATTTTAACTTTCCAACCGAGGTTAAATGCTGGAGGAAGATGGTGACGTGCCTTGCACATGACCAACTTAATGGCTGTTAGACGTAATTTTAGACGGATGGTTCTTTTTTATTGATGATGAAATTAAAGCGCATTTGAGGAAGATTTTAAAGTTGAAAGGGTGTCATTAATTTTTAATGAAAGTCCAGCTTGTCTTAGTAAAAAATTATTCATACTATATAAATTAGTGAATCTTATTTCTTGCATTGCTATATATATTATTACAATCTATTTGCAAATCTCATCTTCAATGGGAGCATAAGCCCGAAAATTACAAGTAAACGTTTGAGGTTAAATATACTTTTCCCATTATTACCAACTTAACTTATACTTTTTTAAAGAACCAACTTATACTTTATAATTAAGTTCCTAAAAGTTACAAGTTTCTCCTCACTATTTAAAAGTTTCATTTTAAGCTTTTTGTTTAAAATCATTTATTTTTTCTCTTAACGTGGTCGTTTTAGAATTGTCCAAAACGTCATTCTATACTCTATTTCACTTGCTCTTACTTTCGTCTACTCCACCCTATCATTACATTCAACCCAAAATGCATCACTATGTTTTCTTCTTTTTTGCAACCACAAGGAAAAATGATGATTTAGGATTGAGATTGGAGACCACTAGAATGACAAGAACTGAGACAAAATAATGATGGTTTGTGAAGCTTTTAAATAACTGCATTTTGGTCTATTAAATGGTTGTAAATAGAATGTATCAAAATGAAAGTTTTAAATATTTTTATAGAATGAATTATAATTTTAAAAAGTTTAAAGTTTAAAATATAATTAAGGATAAAAAGTATATTAAACCCAAAATTTATGTATATCACCCGACCCATTTATTAAATGGCATTTAATGATATCATCAGCGTGCCTGTTTGAGAATATTTCTGAATAGTAAGGTTAATTATGAATCAGTTCAAAAGAAGTCCTCAACCAGAAATAAAAATTTACTTTTTCTGTCAGCAGCAATTCTATATTTTTATTGGGTTATTTGTATAAATATATGTTTTTTTATTAAGATTTTTATACCATTTTTTAAAAATTAAGAACTTTATGCCCATGATCCACTATTATCAACATTAAACATGTAACTCTTTCTTTTCATATCATTTCATTTCTCTTCCCCATGCAAAGATCAAATCAATTATGGTTGACAAAATACACATTCTCCCACTCTTAGCTCTCCTTCAAGCTTCTTCTCTCTTCTTCTTCATAAAAAACGTCTTATTCTTCTTCGTCTCTTCTTCTTCTTCTTCGTCTCCTTCTTCTTCTTCTTCTTCTTCTTCTCCTTCTTCTTCTTCTTGTTCTTCTTCTTCTTTTATTTTTCTTCAACTTCTTCAAGACCTTGTGACCCATCATTTTTCAGTCTAAGTGGTCTCTGTTGTACTACTGTCATAATAAAATCAACTACTTGAAGGGTTCAAGTAGTTATAAATAACTACTTGAACCTTTCAAGTAGTTATATGCTCTCTGAATAAGTGAGTGAGAGAATCAAAATGAAATAAAAAAAAAGATTATTTGAAGAGTTCAAGTAGTTGTATCTGACTACTTGAACCCTTCAAGTAGTGAGTTTAATTCTGAAAGTAAAAAAAATATTATTTGAAGGGTTCAAGAAGTTGTATATGATTACTTAAATCATTCAAGTAGTGATTTTGATTCTGGAAGTAAAAAAAGTACTTGAAGGGTGAGTAGTTATATCTGATTACTTGAACCTTTCAAATAGTGATTTTGATTCTAAAAATAAAAAAAATATTACTTGAAATGTTCAAATAGTTGTATCTGACTACTCGATGGATCAGGAATATAAAATTCTTTACTTTAAAACATGTGTATAAAAATTCTTAAGACAAGTAAAAATATATATTTATCCTAAAAATCTATCCTTATTTGGGCAGCTTCATTTCCAAATCTTCCCACTCAACAAAAAAACCCCTAAAAGGGAAAATCCAAATTAAAAAGTCAACATTCAATCCCACGAAGAAGAAAAAAACCATCCCTTTAATCTGTTCTCCATTTCTCTTTACGTGAAATCCTTTGAAAAAAGTTTAGAAAACCTTTTTTTCTGTTTCCTCAAGTAGTTATAGAGATGGTGCTCTTGAGAAATTTTTCTGGATTCTCTCTGATGATTCTATTAATTATTTTGAATGAAATCTCATGGTATGCTGATGGGTCAGTAAGATTTTCAAGCACTAAAAATGGGTGTCTCTGTTTTGAGTAATGTCAAATTTAAAGGTAGAGTAGAAGATCATTCGTTAGAGATGGAAAAGATGAACAAGGTTCTGGTACTGCACTTGTTGATGACGAAAAGAGCAAAATCTCCACTGGTCCTAATCCTTAACATAACAGATAAGTAGCAAGCAAGCTCGGTTTTTGCTTCTCCAATATTTTCTTTAATCTCTGTTATTTTTTTCTTAATTGTGATTTTTTTTATTTCTTTTGGGTTGTGATGGGTACGTATATATTCGAAATGTAAGAAAGGGAGAGAAATTGTAGGAATTTTGATTACTGAATATTACAATTGTATCAAGTAAGGATGTAGTAAATTCGCACAGAAATCAGAATAAAAGAAGGATACAATGTAAAAGAAATCACAAGATGGTGCCAATAAGCTTTTTTTTAAGGATCATCAGAGAAGATAGACAACAAATATGGCAAATGTTTACAAAAAAGGAATCATTCGTCGTACATGCGAGGCTCTGCTCTAGTTAATTCGTTTTTACATAATCTTAAAAAATCTAATTTGAAATACATTATTGTATACCCTTAAATATAAAATACATTATTTTATTTTATATAAAATATAAAATATACCCTTAATTTTTTTTTCGTATTTTTATATTTTTATAATTTGAAAAAATTAAAAAAAAATAACATCATTCTTTAAGTTATAGTCGCCCATCTGAAGAGCATTCCATGTCCGTTTTCACTGCAATTAGGAAGACAAATTATACTTTACTCAATAAGGACAATATGCTCGTCATTGGAGTCTCTTTCTTCGGTTGCTCTGTTGATGAATCTTACGAGTTTACCAAGCTCCACCCTTCTTCAGAGCAGTGTCTGGTGCGAATCTGTCTGAGAGAACCATTGCTCCACACAACAACAGATTGGAGCATGGAATCGATCTCTCTCTCTCAAACTTAGAGGACCACCAACGCGGCAATTCAGCGACCGCATCGAAGTGGGTGTCGAGATCCAAAACCGAGTGAAGCGAGGGGTCCTTGAAAGCGAGAAGCTAGGACTTGCAAAATGCAAACGAACATAGGCCCACACCATCGGTGCTCAGAGGTTAGCCGAGAGAAGATGTTGGTGAGGCACTCACGAGTCAACTCGTTAATTTCTCGATCAGAATGTCTTACTAGATTAATCAGACAATATTTGATCATTCTAAAGCTTGATTTAGGGGCTCGTATTGTCCTTTTCTTGATTTGATCCTCTGGGTTTATCTGGGTTAGTGCTAAACTTGTATGTTAACATGTCGAGTTTCAATTTTAGTTCTTCTGTGAGTTTGAAATTTTCAGGTGTTTTTATTTGAGAATCCGGTGGTTGTTGGATTAGTGTTGAAGCTTTTGCTTACTTGATAGTATTATTGTATTTTGACTTGTAACGACATCTTTGGTTAATTGTTTTTTCTATTTTTATCTGTTTAAATTTGACATGAGTTATTGGGTTTCATCGTAGTTATTTTGCTGCTAAGACAATGATTTAGTGGTCACTGCTCGATAGCTTCAACAATTGCTGAACTTTTGGAGGGAGAGATGTTCAGAATGCTACTATCCAGACCAAAGAATGACAATCATTTCTCCTAATTCTTCGTCATCAACACCCTCTGCGCTCTGCTCTTGCTTCTTCCTACAGGAAATGAAAGAGCGTATCACGCTCTTTACCTCTCACTCAACAAACACCATTAACTTCGATAATATTAAAAAATTAAACATACCTCTTGGCGACGTTCGACCACCTGAGCAGATTGCTTAATCCTTTCCTTCCTAATTGCAGTGAAAACGGACATGGAAATGGTCTTCAGAAGTGCGAAAAATGCATGGAGGCGTATAAAAATCAAGGGACTGAGGAAGTTGAGGGAAAGGAGAGGAGGGGTATTTTTGTATTAAAAATATTTCGGTTAGTTTTAACCTTTTAATTTAATACAACGTTGCATTTTAATCTATTAAAAATATTAGACTTATAACGTTGCATTTATAAAAAGTGAGATTAAAGTTTCACATTAGAAATATAAAAAACTAAGGTTCAATTAAACTTAGATGCCAATGGACTGTCATTGCCCTATATTTTTTAACTTTATTTTTATGCTTAGTGCAAAATTACTTCAATTTTAAAATCTTTAAAGATAGGAGTGGCTTGTATTCTTTTTCAAAAGGTAAAGGTTCATATCATTCAAATCAAAGATAAGAAATGCAACAAATCCCAAATCCTAACAATGACTGCTAGACAAGATGCTAAAAAGAAATTACAATAGTCAGACATGACCAATAGTAAAATACTGATTGTTATTGTTATGACCATTTGCAATCTCCCTGCATATTGAATGGGAAAGGGATCCCCTCCGATTGGGGATCCCAACAGGAGATAAATTATTCTCCTGAATTGGTCTGTTTTGTTAAAAACAGACCTACCAAATCAGTTCAGCACAAACACGGAGAAAAAGATGCTTTCAACGTTTTTTTGTCTTTTTTAATTTTTTACTTTTTTTGTTTGTTGTTTTTAAAACCATCGATCAGATAGAACAGGGTATTGATTGCGCAGCCCGTACTGGGAATTAGCTCTGATATCTGATACCAATTGTATCAGACCAAAATCACCACCTCTAATACCAACAGCACAGAGTAGTTGCTCCACACGCAATTCGAACATCAAACATGTGCGTCACATTACAAGTTTTTACTTTCACAATTTGCACTGTGACTTGCCATTTTGACAAACCTACCATGGCTGTATATGAATTAGGCTCAACCAGCATAAATACTTTAAACCTAAAAGAGTGAACAATGAGTCTATTCAACATGATTAAAACATAATCACCCTAAAGTTTTCATCTTCCTTCAGAGTAACAAGATTAGAATAACAAAACAGCGTTTCTACCATTTGTTTGAAGCAAAATGCTTGTATCTATAAACGAGAGAAACGTACAGACCCAGCTATGGAGTATTCTTTGGTGAGTTTAGGAAGTTTCGAGCTGCCCCCAAACTTAGTTCTTTGTTCACCTATACTCGTGACAAAAATGAAGCTTCCACTCAGTCGACAATGATAACTGATAAATTCCTTCAAATAAGTGCAACTTATTCTTTAGGAAAAAACTTACTAGCTTCTTATGAATCTGTTGAAATGTTTTGCAGAACTTCTCAGCTGTTGCTCTGTCCACCTTTATTTCAAAAGAGAAATATGCCTCAATTAATTTCCTTTGCATATTTCTACTATGTACAAGAAAATTAAACACACACACGGACAACACACACCGACAGACACAGAGACACACACACGCTCCACTTAAACAAATATCTTCTTCAATTCCTTTCTTAATTGATGTCCTACATATCCCGGATTATTCTATTACGCATTCATCCAACATTTCCTGTTGCAATATTAATTCAATTGACCTATATTTATCCCATATTCTTACAAATTTTGGTTCCACCTAACAATCTTGAAGCGCCAGTAATTCCTTTACCCAACACCAGATTAGTTAAATAGTCCATTCAATATCAGGACTTAGCCATGAAATTTGCATACAATTTACAAACTAGATAAATAAACACTAAATTAGATGGGACACGTCTGCACTAACCAATGGAACTGCCTAATGGCAATATCGCTAACGGCCTTGTCTATAAGATGAATTCTTTAACCAAGCCAAACAAGAAAAAAATAAAAGAAACAACAGATATATGCTTTAAGCAATCATAAACTAATTACGTATTTAAAACTTCTTTCATATACACTCCACCTAAGCTCACCGTCATATAGGTTGCAGTTAAAAGTTAATCGAATCTAACCAAAGTATACAAACATAGCTGTGAGGTCTGAAGTTGATCATAGAAATATTGGATTGGTATTGAATTGAAAAAAGTTTTCTTATCGGTAAAAAAACTAGACTCCATACTATTCCTCTGTTCCTCTCCTTGTCTCTTATATTTTCTTTCCTTAATAATTCTCTACTTTCTACTTTCTATTCCGCTTCTCTGCTACTTTTCTTCTGATTTCCTTTTTATCAACTGAAGTAAAAAGAAAAAGACATTACAAGAATGACAGTCAAATTCCCATATCATGGTAGAAGTCAAGAGTCAAGATCCGTCAGAAAAAGATTTGAATCCGCGACTCAGGCTAAACAGTACAGAAATTGAAGTACCTTCCTCTCAGCAGCTGAAATTAGCTTCTCCCAGAATGCATCTGTCAGCACACATCCACATAAAATACATTCATACTACTTCAACACTAGATAATAGCTGAGGTGGAAATGTACCATGCTTTAAGAGAATAAGCTGATGTTATCAACTGACCTAATTAACTTTATAGAATATTCAGCAGCTTGCATGCAAACTTTAGTATAGGGTTATGGCATTTCTAAAACAAATATGTGAAACATAAAATCATAATGTAGCAAGATATAGAGACAGATTGAACAAAAATTCTAAATTAAAGCACTGTGTATCCTATAAAGATCTGAATCGATAGAATCACATCTACCAGAAACATAAAATCAAAACACCAAGAATGCTACAGAAGCATTCTATAATATATTACGCCTTAAAATTTGGAAAATCCACTGCTTGTCATGCATAGTGTGAAATCCGACATTTTGATTACATTATAATTGATTGTGTAATATACCTTCTAAACTCAAAAGCCCATCATAGAAATAGAATATTATTACCAATATCTGTTCATGTCTTTGTCTTTTTATTTTAGTACATTAACCTTCTGTATTAGCCGTTCAGAGAAGAATTTCCTGGACCACCATTGTGGGTGGGTGGGTGGGTGTGTTCGTGTTTGTATCTCTATCCAAAATAATTTGTATGAGTTATAATGTAACTTATAACTTGGAAAAAGTTGTTTGTGATGGCTTACCGTGTTGATCTGATCCTTGATTCTTTACTTCTCTATATTCTCCTTCATTCCATGCATCTTGCCATTCTCTTAACTGCTGCATATTTTGGCAATGTGATGTAAGTCAACTATCACAGGATATGCGCAAAATGGGAATTTAAATAAGACAATTTTCTTCCACCACCTCGTTCTGCTTTGTGTTAGAGGTTGATTGTGTTGATGACTCTGATTCAGCCTGTTTGCATGAGATTTTATTAGATAACAGTTACATGCATATCAAAGAAACTTCAGATTAAATTTATAAGAAAGAGTAGATTTGCACAATCCTTATGTTAAATTTCTAAGTTTAGTTTACCTTCAAATCATTTGACATTTCAGGAGTTGAAGAATTTAACCTTAATGATGTACGGCCACCTATGAGTATGAGCTCTAATCATTCATTCGAAAATTTCAAATTTATCTTGCATTCACCGCCAAACTAGTCCTTGTAGCCAGGATATAGGTAGTCTTGATAACTCAATAGTCAATTGATGTTCATGAAACACTCAACATTATCATTTCCATAAAAAAACTTCTCTATTACTCCCTTTTTCACAAACGTAAAGCCACCATTAATCAACAGTGTACTAATGACAAATGTATGTTGATCGCTTAATTTTAGCACCATATTCGTTTACAACTATGACATTTTAAAGTAGTTTAACTCACCATATTCTTACAGTGACGATGGTTTAACTCACCATATTCTTACACAAAGATGGAACATGGAAGTGCAGATCCTTACAAACCATTTATATAGAAAAATCTATTATAGTTCTTGTAATTGACCCCTAAATTAACTTGATCATAATATCTTGAGTCCTTAACATCATGATGCTCAAGTCACATGCCTCTCCAAATAGAATCCGCCGCATTACCTATCCCACGCCTTATTAGATGCCATTACCAAGTTGTTAAATTTAATTTTTCCATAAATGAGGTACCGTTCAAAATAAAATGTAAAACAGTTAATTTTAAGCGAGTTCAAAAAGATAAACAGATTGGATGTAACATCTGATGACTATGAAATGCATTCATAATTCATAAAATGGTAGATACCTTATCTGAACAAAAACCAAAATGTAAAGCTGAAGATAAAGAACATTTATAGACCACTGTCAAACATAACGTATTTTAATTTGACCAAACCGAAACTGAAAGAACTCTATTCACGGAGAATAAATGCGCTTAATCTTTTGCAGTAAAGAACTGTAAAAACTTTATTTACATGAATTTCGAAACGAAAACTTAGGATAAAGTAAGTAGTATATTTTGTATCGAACGCTCAAGCATATGTAGAAGGAGAAGTTTCTATCAACTCAGAAAAGTAGTACTAGAGAATTCGGATCACAAAATGACCTTAAATCAACATGGCAAACTTTGCACTCAAATCTTAGCCACTTGTTTCCGATACCGACAATACCTAACACAAACTATTTTAACTTACGTTGGCATACTGACAGAAAAATCATAATAAATACTTACAAAGAAATAGAAGACAATATTTTGCATAGGTTTCTTATACTAGATGAAGAAAAACAACAATCGCAGATACATATAATTAAGGTACAGAAATCCTTTTTTCTGTTGGGGAAAGGGGGGAGTAATAGAGAGAAATTACATGGTAATGGCGAGATCTGACAACAGGGAAGAGATCAAGAAGTCGACGGAATTCTTGTTCGTCCATGGCAATCGAAGTTCCTTCCTTTCTTACTATCAAATTCCCCGTCTTCAAACACTATACCAGTTAAAGACCGGGCACTGCACCGCGGGACATTTCCTCGGAATTTTTATTTCTGTTTTTGCCTAAAACCTAAAACATACTGTCTAATTTGATCAAAATGTAAATTATATTTTTATATTTATTTATATTTTTATATTTTTATATTTTGATCAAACTCTAAAATATATCTTTCAGTGAAGTTTTTCATTAAAACTAACAAAGAGTTAACTCTATTTTTAGCCATCTTTTTCCCCGTAAAAACTCCATTGTTGTAGCTACTTTCACTCCCAATTTTAAGCCTCCAAGGTTGAAAAAGAAAATGATGGTAACTTCGATGCTTAATTATCCAAATAGGACTTGTTTGGCAGCCCGAATTGAACAATACTAAAATAGTATTGTCCGACGTTTGACAAAAATATAAGACTCGTACTAACTAATACAACAGAGAGATCCCGCGAAGACACCTTCGATGCGAAGACACACCCTCGACGCTAGGACACACCCTCAATGTGAAGACAGATCCCGCGAAAGACACCTTCGACGACAGACCCCGACGCTGCTCAGACCCACCGACGAAGACATTCTCACTGACGAAGACTTCTTCGTTTCTGCCCACACGAGGTAAATATCTCTTCCTTTTCCGCGATTGTTCTGTATTTCTTAGATCTGCGTTCTGGTTGATGAGATATGTGCTTGTTTCATGTTTTATGGATTGATTTTAGCTTTGAACGATTATAGCTTCTCTGTTTCACCGACGAAGACAAATCTGTGTTTCAAAAATGTTCTTCTCTGTTTCACCGCGAAGACAGACCCTTTGTTTCTCTGTATTTTTTGTTGGTTTTGTGAGAGTTTTGGTTTTACTGATTGATACTATGTTGAGATCTCAATTCATTTTCACTAAAGCTCGCCTCTGGTTGATAAGAAGATTTAAATTAGAATCTGTTATTGTAGATAAATCGCTTTCCTATTTTATTCTCTACTGATTGAACAATTATCAATTCAGATTATAGTAAATGGTCATTTTTAGCTGTTAATCAGAAGTGGTATCTCTATAGAGATTATGATCACAATTCCTTTGTTGTTTAGCATTTATATTGTTAGATAGCATTTCTTTCAAATTTAGTGAAATATATATCCTGAGATTCAAACATTCATTTTCAGTCTCAACTCATTCTGTAGGAGAAGTCCAAATTCTTTAAAATAGGTACTCTTTTGAATATGGATAGCCGGTGTTTTGATGACTTGCTCAATAACATTGATATGTTTTGTGATAATTGATGTAAATTATTTAGCTAAAATATTTTTATTTTGAATAGAGATGGATAAGAGGAAGCTTTTGATGTATCTTGTATTAGAGATGTGGCATTTGAAAATGATGAGTATGTTCATGATGGCACTATGGATGATAGTTGATATGGCAGAGAAGCATTATGAAACTTATTTGTTAGTTGATCGTACTTTTACTAATCGTAAAACACGACTACGTTATTTGGATAGTATAATAGGAGATAGTGATATATTGTACGTGAATCAACTCATAATGGATAGAAGAACCTTTGGTATCTTATGTGAATTACTTCATAATGATAGAAGAGTGAAAAAGGATGGCTTGATTACTTTACAGTAGCAAGTGTGCATATACTTGCTCGTCATGTAAAGATGCATACAATAGGTAATAGATTCAAACGTTCAGGGGAGACCATAAGTAGGTATTTTAATTTTGTATTACATGGAGTTTTATGACTACAAGGTTGTCTACTTAAAGCAACAACTCGGGTGCAAGCAAATTGTAATGATGAGAGATGGAAATGGTTTAAGGTATACGTTATTTTAAGTTTTTTTCATGAAAAATGTTAATTGTTTTTAATTATTCAAATAATAATTCGAGTGTTAATATGTTATATAAAATTGTTTGGGAGCCGTAGACGGTACTTATATTGATGTTCAAGTCGCCGAAAGTGAGAAGCCAATGTATCAGACAAGAAAGGAAGTAATTGCCACAAATGTATTGGGCGTTTGTTCCCCAGACGTGAAGTTTATATTTGTTCTATCAGGATGTGAAGTATCTGCTTCTAACTCTAGAGTACTTCGAGATGCACTTAGTAGACCTAATGGACTTCAAGTCCCTACGGGTAAGATATAATGGGCAATCTTAAAAAGTCCATCTTTCTATCCGTAACTTAATTGGGCTATCTTAAGTAATCTAATTGAAGCTCCCTTTCACATGTTACTATTATCTTGTAGATGCTGGACACACAAATTGTGAGGGATTTCTTGAGCCATTTAGAGGAACACGTTATCATCTATCAGAGTGGAGAAATGGGCGTACACCTTTAAATCATGAAGAACTATTTAATATGAAGCATGCAGATGCAAGAAATGTTATTGAAAGATGTTTTGGTTTGCTTAAGATACAATGAAGCATGCAGATGCAAGAAATGTTATTGAAAGATGTTTTGGTTTGCTTAAGATACAATGAGCTATCTTAAGAAGTCCATCATTCTATCTTATACAAACTCATTGTCGCATTATTACCGCTTGTTGTGTTTTACATAATCTGGTACTCTAACGCTTATGGAGAAAAGTCAATAGATCCAATGGAAATTGAGCTACTAGTTTTAAATCTGGTACTCTAACGCTTATGGAGAAAAGCTTGAATGAAAAGTATCATGACTCTAGGCTAAAGGCCAATCCACACATTGAGTCCTGAAAAAAAAAGTATGGAATTACTATTGACGTGTTGGCCAAGAGCGGTTTTGGTTGGAATGATGTTAGAAAGTGTGTGGAAGTGGAGAGTAATAAAGTATGACAAGATTATGTGCAGATTGAAACTAATGTTATGTTTATTTGGTTTGACGTCAGGAGTATGTTGTCATAATATTAACTTACATTAGTTTATTCTTGTAGCAAAACAATGATGTAGAAGGATGGAGAGACAAGCCTTTTCCATACTATGAAAGGCTTGCTCGCATATTTGGTAAGGATCGTGCAACAAGACTTGGTGTTGAAACTCCTAATGATATGGTTGAGAACATGGACCGAGAGTACGAGGAGGCTAATATACATGACATAGGTAAAGATTTGCCTACTTCTCTCCTCATTCAGTACCATAAAATTCAAGTTCTCAACAAAGTAACAAGACTCAGTCTCAACTAATTTGTAAAAAGAGAACAAGAGCGGGGAGTAATTTTCATACTGGCTTGAATCAGATTGCTAATGTTTTTGAGAAAATGTTTGAGAAGTCATTTGAGAGAATGGAAACAATTAGTAGTAGAATCGTGGGTAAAGATAAAAATTACACTGATATTGCTGATGAGTTACAAAGTTTCGGGCTTTCTGTTGGTGATGAGATTGATGCTTTTACTCTTATTTTAGCAAAAACAGAAAATGTGTTGGCTTTCAGATCTTTGAAAGCCGAGTGCAAGTGGGCATTTGTCTCAAAACTACTCCGTCATAGATGAATTTAGGTTTCCTCTCGTACTTATTTTATCAATGTATGATATTTTGTTAAATGGTGATATTTTGTGGATACTTATTTTGATGTCATGATTTGTTGTGATGCCTTAGTGGATAGGCATTACAGAGAGTATATATGTTATATGTGATGATTCTTTTGTGATGCTTTGGTGGATGAGCATTATGTCGTGAATATGAAAACTTATTTTGTGATGCCTTGGTGATGATTTTTTGTATGAATATTATTATATATTATGAAAATGAATGATGACGTTTAAAGATATTTTTTGAAGTATTTTAATTATTATTATTGATTGGTTGAATGAATGTTTATTTTATAGTTGAAAATGTTAAATAGCATGTTAATGAATTCTAAACAGACTTGTGTAAATCAAATTATGACAACAGTTTTACAATAATTAAGTACTATGATATGCCAGACCTTATACAAGTAATACAATTTTACAATAATCCAGTATTATGATATATGTTAACCGTTATACACGTAAACCTTGTACAAGTATTACAATATAGTCCAGTAAAATCTCGTAAAAAGCTTGTTCCAACAAGGAATTTTTCTCTTCCTCCAAACGGCCTTACTTCCAACTCACTCGGCAGAAAATACCAACGAAAATCATCAAAAAAATAGGAACAACTAAAGTTTTCTTCACTTAATTCATCACAAAAATCAATATAAAATAATTATTTATTTGGGTAAAAATTTAAAAATAATCAACAAATTCTTCCCCCAAAATAATCAACCCAACCCAAGAGCACTCAAGCCTGAGCGAAAATTGATGAGATTCAGATCCCTCCCCCAAAATTCTTCAAAATTCTTCAATCCCTTTGAACTTCCAGCCATGAAAAAACACACATAAAAAATCAATTCAAGGCACGAAACCTGTAAACCCAAATCAACCCGAGCAAAGATGAACACAGAGATGAAAATTTTCGAACAAAGAAACCCATAACCCACAAAATTAATGAAGAAATTGACATACCTGAAAGAATAATCAACAAATTAGGGAGGTTTTGACGTCTTTGATCCTCAGATTTGGAAAAAAAAATAAAAACCCTCGCCCTTTCCTCTGCTGCAACGACGAGCTTCCCCCTCCCCCTGTAGTTTTTCAAAATTCTTCATCGAGGGCAGTAAACCATTATATTGGTTTCTATGCAAGACATGATGGAATTCATGAAAAGAAAAAGAAAACTCATGAAAGAAAAGGCAACCATTTTACAGCATGAAAATTCATGAAAAGAAAATATGTTCAAAGTGAAAATGAAGGTTTAAAAATGAAGGGAAAACAGTATAAGTAAATGTAAAAAAATGATGGAAATGAAGAGAAATAATAGAGGAAAAGAACGGAGTTAATTTTTTATTACATTTAATCAAAAAATATCATCGAGAAGTATATTTTATAATTCAGTCAAATTACAGAATTATAAAAATACAAAAAAGTGTAGGGGTACATAATTTATATTATAGTTAAAGTGCATGTATATGTTTTACATTTTAGCCTTCTTTTTTCTTTTGGAAAATAGCACTTCTAAGTATGGGTTTTTTTTAGAAATGTGTCCCTAGGACTTGTTTGGTAATTCGTACTGTACAATACTAAAGGTAGGACGGTACAATTTTAGTACTGTCTGACGTTTGGCAAAAATATGGAGCTTGTTACTAGCTAATACGGTGTGACTCTTTAGTCCGACCCACATGGGATAATTTAGTCTCCTCCTTTTAGGGGGACTACACGGGACTAAGAAAAATAAAGTTGAAGACTCATGGAGACTACATGTTTGGTTCGGGAAAATAAGAGAACTAAAGTTTCGATTCGTTTAGTTCATAAATTTGGTGGCTTTCAAATCGAACCGAAACATTATATTTATATTTTTTTATTTTTATATATAATTTCTTATAAAACCGAACCGAATCGAAACAAAACTTTAATTTTATATATTTTTTCAATAATATCATTTTAAAATTATTTAAAAATTTATTTTTAATTAATAATACCGAACCGAACTAAAACTCATGGTTCAGTTCGGTTAGGTTATTTTAGCATGAACGGTTCGGTTTTATTACCGAACTGAAGTTTTGGTTCAGTTCAACTTTTCACAAAAAAATGACCGAACCGAATTGTGAACACCCCTAATGGAGACTAGCAACCACCTGAAGCTTTGTTCCTGCCGGTGAAGCTTTGTTGTTCCTGCCGGTGAAGCTTCGTTCCTGCCGGTGAAGCTTCGTTCCTGCCGGTGAAGCTTCGTTCCCGC